>JARHVA010003935.1:0-360000 GCA_037957365.1 Torreya grandis | reverse complement strand
GAACCCTAAAAATAGTTACATCCTTATTATTAGCCTCTAATTAAGCTATCAATATTTTTAAAAAATAGTTCCCCAAGGCTATGGAGTTGGTCCTTTACCTTAATCAGGATAACTTAGTGCTTATAATCAAATTCCAATGATCAACCAAGCTCTTCAAAATAACACTCTATTGATGAACCTAATCCTAGGTGTTATGAATGAAATCCTAAATATAGTATATAGCCTAATGCCTATGAACTAGATGAATACCAATTATCCCTATATAATTCTAAATCACATTGTGCCATAGGTGAATAATAAACAATGTTTTCATATCATTTAAAATAATACTACTAACATGCCTAGCTTGAGTAGTTATGTCACCTCTACTAACAACCAATAAGTTATCCTATCATTTCTAAACAATCAAATGCCTATCAATAACACCCATAGAAAAACACATCATATTTACCTTGAATTTATAAATTATTTTGAAATTGTGGTAAACCCATAACTAAAAATAGGAAATTAGTTGAATGTTAGTATGGACCCTAAATTAACAAACTTGTAGCAAATGATTCAAAGTTTGACAGATGACATGGTTAATTGCCCTAGGAAAGTTCCTCAAAACACTCACCAAAATGTGAATAACCCTACACAAAATAAAAACATCAAATTTTAGAGAACCAATAGGCAATGAAACACAAGGCCCAATAATGGATGAGTACATAGTCCATTTGACAATGTAAATCGAACAATAATACTATATTAAATTTAGTACACCTATTTGATTTAGCATTTACCATCTAGTGTAGGTTACACAACATAGTCAATCATGATAAAATTGATTGTGCCCAATTCACCCTAACCTCAAAAAAAAATCAAAAGGATATGGATAACCTAGAGATAATGCTTACACTTGATAATGATTGTTCAAACCAAGGTAGGGGAAACCCTGACACAACTCTAGTCTTTGAAAGATATGATTTTATATTTTAAGAAGAAAAATGAGCCTAAAGAAAATTTAGATGAGATCCTTGCATTGAAATAATTCCAAAAGGGAAATGACTATCAACTGAGGAGTAAGTACCAAGGTTAGTTAACTACATCTACTCCTTTGAATAACAATCAAATTCCACCTGATGAAAACTCAAGTAATAACATGTTTCCACCTAAGAGACCACCCACATCTTATCAACCTAATAATAAATATATGCCCCCATAAAATGACAGACCATTAGAGCCAATAAAATAAGGATATAACCTTGTAGATGACCTAAATCAAACTAAGGCCAATATAATGATGTTTGACTTGATCCAAATTTCTAACCAAACAAACATGTTATTGAAAGAATTTTCTACTCTTAAATGGAAATAAGTTGCTAGCAAAGGTTCCTGAGAACCATTCAGAATGTGATAATTTAGGGATAACTTACACATAGATTAATACAAGTAAAAATTTGATACCATAGTTAGACTAAATATATATTCATTACCTAGATAAAATAGAGAGATGCACAAATAGACATAGGTTTATTATAATCTTAACAGTCAGTATAAACTCATATAATTAATAGATTAAATAAATAAAAGTATTCATTTCACACATAACACTGATAAAAGATACATAAGAGAACTATTTAGAAATAATGTGTATTAATATCTATCACATCAAAACTATATATAATTACAATTGAGTGCTATAATTAGAGTTTCACCTAACATTGTCTCTCCATAGTCCAGTCATTTTAAATGCCCAAAGGAGTGACTCTTCACACTCTATCATCTATCATTATGCTTACATAAGTCAAATACATACAAAAAGATTATACAAAATTAAAAATTAGTAAAAATCACACACTTTTCCAATAGATATATTCTATGATTTTACTAGCCCTATTCTACACTTAACACTTTCTTGAACTTACACATTTATCCATCTTGGGACAAAGTTATAGCATATGATCCTGATCTAAATCTCAATTTGAGGAATTGAACCAAAAAAAAGATTCATGGTTATCACTTTAGGTTCCATTTGTTGGTTTTCACCCTTTTTTCACTATTTAGCCACCCTTTTAGATTTTTAACTAACTAACATACTATCCTATATCCTTGTCAATTTTTGAATAAACTAGCTTAACTAGGTGGCCACCCTTTGTAGTATTTCAATAGATCTAGACTTGATCCTAATTTTGAATTTTATCCTAAAAAATTAAGTCAAAGCTTTGTAAGAACTAGAAAATTACAACTATGTATTACTTACTTTGTAGGTGGCAGCATAATATGTGTTAGTTGTGCATTAGTTTATTGTGTTGATGGACCTATTCGAGGAATGGATGAAACACTTGGTCTTGTAGAAAATATTGGCAGAGGTTGATGTGGTTTCTAAAGATCTAGTTTCATAATTTTTGGCATTCTTATTCTATTTCAATACTTTTTACATCTATTATAGTAGTGTGTATTATGGTTAGTAAAAAAATTATGTAATGGTTGCATCAAGATTGGATAAACATTAATTTAACATCTTTCAATTAGTTGTTACTCCCTACACCATAATTATAAATATGCATAGTGGGATTTAAATCATGATTATGTTCTAATGTCTTCATCATCAGTGATGGTGATGAGTGCCCTAACATTTGACATTTTAACTATGATGTCATTTGATAGTTCATCTAACTGATCTACATTCTTTTGTGCATGAATTCCTACAAATGAGTTACATAGAGTCTCATTGTGTCATGTCTAAATTTTTTTATGGCCATATTACTCAAATCCATAAAATTACTTGAGTGCATTATTCATTATTTTAGACCTATCCATGTGATACTCGATGATAGATTTGGCCTTGTTTGCCATGTTGAACTATGGCTTAGATGTATCTAGAGAATTATTTAGTAGTTACTTTTAATTAAGCATATTTTGTGATATATTCTTATCTTGAAGTGTAGTTGTGTCTAACACATGTTCATACTCTTCTAATATCTCACAAATAGCATACGTTTCTACCTTGATATTTTTCCCTTATGCTTGTAGTTTTTGTGTAGCTAGTTAATAATTCATGAGTTTACCAAAAAAGCTAAGAATCACTTATCTAAAGATATGACCTAATTACCTAAGACTTGGGTAACCATTGCATATAAGATGGTGGTAATGATCTAGTGTGCGTTTGTGAATTAAAGACTCTATTTTATGTTGTCCTCTCATAGTTGTAAGAATTCCTATTCTAAGGTTGAAGCCTTATGCACAATTAATTCTTGGAATGTAGTTATACCTTAAATTTTATTAGATAGCGATAGATGATAAACATCCAAATATGTTTCCTGCATAATCATAGTAAAATATATAGATATTATTATAGTTGTTATAGGGGCCACCATGAACTATGCAATTGGTAGTGAAAAGGTGGTGTATTGGGTGGATGACATGGGAACATAACACAACCATTGTCTTGTTATTTATAGTGTAGGCTGAGAAACCTCCTCATGTACAGCTCCTTATGTTTTAAGTGTTGTTTAAACTACACTTTGTACTCTACTTCTTAATTTGATTTAGTTTCATAAATAGCCTTAGTTTTAACTTCAACCTCAAATTTAAATTTAGTGTCTGCTTCATTTTTAGCCTTAGCTTCTACTATAGTCTTCGCTTTGGCTTCATCTCCTTTCTAATCAACTTCTTACTTATCATTTTACTCTTCATGATCCTTCATAATTATTGTTTATTCCTATTTATTATTTTATGTAGCATGTACTTGTTTATTTTCCAATTTTTTTTGTGATTTCTTATTTGTATATTCTTCATCGATTCTCTTATTTTGAGCCTCTACTTATTCGTCTTTATTATTTTTAGCTTTTACTTCTTCAGTTCTTTGTTTTTGAGACTCTACTTATTTAGATTTATTTTTATATTTTATGTAGCATGTACTTGTTTATTTTCCACTTCTTTTTTTAATTTCTTATTTGTATATTCTTTATTGACTCTCTTATTTTGAGCCTCTACTTATTCATCTTTATTATTTTCAGCTTTTACTTCTTCAGTTCTTTGTTTTTGAGACTCTACTTATTTAGATTTCTTTTCACACTCCTCCACATATTATTATCTGTGTTGATCTTATTCCTTGATAACCTTCTAAGTTTCCTCTCACATCCTCTTATTCTTCTCTTCCTTCTCCTTCCTCTCAACATCCTTTTACACTTCTTATGGATCTTGTTTTTCCTATGTAACTTTGTGTTATGGATATAGTTATGGTAATATATTTTATTCAAGTACATCCATGGTGGTAGATAATTCTATTAATGTAAATGACTCATAATCTTCTAAATAAAATGATTCTAGGATATTACTTTATTGTCCAACTATATTCTTTCTAGATGTTGGAGGTGGAGTGAGGCTCTTCTTTTGCCTCTTCTCAGTATGGGCTTGTGTTGTAGTTGTGATTCATGTGATTATTTTACACCACTCTCTTCATCTAATTCCACAAAAAACATTGTTCTATCCTTGACTTTTGGAGTGGGCTGAGCTGTACCATGTGTCTGAGGTATACAAAATAAAGGTGGTGTTGGGCTTTATTATGTTGTCAGTTTTTCAACATGTTTAATAAAGGATCATGTAACTATATATTTTTAGAATATTTGTGCCTAAAACCATTATATATATAATTATTCACCTATAATATCAATAATGATAAAATAATTACGCTAGTTGATGTCCACCCATAGGTCTTGTCTTACCTGATTCTACACTTGATAAGTGTGAAATACTTTACAAAATAAGAATTCTTTCTCCTTCTCCTACTTGTAAACCTCATTCTCAATGTATGAAAACATGGACTCTAAAACTACATTCTCTTAAAATTTGAGATATACCAAGTCACATTTAACCATGATATTTGGAACATGTTTATTATCCATCTATAACTTTTTGTGTCATGTCCACTTTTTCAGTGATGGTGGTGAATCTCATCACACTGGTGTTTTCCACTTTCCATTATCCACCTATTCTAGAGTTGTTTTTGGTTGTATTATTGATTATAGTTGTACTTATATCTACAATTATGGTTATGCTTGATGTTTTGAATGTGGTTTCACCGATTGTTGCATACCTAGGGGTATACAATGTAAAGGTTGTACTAATCTAGCTATGAGGTATTTTTGCCTCAAAACTTTTGTTTGCTCATCAAACATGGAGACAAAGAATGGTAGTGGCATTTTTATTGATTTGGGAAATTTATGCACTGGTATTTGTATACCATTATATAATTTTGTCATTGATGCATGCTACCCCGGATACTACATCACATCTTTGGACACTTTTGGGTATGAATTGATCATGTCTTAGATTTATAACCATCACACATTAAACCTCCCCAAATACTCATAATATTGACCTATTTTCATCCATATAATGTTGGTAAACATGTAGTAGGGTAAAAATCTATACTAGTATTGATTAGGCCTTCCTATGATTTTCATTATGTGAATTAGAGTAGAAGTACCAAAAATTGGTATTAAATTTTATATGCATCTAAATTTTCTCACTTATTTTTGTTGCTAATTTCATCTAATAATATTCCATCTTGCCTTATTTTTTCCAATTCATCTTATTAATTTCCTTCTGTCCATTTAGTCTAACACCCCCTCTTCATTCTTCATGTCACATAATAACCTTATAACACAATATGACCTAATTAATTCACCTAATTCCCTATTATCCAGTAACTTGTTAGAGGTATAATCACTAAGGGGGTGGGGGTGAATCAGTGAGCCTAGATAATCCAAATTCAATTAAAACCCTTTCAAAAACTCTTAATTAGTTACCATAAGCATTCATTAAGCATACACATCATTCATAGCAATGAATAAGAGAGACAATGCAAGATCAAGCACATAACACATGACATATGTAAGAAACCTCTTAGGGAAGAAAACCCACTAGAACCTATAATTAAACTATTATCTTATAAAAATAAGAACCAATTTAGACTAGTTGTAACTGATCAAATAACTATGATCCCTTATTTAGTGACATTACAATCCCACAAGGTGCTACCACACCTATCTAGCTAAGCTACCATAACAACTAGACCTTTAGAAAGTTTCACCTTGTAAGGAGGATGTATCACACCTAGATGTTGAGATACCAAAATAAAACCCATGAAAAACACATCTATTAAACACTAATTTCCTACCAATCTGATGGAGATACAAACTATATTATCTCTCTTCAACTCTCCACACTTAATTCATCCATAGCCACCTTTGGATCACCCTAGACCTATTCATTCATCTTCAATCTACAAGATCACTATTATGACATCAGAAACATGAACCACAAGTCATACACATAGTCCTTAAACTATTATTCTCTTCAACTCATCCATTGGTCACTCTTCCTCTCCTTCACTCCATAAATCTCACATACAAGCCTCTTCTAACTCTTACAAGTCTAGAAACCATCCCATTTGGTTTCACTATTTATAGAGCATTCATGAACATCACTAACTTGGTCAAAAATTAGGCATGCCTTAACCCTTAATGCATCTCTCAAAATAAGACATAGATCAAAACCATCTTCATATTTTTGCCATAACATCTATGGATCACCCTTAAGTAACTACACCTATCAAATAGGCCCTTGTAGCCCTTATAGGTCTCATGGAGAATTATTCACCCATATATCACTTCATTAAGAAAAAATAAAATAAGAACACTTTAAATTGAATATTTCCACTCCATATGACCCCTTTGACATTCTCAAATGCTTACAGTCATCATTGCACTCTTTTGTGTGAGCTCAATCAATTCAAATAATGAGTTTATACATAGGAACACCATGAACGAACACATAGTCAAAATTTTAAGCATTATTCATACTTAATATTGATTGGTAAAACCTAAAAATACCATATAAATCATCCATAAGGATTCCAAAACACTCTCTAATATCTAATACATCAACACAAGTTTAGTGATCCTTCTCAGGTCACTTGTAGAACATGCACCAACACATAGTCAAATTTTAACATCAATATATTTGAATGCACACACTTTAAAATATTTAAATATATATTTATAGATGTTCCTTGGATTAATATAAAACTTTTATTTTTACACCATGAGAAAATTATGCATAGATCAAAAGATATGGGATTATATTGATCAAAAGCCATTTCAAGTGAGCAACCTCCTTTGAGAAAGCTCAATATAATAAATTTATGGATGCCTTAATTGGCCTCAACACTTATATAATAAGTCTAATATAAGTAGATACTACTTCCCATGAATGTCGGATTAAAAAAAATTCTCATAAGATGACTTATAAAGCATATGCATCTATATAAATTGATATACTAATAAATTAAAAAGAAGGGGTCACACGGTTTCCTAACATTAGTGCCCTGAAGGTGTCTTACAATTTTGGTGTCATGAGGAGTTGTCTTATTCAAGATATAATCTTGAAAAGATCATCTAGGAATCTATGAATTTCAAAAGGATGTCAAGTTTAGGCTACAAGAAATCATTGTTGAAGTTCAAAAATATGAACATTGGATTTCAAATGACTATGTGTGTACATTGGACCAGAGATCAAAGAAATGATTGTAGAAGGTAGGATTTTGGTCAAATAAAGTTGGAGTAAAAACTAAAGTTGAATTATATTCCATGAAGATCATCCTCTAGGTGGTAATTTGTCTCTAAAGTCCATAAAAGTGCATTTAATTTTTATCAGAGTTAAATGTTCTTTGAGAATGGTAGATAGGGGTATCTTGGTGAGTTGTGTAGTGTTTTTTTTCACTCAAAGGGGTTTTTCAAAGTGATTGGTAATGTTCTTAAGGTCTTGTTTCTATTGTGTATCCATTATATTTATTTAGATTGATCCTATATGTGAAAAAAATGTTGGAAATATTGTCATTGATGTTAAAAGTCTAACATTATTGGTGATAAAGGCCCTATAACATTTAATGTCTAAAAGTGTTTTTAATGTTAATATTTTGGATAAAGTATGTCTATATTAATTAAATATTATTGAATATATTTTTGGTTGCATAAAGTCAAAAGATGGACCATGAATAAGTCAAAGAGTCATGAGATAAAAGCAAAAGAGGGAAAGGATGCATTTTCCCATGAAGGGTCACCTTGAGGAATTCAAAGAGTCACCAAGTGAATACAAAAGAGGAAAGGGTGAATTTTTCCATGAAGAGTCACCAAATAAAGATAAAAGGGGAAAGGATGTATTTTCTCATGAAGGGTCACCATGTCACTTTTCAAATGAAAGTATTCAAAGGCTCATGCAAGTTTGACACCATTTTCCATGTGGATTAAAGGGTCAAAAAGGGTGAATGACAAAGGTCTTCTAGAAAGCTATAAAAGGAGGCTTGGGAAGCCATTTGAAATATTCAAGAGTGTGTATGGTTTTTAATTATTTTATATGAGAAAAGAGGAGAGAATAGAAATAAAAGTAGATTTATATCATTTATTCAGAAAGCAACATTAAGAGATAGTTGTGTTTTGCATAAGAGGGGTTGGTGCTCATAAATAGTTATTGTGTTGGTGCTTGGCAAAGGGGTTGGTGATCCTAAAAGTTTGTGCTTGAAAACTTTGTAATTTTAATTGGTGCTCATTCATATACTTGAGATTGTTCTCAGTACTTTTTCCCACTTTAATTTTTCATATAAAAATTTAGTGTCTCTCTCTCTCTCTCTTATGTGGTTCATGTTTTTATTTCAATTTTATGACATATCTTGAATGTACGGTTAAGTGGAGTTTGATTAAGATTTTTTTTTATAAGATATATGATATACTGATTCACCCCCACTCTCAATATATCTCATGCTTAAAAATTGGTATTAGAGTACGTTTTTTTGGAAAGAGTTTAACAACTTGAAGGTAGATCATGGAAAGCAGGATGGATGGATCACATGAAGGTATTTATATAGATAAAAAAACCTTTATTTGATGGGAAAAATTATGAATTTTAGAATATAAATATGAGTACTTACTTGATGGCCCTTGGATTTGACATTTAGTAAGCAATGATAGAGGAATACGAAGAGCCATAGGCACTTGTAACTACTCCTAAAAAAAATAAGGCAAGTGAAAATAATGTTAAAGCTTTAAATGTTATTTTATGTGGTTTATGTGAATTAGAATTTTTTAAGGTTATGCAATGAAAATTTGCTCATGAAACTTGGGTAAAACTTGAGAATATTAACAAAGGTGATGGAAAGGTTTAGCAAGCTAAGCTCTAGACTTTTAGAAGATAGTTTGAAATTTTGAAGATGGAAGAGAAAGAAAATATAACAAGTTATCTTTTGTGGGTTGATCAAATAGTTAATCAAATTCAAATCCTTGGAGAAAAATTGGAAGAGTCAATAATGGTACAAAAGGTTTTGAGATCACTACCATTGAGATATGATGTAAAAGTATTGGTAATTGAGGAGATAAAAGATATAGCCAAGATAAAGATGGATGAACTACATGGTATTCTTACGACATATGAGATGCCAAATGAACAAGAGAAATGATCAAAGAGGGAAATTGATTTTAAGATATCAAATAAAGATAAGGCTAAGATTCAAGAATCAAGTGACAACTCTAGTGATGAGGAAGATGATAATGGAGATCTATTCATCCATAAGACTAAAAAGGGCACAAGTAAATATCAGGGAAAGTTTCCATTTAAATGTGGCAAGATTGGACATTTTATAGCTAAATTCCTAGATAAGAAAAATGGTGACAATAAAGAAGGAAAGTCTACATACAAGAAGAAATTCAAAGGAAAACACAAGAAAGGATTCAAGAAGAAGAGTTTATATTATAAATATCCTAGCTCAGTTGAAGACAGTGGAGTCAGTGACTTAGATGAAGAAGAGATTCTATTCATGAACATACATGAATATGCCTCTGCAAGCAAAAGTATAGATGATCAAGAAGAAGAAAATGATGAATTTGAGGTGAATATGGAAGGATAACTCATTTTTGCCTTAGAATAATTAAAATTTCTTGAGAAGAAGAATCAAAGATTAAATCTCTAGATCAAGAAAAAATGAAAAAGAGTCAAAGGAAATAATTGAATATCTACAAGCACACATTGAAGAAGCTAAAAAGATTAAAGAAGATCTAACAACACAATTGAAAAAAATTAGTGAATAATGTGAAAAGTTTTTTGTTGAAATTACCTCCTTAAAAGAAAATATTGAGAAAATAAATAAAGTAGTCAATGATAAAGTTACCAATGACTAAAAATTTGAGAATAACACTAACATGTTGAATAATATATTACAAAGTCAAAAATCAATATCAAATAAGATAGGTATTGGTTTTGAAATGAAAAAAAGTTATGATGAGACCCTTACATAATAGGAAATATATTAAGAATTTATAGGACAATGCAAACAAAGAAGGTTGAAAGGAATAGAGCTACAAAAGACAACCAGGTCAAAGATACACAAATCAGACTAGGTTATATTTTCATGGTTATTGTTTTTATTGTAATGGTTATGGTTATAATAAAATATAGTATTGGAAAAGAGATAATAATTTTAGAAATAAAGAGAAGGAAACTCATGCAAAGTCAAGCAGAAGCCATAACTCTTTTGCTCCTCTACCAGGGTTTGATGAAGAGGCCATAGTATGTTACAAGTAAAATAATTTTGGACACATAGCTTGGCATTGCAAAAGCATGCTAAAGTCAGTCAATAAAGACCAAATTTTCAAGGATCCATTCATGAAGAAGAAGGTTTAGATAGGTTCATGACAAAAGAAACAACTTGAAAAGTCTATGTTAGTCCAAAAAACTTTGCATGCAAAAAATGAAGAAAAACCATGGTTCATTGATATTTGATGCTCAATGCACATGATAGGAGACAAGAGGAAGTTCATAAATCTAAAGAAGATCAATGGTGGCATAGTAAAATTTAAAAATAATACCACTAGTAGAATAGCTAGAAAAGGTACATTAAGTTTGTATAATGGAAAAACTAGGACTAAAAATATTCTATATGTAGAAGGTCTTAAGCATAATCTATTGAGTGTAATTCAAATGTGTAATTAGGGACACACAATAAAATTTTATGCAAAAGGTTGTGAAATTAGGATAAAATATTTAAATGTGTTGATTGTAGACTGGAAATAATTTATATATGTTATTAGATATCAAAGGTCAATGATGTTTTTTGAGTCAAGTTGAGGAAAGTTGGTTGTGAAATAAGAGAATGGGACATATAAATTTTGACAATATTGTCAACATTGGCAAGAATCAAGCAATTATAAATCTTCTAAATATTACAAATGCTTCTAACATGCTTTGTGAACCATGTCAGCATGGGAAGCAAGTCTAGAAAATGGTTCAAGACAATAGAATACTTGACCACTCAGATGTTAGAGCTTGTTCACACTAATATGTGTGGACATACTAGAACTAAAAGTACTCAAGGTGAAAAATAATTCATATTGATTATTGATGATTTTACACATATGACTTGGGTGATGTTTTTGAATAAAAAATTAGAAGCTTTCAGCCACTTCAAAGCATTCAAAGCTTTAGTTGAGAATGAAAATGGTTTGAAGATTAAGTTCCTGAGATCATATCAAGGAGGAAAATTCATGTCAGATAATTTTATTGAGTATTGTGAAGACCATGTGATAAAGAGACATTATTCAATAGCCAGAACTCCATAGCAAAATGGAGTAGTTGATTGGAAAAATAGAATAGTTTAAGAGATGGTGAGGACAATGCTAAATAAATCCAAGATACTAAATAAATATTGGAGAGAGGAAGTAGGCACACTAGTGCATATCTAGAATAGAGCATTGTTGAGAGTCAATAATGACAATACTCCTTATGAGTTATGGAAAGACAAACCAACTGTTGTTGATTATTTCAAAGTTTTTGGTAGTAGATATTTCATAAATAAAAATGATGAAAAATTGGGTAATTTTGAATCTAGAATAGATAAAGGTATATTTCTTGGATATTCTTTCAAAATTAAAGCTTATAAATGTTATAACAAAAGAACCAAGAAGATAGTTGAAAGTGAAAGTGTCAGGATAGATGAAGATGTAGCATAAAGAGCCAGTGATCTAGTAAACACTCTTGAAATCATTGAAGAGGTATATTTTGAAGAATTAGATGAAGATGAAAAGAAAGAGCAAAAGGAAACTAAAAACCCATCCAAATATTCCTAGAGAAATCATAATGACAGTGACATCATTAGGAACATAAATGAAGGAATTTGCACTAGAAGGACTGAGCAAGTTAAATTTTCTTTGTTATCCAAAATTAAACCTATAATTTTTTCAAAAACTGGCCATGATGAGCATTAGGTTAAATCAATGGAATAAAAATTAAAATAGATATAAAAGAATATTACTTAAGAATTAGTGCCTAGACCAAAAGATCAAAATGTGATAGGAAAAAAATGGGTATATAGAAATAAGTTGAATGAAGATGGTGAAGTTACTAGGAATAAAGCAAGGTTAGTATGTAAAGGATATGCTCAGATTGAGGGTATAGATTTTGAAGAAACCCTTACACCAGTGGCAAGGTTAGAGGCTATTAGAATGTTTCTTGCTTATGTAGTATTTAAAAATTTCAAAGTATTTTAGATGGATGTCAAGTCTACTTTTCTAAATGGGAATCTAGAAGAGGAGGTCTACATTAAACAACCTAAGTGATTTCTTCTCTCAAATGACAATAACCATGTATGAATATTTAAGCAATAAATGTATGGATTGAAATAATCTCCCAGATCTTGGTATGTAAGGCTTGATAAGTCCCTATAGGATCAAGGTTTCAAGAGAGGTTTTATTGACAGTAATCTCTACATCAAAACAAAAGGTGAGCATTAGTTGATTTTTGTGGTATATATTGATGACATAATATTTATAAGAAACATTGAAAAGATGATAAAATAATTTTTTGATAATATGCAAAGATAATTTGAGATGTCTATGCTTGGAAAATTGTTATTTTTCTTAGGGTTGCAAATATTTTAGTCAGATAAAGGAATTTTCATATCTCAAAATAAATATGCCAAGGAAACATTGAAAAAATTAGTTTTGAGGATTTTGTACTAGTTGGTACACCAATGGGTATAAGGAACAACACGAGTAAGGATGAAGATTCACCTATGGAAACAAATCTTTGTATAGATCTATGATTGGTAGTCTTTTATATTTAACAACATTGAGGCTAGACATCATGCATGTAGTAGGCATGGTTGCAAGATATCATTCATCCCCAAAGGAGAGTCATGTTCAATTGGTGAAGAGAATATTTAGATATGTCAAGGGGACATTGGATTATGGATTATGTTATCTCACAAGCAAATATTTCACTTTGGTTGCTTATACAGATTCAAATTAGGTAGGTTATTTGGATGACAAAAAGAGTATAAGTGGAGGAGCTTTCTTTCTTGGTGATATCTTAGTATCTTGGATAAGAAACAAAACTTAGTATCACTTTATACAACTAAAGAAGAATATATTTCAGTAGTGTTGTGTTATACTCAAGTGTTTTGGATGAAACAAACTTTAGAAGACAGCAAGGTAAAATATGATGAGCATATCTCTATTTTTTGTGAAAACACAAGTGCTATTTATATTTCTAAGAATCTAGTGATGCATTCAAGAATAAAACATATTCCTATCATATATCACTTCTTGAGAGAGTAGGTTATAGATTAGTAGGTTAAGTTGGAATATATCAATACTACATAATAGATTTTAGATATTTTCATAAAGGCTCTACCAAAGGACACATTAGAGTATCTATGAGAGAAGTTGGGAGTAATTTTTTTTACTTCCTGCTAATGAGGATCAACATCAGTTGAGGGGGCGTTAAGTGTTATCTCTAAGATAGACCCTTTGCCATTGATGTCAAAGGGGGAGAAGTACATAAATAGGTATAAGTACAGAAACAAGTTCAAGAACAGGTAGAAAGAATAGGTACGTGATGCTATAGTAAGGGAGAGTTACTATATATTTTTTATTTGAAGTATGGGTAGGTTGGTAGTACAAGTTTTAGGATGTGGTATTTTCAGTTTGAGGTTACCATCAATGAAAAAGGGGGATATTATTGGAAATATTGTCATTGATGTCAAAGGTCTAACATTATTAGTGACAAATGCCCCATAACATTTAATGTCTAAAGGTGTTTTTAATGTTCATATTTTGGCTCGAGTATGTTGGTATAGGTACAAAAATAAATTCAAAAGAGGGCCCATGAAGAAGTCAAAGATTCAAGAGATAAAATCAAAAGAGGGAAAGGATTCATTTTCCCATGAAGGGTCACCTTGAGGAATTCAAAGAGTCACAGAGTGAAGACAAAAGAAGGAAGGGTGAATTTTTTCATGAAGAGTCACCTTGAGGAATTTGAAGAGTCACCAAATAAAGACAAAAGGGAAAAGGATGCATTTTCTCATGAAGGGTCACCATGTGACATTTCAAATGAAAGGATTCAAAGGGTCATACATGTTTGGCACCATTTTCTATGTGGATTGAAGGGTCACAAAGGGTGAATTCCATAGGTCTTTTGGAAAGATATAAAAGGAGGTTTGTAAAGCCATTTGAAATATGTAAGAGTGTGCATGGTTTATAATTGTTTTATATAAGAAAAAAGGAGAGAATAGAAAGATATATAGTAGAGTTATATCATTTATTGAGAAACCAACATTGAAATATAGTTGTGTTTTACATAATATGGGTTGGTGCTCATAAATAGTTGTGTTGGTTTTCGTCAAAAGGGTTGGTAATCCTAAAATTTGGTGCTTACAAAGTTTGTAATTTGAGTGGGTTCTCATTCATATACTTGAGATTATTCTCTATGGTTTTTATTACTTTGGGTTTACATGTAAAAACTTGGTGTCTCTCTCTCTCTTATGTGGTGCATGTTTCAGTTTCAGTTTTATTACATATCTTGAATGTATGGTTAAGTGAAGTTTTATTAAGATTTTTTTTATAAGATATATGATATACTGATTTACCCCCCCCCCTCTTAGTATATCCCATGCTTAACATAATGAACTCAAGTTGTGACAAACAAAGTAATGGGGATTTCAAAATAAATTATGACTCCAAACCCTAGGTATGTTTTTTGGAAGAAAATGAACTCATTCATGTAATTTGGAGTTTAGTGCTTGTTTGAGAGAATGAGTGAAATATTTCCTTCATACATTATCTTGATTGTAATGCATGTGTGAGCTCAAGGTGATGTGTAAGAATCCAAAATCATAATAGGGGTGTGAGATTTAAATGATTGGTCTATAAGACCAATGTATTTCAAGGTCTAAAGTTGATCTAAGAGTGGAATGACATGTTGTGATGACATAAAGAAGTTTTAATTATCTAAGAGTGATAAATTTCTAAACTTTCTTAACAAGGTTTTGATAGTGTTTATTGAATTTGATCCATTAAGTCATTTTGAAGAGTATCATGTAGAGATCAGTGGTCTAAGAGGTTGATTATGACCTTAGAGTCATGTAACATGTGTTTTCTCATTTTGGTAACCTATTTTATGAGTCTTAAAGGAAATAATTCTGATCAAATTTCTAAAAGAGATTGGGTGTTTTCAAATACCTAGCATGATCATATGTTAACCAAGAAGGTGCCTTGTAGTGGTTTGAGTCATGATGTATTGTGATGCTTGAAGTGAAGTTGTCTTCATTCAAGGTATGATATTCTTTTGAAATATCTTGTAAATAGTTGGTTTGTGGTTTCAAATGACATGATCTATGTGGAGAATAGAGTTAGGGGGAGCTAACTCAGGTCTCTTGACAATCTTGAAGAGAAGTATGTATGGACAAAAGAGGAGCTTTCTTTTTTATAAAATGATCGTGTCTAAGGATCAGTGGACTATGTATAGATGACCTTGTGGGAGTATTAGAGACCCTTTATCATTAATGTCAAAAGGGGAGAGAGATCATATTGATGGAGAAGTTTTTTATTGAAATGATATTTAGCTTGAAGTGTGTTTGATATCAATGTGGTTTTACATCAATGATAAAGTAGGATATTATTAAAATTTATCATTGATGTCATGTGTTTATGTATGGTCATTGATTTCAAAAGAAGCCTAAGGTTAAGTATTGAATCATAAGAAGGTATATCATTGATATGAGGTTGATTGTTTTTTGAGGTAAGAGAGTGATATTTTTAAGGCAATGTAAAATTTATTGAAATTTTATGTCAAAGCTTAGCACATGATGTGCATGTTTATGTACTCATTCTTAAGTGCAAGGTTCTTAAGAAGGCTTGAGTATGGGATACTTAGTATAGTGTAAGAAGGAACATGATGGCTCTAGGAGATGAATGTACATAGGCATAAGAGGATGTCTAAGAACATTTGAACATATATTTGAGGCATTAAATCACCCAAGTATGTTTCAAAGTGTGAATACATAGGTAAGACCTACAGGTCTATTATGAAAATAAACTAGTCTTAGACTTTGTTTGATCTAAATAGGGGTCTTAAGATGTTAAAAATACCTATTAAGGATGTATAATAGTGGTATATCATGTGAATAAGTTTGAAAGTGTAGGAACATTAGCTAGATGGTCTATTACTAGGCCTAATATGTTTTGTATCTCAAGAGCATAAAGTGCAAAGAGATGGAAAGTGACTAATTGGGGTATGAGGTTTAGGTTCCAAGGAAAGAATGATCATGTAAGTATGAATTGAGGTGTGAGAGGTTTTTTAAATATTTATCATGAATTTTTAGGTCCTAATTTGAAGGAAAAAGTAATAAAATGAGTTTAAAGGTTTCCTTTGTATGTAAAATGAAGAGATGAGGACCCAAGAAGGAACTTTTGATACTCGTTAGAATGTGAAAAATTTGCATGGTGTTATAAGATCTTGGGGAGATATAAAAAAGCATCCTATAAATGATTTCCAAGCATTAGTGTGTGGTTTCAAGGGTATATCTCTATGAAAAAATGTTAAGAATGAAAATTGGTCTAAAACCCTCTCAAAACCCTATAGTGACCCGATAAGTAAAATATTGTTGGAAATGTCCCATAATGGATTGGTAAGGATATAGTTTGATGATATGAGGTGGTAGAGGAATCCTTCAAGAAAATATACGTGGAAGTGGTTTGTCATAATAGTGAATGAAACCTATAGGAAATCAATTGTTTCTTAGAAATTTGGTATAGCAGGAAAGGTTGACCAAGTCATAAAATACAAATCAATGAAGGTTGAAGATTGAGACATATTTTTGTTGTCCATGGTGTTATTTGGAAAATATATATCTTACGTGTCAACTATTTTGGTCAATCATGTTAACTTATCACTAAACTAAGCTAATGGTGAAACCAATGAGAAAAACCAGTCAATATAAGAATGAGATTAGGAATTGGTTGCAGTGGATAGGGAATGGATCTAGTTGCTTGAGGTTTTATTTAAAGACATATACCTTATGTTTGTGATATAGTAATTTTACTCAAGAGAAGATGATTAGTATTGTGTTAATTCAAAAATGAAAACAAAATGAAATAAATAGACTAATAGCATAACATCTCTAGGCTTAGACACTAGGGAGAGCTTAGTTAACAATCATGAATGAAACACACAATTAAAATGCAAAAGAAAACTCTTTTACCTTCATTGGATGCTCCAAAATTCTAATTTTAGTGGATTTCTTAGATTTTTCTCATGAATTTCTTGGCAATGGAAGCTTGACAACCTTCATATCTCTTTGGCACCTTGGCTTGTGGTTTGGCTTGGTTCGGAATCAATTTGGCATTATAACACTAGTTGCTTGAAGATTTTTAGAACCAATCTTGCATTATAACTTTTCACTAATTAAGCTTAGAAATTATTTTATGAGGCCTCCTATTTATAGATTTTTGGATTTGATTAGAATCAACCTCAACCATCCTTGTCAAGATTGAGATGTGTGGTTGAGGATTAATTCAATTTTTACAATTAACTTTGTAATTATCCTCATTATGGAATTAGAAGAAGGGGAAATTAAGAGGCATGGAGGGTATGAATCCTAATTGTTTCTACCTCAAATTTGCTTTTAAGACTATAAAGAAAGAAACTAGAAGAAAGTGAAGGACAAGGCTTGAAAGTACCTGGACTATAGATTGCGCACCGTAAATCCAGACGTTCGTGGGCACTCCTCTTTGGCTGTGGAGGAATGACACCTGCAAGAAAAAGGGAAACTTGGACAAGGGGATGTTAGACAGATAGGCAGTGGGTTGCCAAGCAAAAGCTTGTTCCCAGAAGTGTAAAAACTTCCTTAAGGGAGGTCAACCCACTGTTTTGATGAAATAAGTGACTGATAAAAGACAGAATGATAGAATACAGAAATGATAAAAAGATTAAAAATGAAAGAAGAAAACAAAATGATTACCTGACTGAAGGAGTAGGCTGAAGACAGTTGCCGAGGTCGGTAATGTTGCCGGCGTCGGTTATCTGACCTGCCGTCGTCGGCTATCCTGCCGACGTCGGTTGGGGAAGTGACCGGCGTCGGTTGGGGTTGCGGCCTGTAGTCGGGCTTGAGCAGGGTCTGGTCTGAGTCTTGGTCTGTGCTCTGTCCGTGGACGGGTTGGACACTGATGGACAGGTCTGGGTCTTGGTCTGTGGTCTGGGGATTGGTCTCAGGCAGAGATACAGGGGAAGGAAGGGACAAAGAGGAAGGAGAAGAGAAGGGTACACAGAGGAAGGGGCCTGAGAAGGCTTTGCAGCCTCTCAGGGGAAGGGACAAAGGGAGAGACACAGAGGACAACAGAAAACAGAGGATTAAACCAAAGAAAATAAAATAAAACCAGAACTAACTTACCTTTAGCCTGCTGAAAGAAGAAGATGGAGATGTTGCTGGAGCCACTGAAGAGTTGCTGCAAGGAGAAAACACAGATCCAAGGCCTACTTCACCTGTTGCTGCTGCTGCACGAGGTTAAGACAGAGGAGAAATAAGAGCCAAAGCGCCGAGAGGAGTTGTTTGCGAGCTCAAGAGTCCAGGGGGTGCAACGGATGCAGGAGGGGATAATGAAGGCTACCGACGCTGGCAGTTTCACTGACGTCGGCCGAAGGGTCGCCGACGTCGGCGGTCGCAGGATGGGCACAGAGGCTAAAAATAGCCTCTGCCCATTCTTGCATGCCGCCGAGCGAGGGGTCATGGGCAGAACGGTCGCAAGGTTGCCAAAATGGACGAGGGGGGCTATAATGGTGAGATTTGGGCTAATAAATGCTAGGGGAAGGTGGAGGGATTCAAGGGAGGATCCAAGGAGGCAAGGGTAGGGTGGAAAAGGGGGCCTCAATTAGTTAAAAGATGTTAATTTTTAATTAATAAGACCTAGGTGGGTTAGGGACCAAGGAGGACTAGGAGGGAGAAAGGACCAAGGGGGAGAACCAAGGTGCAGACACGTTTGCGGTGTCTACATTTGCCCCTTTTTGTCTTGTTGGTTGTTCTAGACAAACTGCAAGACAAAAACAGGAGTTGGTTGCCCCAAAAAAAGGATGAGGTGTTCCCCCCTCAAAGCGATAGTCGAGAGCAGGGAACCGAAGATCGAGTGTCGATTTGACAAAGAAATGGATAGAAAAGAGTGAGTGAAAACGCTGCCATAGTCATGATTGCGCGTAGTCCACTTCACGAGAGGGTCAGGTCAAATTGTCGCATGGTCAAGGGTCGAGGAGTGCCAAAATTGAAGTAACCGGGCCCCAACATTTAGTCGTTTGCTGATCGGGTCACTCAATCTAAGCTGAAGCTCCAAATGGTCGTCGTGTCCCAGGTATCCAGGGCTCAGGAAGTGCTCCCAGAAACACGAAAAAGGCCACAAGTAGTAGGGATCAACTGGCTCGTGATCCTACACTTGTGAAGGGTCAAAAATAGTCTGCGAACAATTCTGCTAACCAGCCGTGGAATAGCATACACGCAAAAACAACCAAGGCAACATTGTCTTGGAAGAAGGTCAAAGAAGAAGGAGATAGGCATTGTCGCCAATGGTCATTGGTCAAGAGGATGGATGGACGAAAGGATGCGGCCGAGCTAACCCCAGAAGACATGTTATCTGAGTGCTGCCTACATAGCCCTGGTGACAGGGCCTCAGACCAATGTAGTTCGGACTAATTGAAAAGATTGGTCGATGATGAGATTGGATGTGGTCAAAGTTGTCGATAGACTGGTCGTGGTCAAGGTCAAGGTCGCAAAAGAGAAGGTTTGTCCATCAAAGAGACGAACAAACGGGGGTGGTCAAGCTAACCTCAGAAGATGTGGTATCTGAGTGCTGCCTACATAGCCCTTGTCCTAGGGCCTCAGACCAATGTAGTTCGGACTAATTGAAAAGATTGGTCGATGATGAGATTGGATGTGGTCAAAGTTGTCGATAGACTGGTCGTGGTCAAGGTCAAGGTCGCAAAAGAGAAGGTTTGTCCATCAAAGAGACGAACAAACGGGGGTGGTCGAGCTAACCTCAGAAGATGTGGTATCTGAGTGCTGCCTACATAGCCCTTGTCCTAGGGCCTCAGACCAATGTAGTTCGGACAAAGAGGGTCAAAATGGTCAATGATGAGATTGGTCATGTGTCAAAATGATGAGGCTAAGATGAGGATAAAAGGATGCTACAGATGGTGTATTCTGTAGAAGTGGTCGAGAGTCTTTCATCTCTAGCAAGTTTCCATAGTCGCGATGGATGTATGCTAAAAATGAATAAAAGGTCTATTTATGCTTCAGCAAGTATTGGTTTATGCTTAACATAAATTGGGTCTGGTCGATAGTTTCCACGTGTATTGGTGTCCATGGGAACTATGCGAAATGGACAAGGATGATGCCTGATGTCATGTTGAAAATGTCGATGATGGAGTGAAAAAGTGTTGAAGTTGGCTTGGTTTAAGGATGAGTCGACAAGAGACGAAGCGTGACCAAAGTGTAGAGAAAAGGTGAAAGGCAAATCGCTCTTTCATTGACAAGGACTAGAAAGGAAGCATAGATAGGGGTGATTAGAACCAAAGCCCCGTTCATGCATTACGTCGTTGACCAGTGTTGAGTTAGAACGGTAATCGAATCACTTTTGACATTAAAGTGAGCTTGAAGTCCCTTGAGCCGGTGATAGGAGGAGGATAGGGTAACCCAGTGTAAGAGCAGGAATAACCTTGCCCCTTTTGTAGGAGACCCTGAGACAACTACAAGCCAATGTCCGTGACTCGGTTTTTTTTTTTTTTTGGCGCAGACTGATCGATGCGGGAAGCCTACATAGAGATGTCATTTGATGTAATGGTCATGTTGTGAAGCTGATCGATGCGGGAAGCTTCTAAAATAGTTGCTGTTTATTGCCAGAGTAGTCATAGCCATCCTTCGAGGGAGTGGTCTATATTTTTGCTTGATAATGTTTGATAAGTTGGCCTAGCTGTCCTTCAAGGGATCAGTCTAGTAATACAGCAATGATAGTACAGCTGTCCTTCGAGGGATCAGTCTGTCTTTTTGATTTGACTTGATTTAGTGACCATGGATATGTTTTGACATCTTGACTTGGATATATTGATAGAAATGAGAGTCACGGACAAGACTGTAGAAGCTCAAGGACGCCCCTTTTATTAGGACAAAGCATCACTGCATCCTAAAAGGGTTGTAAAGGACTTGTTGAAGGGGAATAGGGTTGAAAGGAATGAGGATTAAGAGGACAAGGATTGCTCAAGGGACGAGCTCAAGTTACATGCCAAGTAGACAAGTACTCGACTAACAGAAGAATGGTCGAAGATGTAACGCATTAAGAGGCTCAGGTTCTGGCCGTCCATCAAGGGAAGACAGACGATAAGTCCCTGACCCATACTTGTGCATGATGATAAAAGGTCCAAGCCAATTGGGGGCGAATTTGCCTCGTTTACTTCGCTCCATATTGGTCACGTGCTGATTCTCTTTGAGGACGAGGTCTCCGATGTTGAAATCTCGTTCTCGCATATTTTTGTCGTAGGCCCGCTTTATGCGACTTTGGTAGACATGGAGATGATTAAGGGCAGCCAGACGGCGCTCGTCGAGTAACTCAAGTTGAGCTAGGCGATCTTGACGAAAGTCATCGTTGGAGAGAATGTCATGCAGGGAGATACGAAGAGACGGGATTTGTACTTCGAGAGGTAAGACAGCCTCTATTCCGTACACAAGAGAAAAGGGAGTAGCACCCGTAGAGGTTTGGATGCTAGTGCGGTAGGCCCACAAAGCGAAGGGGATATGAACGTGCCAATCCCTTCCTGTATTGTCGACCACCTTCATGAGAATTTTGGTGAGAATTTTGTTGGAAGCCTCGGCCTGCCCATTTGCTTGTGGGTAGTAAGGCGAAGAAAAGCTGAGTTTGATGCCAAATGAGTCGCATAGTTTTTGGACAGTCTTGTTTTTGAAGGACTTGCCGTTGTCGGTGATGATTTTGTGAGGGACACCGAAACGATAGATGATGTGGCTGCTGATGAAGTCAACAATTTTGTCAGCTTTTGTGGAGATAAGAGGAATGGCTTCCACCCACTTGGTGAAATACTCAGTGGCAGTGATGATGGACTGATGACGAAGAGACGAGTGAGGGTTAATCTCACCGATGAGATCCAAGCCCCACTGAGAGAAAGGCCAAAAATCCTGAGCGACTTGCAAGGCGTGGCTGGGAAGATGAAGCAGGTTAGAGTGCTGCTGACACTTGATGCAACGCCGAACATAATCGCTACAGTCTTGATGAAGGGTGGGCCAATAATAACCCAGGCGAAGGAGGCGCTTGGCAACCGAATTTCCACTGAAGTGTCCACCACAAATCCCGTCGTGGACTTGCTTTATGGCATGAGAAGCTTCAGCGGAGGTTAGACAGCGAAGAAGGAGACCATCGAAGCCTCGCTTATAGAGAAGGCCCCCTAGCATGGTATAGCGAGCTGTGCGCTTGATGAAAGCTCGCCGCGCATTACTAGAGAGGTTGGGAGGAGTGACAGAAAGAGACAAGTAGTCCACAAGTTGCTTATACCAGTCATCTTGTGGGCTAGAATTGATAGTGTTGATATGGTCGATGTGAGGAGAGATGTATGAAGGCAAAGGTACGCGATGCACTGTGACAAAAAGACGGGATGATGATGATGAAGACGGGATATGCGAAGCAAGAGAGGCCATGGTGTCGGCAAACTTGTTCGTAGAGCATGGAACAGTCTGCAAGAGGTAATGGTCGAAAGATGCCAAAAGAGTGTCAGCACGATTCTTATACCTCTGTAAAACTTCATTTTTACAGAGATATGAACCGTTAACCTGATTAACGATGAGCTGCGAGTCACCGAAGATGTTGATAGACTTGATGTGGAGAGAAAGGGCAGTCTGAAGTCCCAAAATTAAGGCCTCGTATTCGGCCATGTTATTGGTACAATCAAAGTCAAGCTTAAAAGATAGAGGCATAGGTTCCCCGTCGAGTGGGATGAGGATGACCCCCGCACCCCCATCGAGTTGACATTTGGAGCCGTCAAAGAACATAGTCATCTGGTAGACGGTGTCATCGGTGGAAAGGGTAGCGATAGACTCGTCAGGGAACTCGCAGTGCGAAGGTTGGTTGTCGGGAAGAGGGGCATCTGCCAGTTGGTCAGCGATGGTTTGCCCCTTGATAGATTCCTGTTGGATAAAGACGAAGTCAAACTCAGCAAGCAGCATGAGCCACCGAGCCATACGTTGATTCTGATATGGCTTGGAGTGCATGTACTTGAGAGGGTTGGTGTGAGTGACGACAAAGGTTTTGTGGTTGAGAAGATAGTGGCGAAGCTTGGTAGCGGAAAAGACTAATGCCAAACAGAGTTTCTCGATATGAGTATACCGAGTTTCATAGTCGACCAATGTTCGGCTGATGTAGTAAACCGCTTGCTCGCGATGATGCTCGTCTCGGTGCGCGATCATGGCACCTAACGAATGGTTGGTAGCAGAGATATAAAGGTAGAAGGGTTGGTCATCCTTAGGTGGAATGAGGACTGGTGGAGAGACCAGATAGCCTTTGAGGGCTTCAAAAGCCTCTTGACAGCCCTTATCCCATTTAAAGGAGACGTCTTTCTTAAGGAGGTGATGGAAAGGTTGGCAGCGGTCTGAGAGCTGCGAGATGAAACGGTGAATGGACTGGAGCTTCCCTTAGAGACTGCGAAGCTGCTTGAGATTGGCCAGGGGCGGCATTTCGAGAATAGCGCGGATCTTGGCGGGATCTATCTCGATACCACGGAAGGAAACGATGAAGCCGAGAAGTTTGCCTGAGAGGACCCCAAAGACACACTTCTTGGGGTTGAGGCGGACATTGTATTGAAGAAGACGAGAGAAGATGATTGTGAGAATGGTCAAGTGGTCGCGGCAGAGCTTGGACTTGCCGAGAAGGTCATCCACATAGTCCTCCATGATTTTGTGGAGGAGATCGTGGAAAATGTAGGTCATGGCGCGCTGATAAGTGGCACCAGCATTTTTCAGGCCGAAAGGCATGACTCGATAGCAGAAAGTCCCCCATGGGGTGATAAAGGTAGTCTTGTGCTGGTCTTCCGGTGCGATCAGGATTTGATTGTACCCTGAAAACCCGTCCATAAGAGATAGCATCTCATGGCCGGCCATAAGATCAACAAGCTGGTCAATGTTAGGAAGAGGAAAGTCGTCTTTAGGACAGGCTAGGTTAAGGTCGCGATAGTCCGTGCAAATCTGAATCCCCCCAGTTGCTTTAGTAACTGGGACGATGTTAGAGACCCACTGTGGATAATCGATGGGTTGGATGAAGGAGACAGAAAGGAGGCGCTGAAGCTCCTCTTTGACAAGAAGCGCAATGCGAGGGTGCATCTTTCGAAGCTTCTGCCTAATAGGCTTAGCCTCTGGTTTGGTGACAATGTTATGGGTAGCAATGGTAGGGTCGATGCCAGGCATGTCGTTGTAAGTCCAGGCAAAGGCCTTGCTATGGTTGGAAAGGAACTGGGCATAGTCAAGCTGCTCATGAGCATCTAAAGATTGGCCAATCTTTAAGACGTGAGGAACATCGGAAGAAGAAGGGAGGTTGATGTCAATGGTGGATTCATTTAACATAACCTGGGTCTCGGAAGGGAGAAAATGCTAGACGAAAGAGTCATCGGCACCCATGCAGGAAAGGATGGCGTCATTGTCAATGCAGTGGACAGTGTGAATGGTTGCTGACTCATCCTCTACCATGCTAGGAAAGATGAGAGGGAGAGACCTGGGCACCCCATTGAGCTGATAAGTCAGGGGTTCCAGGCGGATGGTGTTTATGGAAAAAAAAAACTAGGAGGGATGGAAACCACCGACTCCGTAGGTGACGAAGGAGGAATGGGCGAGTCTGGAAGAGATTGGTCAGTGGTTGGTTCGGGACAAAGGTCGGAAGGAGCCTGAGTGGGGTCATGATATCCTAGGCCATAGTGTTTCTTGGCATCGTGATCACTGAGCGGCTCGATGGGCTGATGGGAGCCCTGCTCATAACGTTCGAAACCAAAACCCTTCCATGCACACCTGTGAAGGTAAGTGTGTGCAAAGGCAGGGTTGCCAAGAAACGAGAAATTAGATGTGAAAGGTTGGGGTGGAGAGAGGGAAGCGCCGTAGGTAGGAGCTTGATTGAGCCCCCCATAGACAAAGTTGGTTCGGAAGTGAGGAGGACCATAAGGCATGACCGTCCCGATCCGAGGGTCGTAATTAGGACTAAGGTGAAGGCGTCCATACTCTTGCGGAGTTTGGAACATGTCGAGGGTCAACAAGCGATATTCCCCAAGCGATAGTCGTTGGAAGACGTCTTCCATGGGGTCTTTGGTCGGCGCTTGAAGAGGAGGGGTGAGGGCAACCGCCGATTGCGAACTGGTCGAAGCTTCTGCGGATGGAGGCGGTGCCGGAGTGGATGGCTTGATGGGGATGAGGACGTCGTTAGGACGATAGGTGGTGTTGCAAGTCTTGAAGGGTGAAGGGTCAGCGGGAATGGTGTGGACTTGCCCGTCATGTTCAAACTTCACACAACGATGCAGGGTGGAAGGAATACAGGCCATGGCACGGATCCATGGTCGGCCCAGCAGAATGTTGTATTGAAACTCTCCTTCGATGATGTAGAAGAGCTCCGGGACTATGCGTGGACCGACGTGAATGTGAAGGACGACTGTGCCAATGGTCGTGGCGGTGGTGTCGTTGAAAGAGCATAAGATAGCGTCAGTTTTGGAGACGTAATTCTTGGGAAGAGATAGCTGGTCGAAGGCATGGGTAGAAATGATGTTGATGCTAGCACCGCCGTCGATCATAACGCGTTTGATGCGTGTCTGATCGACATAGGCAGTGATGAAGAGGGCGGCGTCCTGATCTTCCGTGTTGGATGTGGGAATCTCAGAATCACTGAATGTGATGGAATTGATAGGAGATAAAGAATGGACAAGGGTAGCAAGCAGCTGGGGGTCTTCGGGTTGGACCTCTGCTGCTTGCAAGGCTTGGATGAGGGCTTGACGGTGTTGAGGCGAGGTTTGGATAAGGTCATAGAGAGACATCTTCACCGGTGTCTGATGAAGCTGCTTCAGCATGGAGTCTTGAATCGGCCCAGAAGATGAAGATGAAGAAGGCTGGGATGCGCCAAGGATAGAAATTTTGGGCTTGGGTGCAAGAGGTGGTTTGACAAAGGGATAGGTCCAAGGAATGGCAGCTTTTTCTTTTGCCTTGTCCTTCTGCGACCTGGTGGTTATACGGATGGCATTGATTTCGAAAACAGGTGGTGAAGAAGGGGTCGTGTTTTGCTGATGAGAGGTTGTGGCTGAAGGTGTTGGATGGGATGGAGTCGAGGTCCGGTCGAGGGTGTCCTCAAGGAGAAGAGTGTCCTTCTCCATATGGCGGCGGATGACAGCCTTGAGGGCACAGCAAGTCTCGGTGTCGTGTCCTAGTGTACGATGATATAAACAAATTTTCGTATCGTCAAACCAGGAGGGCTTGGACCCGAGAGGTTGGAAAGGTCAGATGGGCGGAAGAGTTATGTCAGAAGTCTGGAGAAGTCGGCGCAATATCGACGAGTATGAGCCCAATAGAGGGTCCGTGCTATTTGATATGCGTGAGGTCGGTGACTTTTGCTTGGGTGAGGCTGGAAGAGGTTTCCGTACCACCTTATGGGTTGATGGTGCGGGGACAGATGGAGGTGACTCTGGTCTGCAGATTGAGAAAGGCTTTTTGAGAGAGGGACGGCTGGAGGTAGGCAGAGGAAGCAAAGGAGGTAACGAGTTTCGGTTGGAGGCCGGAGTGGGAAGGATGCTGGCCAAGGTCGAAGGATGGGGACCCAGAATGGATGGCAATGGTGACGGGGGAGGAGGCGTTCACTTTGGAGGTCTGGCAGTCTTCTTTGTCTTGGTTGGAAGACTGCTGCTGGTCGAGGTCTGGTCTAGATCCACCTTCACTTGCGGGTGAGTGAGGGAGGAGATAGGACGAACGCCAAATGACTTGATGGGTTTGGACGAGATAGATGCAGGCTTCGGTTTGGACGGGTTTGGTTGAGGTTTAAGAGTCTGGTCTTTGTCAAGAGTCTGACGAGATTCCGCCTTAGGAGGATTAGCGGCATGTGATGAGAGGGCGTGGGTATGTTGAAGGGTCTCAAGACGCTCCCACAACACCTGAGGTGTCACTTTCCTCGAAGGGAGAAGTTCAATCTTCTCCACTAACCGGGAAAATGGCTGAGAGGAAGATGTTGATGGTTGTGAGATTGAAGACGAGATGGGAGTAGTGGTCTTGGACACATGATGTGGTGAAGTCATGACAGATGAAGACGAAGGTGAGACAGGTTCTTCCCTGGGTGGGGAAGAAACCGGGGAGCGAGGCTCCTCCAGCAGGTAAAGGGCAGGGATGACAGTGCCCTCCACTTGTGGCTGAGGAGTAGGAAGGGTCGGGTCCTCCAAAGGCTGTAGAAAGGAGGATGGCGAGACTGAAGGTACTGATAAGGGCGAAGCGTCCTCCAAGATGAGAGGGGTCGATGGAGAACTAGCTGGGGAGAGAGGGTCGTCCACATGTGACGGACTGATGGATGGACTATCCTCAAGAGGCTGATTTGGGATGAAAGGAGAGACCGTATTGACTGTCCGAATATTGTGCTCATGATTGTCGTCAATTAAGGTCTGGACATGGTTCTGAGCTGGCGGATGATTGGGGAAAGGTTGTTTGAAGATGTCAATGGCCTGATTAGGGGGTGCATTAGGATTGTCTAAGATGAGATCCCCCTTCTCAAGCATGTCTTGTATTATGTTCTTAAAGGTCTTGCAGTTCTCCGTGTCATGGCCCTTAACACGGTGAAAGCTGCAGAAGTCTTGCTCCCTATACCACGCGGGGATGGCGTGTGAGGGATCGAATTGCGGAGGAGGTCGGGCTTGAGGGAGATTGAGGATTCCCTATTTAAGAAGCTTTTCCAGCACAGACGCATATGATTCTCCAAGGGGAGTATATCGTCGCTGCAAGTATCTTTGCTGGAATTGCCGAGTAGCGCTCTGAGACGTAGAGGGCTCAGGCTGATTGGACGAAGAAGATGAAGGTCTGACAACCACGGCATTAGCTGAAGCCTTGGATTTAGAATTGGATGATGATGGCTTGGCAGAAGAAGAGTCATTGGTCTTAGAGCTAGGATTCTTACTCTGTAGTTTGACTTTGTTCTCCTCGATGGCACGCAACTCAAGTTTGCGGGCCATCGTGAAGGCCTCGTCAAAAGTGCGGAAGGTTTGAACCCTCAGAGTGGAAGAGATATGTCGGGCACAGGCTTGAGAAAAGAGTTCAATAAGTTCGGCCTGGGGCAAGGAAAAGGAGAGTTGGTTGATAAGGCCTCTCCATCGAGCCACGAAGTCGGCTATGGACTCGTCCTCGAATTGCCGGATAGAATAGAGGTCCGTGATTGAGACTTTCTTGGTTATGTTGATAGAAAAGTGATCGAGGAATAGCTGAGCCAATTGCGTGAATGAGAAGAGAGAATGACTAGGAAGGGAGCTGTACCAGTCAAGTGCAGCACCCAAGAGAGACATAGGAAACGTGCGTAAAAGTAACGCATCGTCATGGCCAATGAGGTAGCAGGCGTGTCTGAATGCCCGCAAATGTTGTTGTGGGTCTTCCTTGTTTTGAAAGCGAGAAAACTTCGGAAGCTCCCACTAGCTAGGATATGGTCTGATTGGGACAGAAGGATGGATGGGCTCGTTGCAGATCCGTTCATATGAAAGAGTGTTGCACGAGCTGGAAACAGAGGTCTCAAGACTGGTCATCTTGTCCATCAGCATTTTAATGATGTCTACCGACGGATGGACGGGTGGCACGCCCCCTAAGTTGTAGGGCGCTTGGAAGAGGTTAGAGGAGGCGTGCGACATAGTCGGTTGTATAATATACGGATGACTAATCGCAGGGGCAGAAGTGAAGGTTAAAGGTGGTTGGTTAGAAGACATAGCTGGGCCCGTTGTTGCCACGAGAGGTTGGACTGTGGTAACGGGGGCCAAGGGATAAGAAGCCACCCTGGTATTGATAGGGGCCAGGGTAGGCGGGATAGAGACGACAAGGTTTTGAAATGGAGTGGATAGAGGTTGAGCGGGTTGAGGTTGACAAGGGGCCGGAACCCCAGTGGAAGTGGGCCCAATGATAGAGGGAGAAGCCACACCTGGAGGATTGGTCAAAGTCTGGTCAGTGGTCAAAGCGATGGCTTGAGTGTCCGAAGGTTGAACTATGGATGTTGTTGATACAGCTGTAGTCGCGACAAGGGAGGTCGGCATTCCGTAGATCGGATTGCCCAAGGAGTCCCACGTTCGGCTATGCGCGAGATAATGTTGCAAAGCCTTGACATTGAGGTCCAAGAATCGCTCGAAGTCTTGGTCCCCTTCTTGGACAATGGGAGTCTGCAGCGGGGTCGGACGGACAGGAGTTCTTTCGGTCTCCGAGTTGAACTCCATTGTAGGCTTGGTCACGGATGGGGTGGACGGAAGCGGTTGACGGCAGACGTGGTCGACAAGAGCCTTGGCTTGGCTACGAGTGAAAACCATGCAAGGCAAAGAAGGTTCGGGTCTCAGAAACTGTGTTGCTCAGTTTCAGAAGACCAGGATGAAGTCTTGACAGAGAAAGGACAGGTTTTAGGTTGCTGGTTTTGAAAAAAAAAAAAAAAAGGACAGTGATAGAGACCGACGTCGGTTTAAAAACCGATGTCGGTAGGAAATGAGGCTGACATCGGTCAGATAACCGATGCCGGTAACAGATGAAGCCGACGTCGGTAACAGAACCGATGCCGGTGACAGGGGAAGCCGACGTCGGTGGAAGAACCGATGTCGGTGACTGTGTTTTCTAGAGAGTCAAAAGGTTCTTGGAAAAACAAAGAAGAAAACGTCCTCACACACTCAAACAAACAGATGAGAGGAGGAAAATAGAAGAAGACAGACAGGCCTAAGCGATAAATCCTAGAAATTAACCTTAGAAACTTGTGGCTTATGCCTTAGATGAATGTTTGGGGAGATTGGCTGAAAAATGGGTCCTAGAAGAAGGCAGTCTAAAGATAGTTTCAGGTGTTTGTTTTAGGTGCTCAAAGATCTGTGTTAGGGTCTGGTACGTGGCCTGGTGCTAAGGAGCAAGCTCCCCTCACTTCACGATTCCAGTGGTTAGCTGGTCTCGCTTAGCCAAGATATACCTCGCCTAGAGTTTAGACTCCGCCAGAGAACGGAGTGGGCTTCCCCCTTGGTGATGAAATCCAAGTGGGGTCACCGGGACGGGTAAGGTATCCGCTGGGGGATGAAATCCCAGTCGGGCCTTGTCTCAAGTATGTTTTATGTGTGTTTTAGTGCATGTGATTCGGTAGTGTAACATCAAGTGTCTACGGTTCATTCAATATGCGCCTAAGTTACTAGATGTGGACTAATGCAAGGACAAGCAGAGATGAAAGTGCAATATGTTTTAATGCCCAAAGTCGAAATGTGATATTGTTATGAAGACAATAAGGAGAAAGGGATGAGAGTGTGAGATTAAGACTAGTCTAGAATGCAAGGAAGAAAGGTTCGTTTTAGACCCGCTTATAGTGACATTTGGAATAGAAGAAAGAGACAAAAAGGAAGAAGCCTAAATGCACCTAAATGAATGAAAAAGAGAAAGGAACCCAGGAGGAACCTAAGGTCCCACCGGGCGTGCTAGAGATGTTTCTACCTCAAATTTGCTTTTAAGACTATAAAGAAAGAAACTAGAAGAAAGTGAAGGACAAGGCTTGAAAGTACCTGGACTATAGATTGCGCACCGTAAATCCAGACGTTCGTGGGCACTCCTCTTTGGCTGTGGAGGAATGACACCTGCAAGAAAAAGGGAAACTTGGACAAGGGGATGTTAGACAGATAGGCAGTGGGTTGCCAAGCAAAAGCTTGTTCCCAGAAGTGTAAAAACTTCCTTAAGGGAGGTCAACCCACTGTTTTGATGAAATAAGTGACTGATAAAAGAAAGAATGACAGAATACAGAAATGATAAAAAGATTAAAAATGAAAGAAGAAAACAAAATGATTACCTGACTGAAGGAGTAGGCTGAAGACAGTCGCCGAGGTCGGTAATGTTGCCGGCGTCGGTTATCTGACCTGCCGTCGTCGGCTATCCTGCCGACGTCGGTTGGGGAAGTGACCGGCGTCGGTTGGGGTTGCGGCCTGTAGTCGGGCTTGAGCAGGGTCTGGTCTGAGTCTTGGTCTGTGCTCTGTCCGTGGACGGGTTGGACACTGATGGACGGGTCTGGGTCTTGGTCTGTGGTCTGGGGATTGGTCTCAGGCAGAGATACAGGGGAAGGAAGGGACAAAGAGGAAGGAGAAGAGAAGGGTACACAGAGGAAGGGGCTTGAGAAGGCTTTGCAGCCTCTCAGGGGAAGGGACAAAGGGAGAGACACAGAGGACAACAGAAAACAGAGGATTAAACCAAAGAAAATAAAATAAAACCAGAACTAACTTACCTTTAGCCTGCTGAAAGAAGAAGATGGAGATGTTGCTGGAGCCACTGAAGAGTTGCTGCAAGGAGAAAACACAGATCCAAGGCCTGCTTCACCTGTTGCTGCTGCTGCACGAGGTTAAGACAGAGGAGAAATAAGAGCCAAAGCGCCGAGAGGAGTTGTTTGCGAGCTCAAGAGTCCAGGGGGTGCAACGGACGCAGGAGGGGATAATGAAGGCTGCCGACGCCAGCAGTTTCGCCGACGTCGGTCGAAGGGTCGCCGACGTCGGCGGTCGCAGGATGAGCACAGAGGCTAAAAATAGCCTCTGCCCATTCTTGCACGCCGCCGAGCGAGGGGTCATGGGCAGAACGGTCGCAAGGTTGCCAAAATGGACGAGGGGGGCTATAATGGTGAGATTTGGGCTAATAAATGCTAGGGGAAGGTGGAGGGATTCAAGGGAGGATCCAAGGAGGCAAGGGTAGGGTGGAAAAGGGGGCCTCAATTAGTTAAAAGATGTTAATTTTTAATTAATAAGACCTAGGTGGGTTAGGGACCAAGGAGGACTAGGAGGGAGAAAGGACCAAGGGGGAGAACCAAGGTGCAGACACGTTTGCGGTGTCTACACTAATATTTGTGGCATTTATGGCCTAGAGATGTCTTTCTAAGAAATGAGGTCAATTGATGATGCAAATATTTAGTATTCATTTCCAAAACAAATTATTCAATAAGTTTCCATGGAATTATTAATTAGGCCTTGATTTGGGTTAATTAGCTCTTAAACATGTTTAATCACATTATGCACAAATTACCCAAATGAATTTGTATTGAGAATGTTTCCAATAATAAATAACAAAGGCACAAGTCTTGTGCAAAATATTTGATAGGAAAGAGCAGTCTAGAGTACGTAGGTGCAAATTTGGCATTTTGACTTGAACTAAACCAATCAAATTTAGATAGCCCATAAATTGCATTGCCCCATTTAGGGATATCCTAGCCAAAATCAGCATTTTAATATGTTATTTTCACATCATTTAACATCTTTTAGTGTTTTTAGGCCAAATTGTACATTTTGATTAGAAATTGGTCAAAAGCCTAATTGGAGGTTATTGACGACCAATTTTAGGTGTCTACAATTTGCCATTATTTAGGAAGGCATTGAAATTTATAAGCATAGTAACATCTTAAATAATGAAAAGGTCTTGCATGCCTACAACTATAATGATGATAAACTAACTATATGATGCCCCCTTGAGGGAATGGTTGACATAAGGAGGTCAACAAATGATCCCTTGAAAAGAAAGAAATGAAATGAGGGGACCAAAGAAAGGAAAGATGATGGGGTGAAAACATAATGATATTGAAAAATTAGTCAAAATAATTGAGAATTCAAGTGGGATGATGTATAATGGTTTGCCCAAAGGTGGTTATAAGCATTGTACTCTGATAGTGACAACGTGGTATGCTAACACAATGATTTGCCCAAAGATGGAGCTGCCCCAATTAGGATAGAAAAATTATAATGGGATTGGTGCTCCTATGGGTTGGTGCTCATGAATTGTTGTTGGGTTGGTGCTCCTGTGGGTTGGTGCTCATGAATTTTTGCTAGGTTGGTGCTTGGCAAAGGGGTTGGTGCTCCTACAGGTTGGTGCTTGGTAAAGGGGTTGGTGCTCTTGTGAGTTAATGCTCATGAATAGTTGTTGGGTTAGTGCTCAGCAAAGGGGTTGGTGCTCTTGAAAATTGGTGATTATGAATATTATTTGAGTTGGTGCTCATTCATATACTTGAGATTATTCTCCATGGTTTTTTCCACATTGGGTTTCCACATTATATCGGGTGTGTCTCTCTATCTTGTGTGGTGTTTATTATTTGAGTTTTATTGCATATCTTGAATGTTTGATTAAGTAGAATTTGGTTAAGGGAAAGATTTATAAGATATATGATATATTTATTCATCTCCCCCTCTCAGTATATCCCATGCTTAACAATTAGTATCAGAGCAGGTTCCTTTTTAAAAAGTTTTACAGCTTGAAGGTAGATTGGGAAAGCATGATGGCTGGGTCACAAGAAATATTTTCTAAAAATAAGGCACTTTTGTTTGATGGGAAGAATTATGCTTTTTGGAGCACGAGAATGAAGGTTTATTTGATGGCCCTTGGATTTGATATATGGAAATTAGTGGTGGAGGAATATGAAGAGCCACAAACATCTACAATTACTCCAGTAGAAAAGAAGGCAAGTGAATGTAATGCTAAAGCTTTAAATGCTATTTTATGTGGTTTATGTGAATCTAAATTTGTTAAACTTATGGAATGTAAACTTGCTCATGAAACTTGGGTAAAATTTGAGAATAATTACAATGGTGATGGAAAGGTTCAGCAAGCTAAGCTTCAGACTTTTAGAAGGTAGTTTAAAAGTTTGAAGATGGAAGAAGAAGAAGATATACCAAGTTATCTTTTGTGAGTTGATCAAATTGTAAATCAGATTCAAGGTCTTGGAGAAATGTTGGATGAAGCAATGGTGGTGTAAAAGGTTTTGAGATCTCTACCAATGAGATATGATGCAAAGGTTTCGACAATCAAGGAGATGAAGAATTTAGCTAAGCTAAAGATGGATGAGCTTCATGGTATACTCACAAAATATGAGATGCGGACAAAACAAGATAAACCCTCAAAGAGAGAAGTGGCTTTCAAGACATCAAATAAAGAGAAAGCTAAGATTCAAGAATCAAGTGATAGTTCTAGTGATGATGAAGATGACGACAGAGCATTTTTCATTCGCAAGCTAAAAAGAGGAACAAGTAAATATCAAAGAAAATTACCTTTTAAATGTTTTAGTTATGGAAAGATTGGACATTTTTTAGCTAGATGTCTAAATAAGGGTAATGATGATGAAGAAGAAAAGCCTACACATAAGAAGAATTTCAAAGGCAAATCCAAGTAGGGATTCGAGAAGAAGAGCTGGAGTTAGAAATTCAGAAGAAGAAGAGATTATATTCATTACCATACATGAAGATGATCAAGAAGAAGAAGAGGAGGAAGTTGAAGTGAATATGGAAGGAGAACTCATTTGTGCCCTAGAAGAGTTAAATGTTGTTGAGAAGAAGAATCAAAGATTAAAGTGCCAGATCAAGAAAAATGAACAAGAGTCAAAGGAAATGATTGAAGATCTAACAACACACTTGGAAGAAGCCAAGAAGAATGAAGAAGATCTCACAACACAGTTGGAAATAACAAGAAAATAATGTCAAAGGTATGCTATTGAAATTACCTCTTTAAAAGAAGATATTGAGAAAGAAATCAATGATAAAGTAGTTAGTGATTCAAAATTTGAGGATAGCACTAACATGCTGAATAATATATTGGAAAGTCAAAAAGCAAATTCAAATAAGATAGGGATCAGTTTTGAAAAGAAAAAGAGCTATGCTGAAGCTCTTATAAAAGAGGAAATAAAAAGGGGAGAAGTGAAAAATACAAAGGACATTTCAAATAGAGAAGGCTTGAGAGAACAAAGTTACAAAAGACAATCAGGTCAGAGATATACAGACAGGTCTTATTTTTATGGCTATTATTTTTATTGTAATGGATATGGTTAGAAGAAATTAGAGTCTAGAAAAAGAGCTAACAATTTCAGAAATAAGGAGAAAGAAAGTCAATTAGAGTCAAGCAAAAGCCATAACTCTTTTGCTCCTCTATCAAGCTTTGATGAAGAGACCATAATATGCTACAAGTATAACAACTTTAGACACATAGCTCGGTATTGTAGAAGCATGTTCGAGTCAGTCAAGAAGGATCAAATTTTCAAAGCTCCATTTATCAAGAAGAAGGTTCAAACATGTTCATGGCAGAAGAAACAACTTGAAGATTCTATGATGGTTCAGACAACTCTACATGTAAGAAGTAAATATCAGCAATGGTTAATTGATAGTGGATGTTTGAGGCATATGATAGGAGATAAAAGTAAACTCATTACTCTAAAGAAGATCAATGGTGGTATAGTTAGATTTGGAGATAAAACCACTACCAAGATAGCCAAAAAAGGTACTTTGAGTTTGGATTATGGTAAAACTAAGACTAAGAATGTTTTTTATGTAAAAGGTCTTAAGCATAATCTATTGAGTGTTAGTCAAATATGTGATCAAGGATACACATTAAAGTTTCATGCTGAAGGTTGTGAGATTAGAATAAAAGATTCAAATGAGTTGATTGTAGATGCTCAAAGGACAAGGAACAATGTATATGTATTTTTAGATATCTTCTCAAAGGCACGATCAAAGGACACATTCAAAGATCTGCGAGAGGAGTTGGGAGTAATTTTTGTTACTTCCTACCATTGATGTTTAACATTAGTTGAGGGGAAGCTAAGTATTAGCTCTAGGTAGGCCCTTTACCATTGATGTCAAAGGGGGAGAATAAAAGGTATAGGTATAGGTGCAAAAATAGGTACAAGGAATAGGTACAGGCTGCTATAGTAAGGGGGAGATACTTTATGTTTTCAGATGATAGTTTATGCAGGTGACAGGATGTCGTAGTTTTAGGATTGAGGTTGCCATCAATGACAAAGGGGGAGATTGTTGGAAATATTGTCATTGATGTAAAAGGTCTAGCATTATTGGTGATATAGGCCCCATTGCATTTAATGTTGTTTATCTTGGCTAATGTGAGTTAATATTTATTTAATATTAATGAATATATTTTTGGTTGCATATGAGACAAAATAAGGGCCCATGGAGAAGTCAAAGAGCCATGGGGTAAATACAAAAGAAGGATGGGATGCATTTTTTCATGAAGAGTCATCTTGGAGAATTCCAAGAGTCACCAAGTGAAGACAAAAGAGGAAGGGCACAATTTCTCATGAAGGGACACTTTGTAGAATATGAAAAGTCACCAAGATAAGGACAAAAGTGGGAAGGACATTTTTGGTCATGAAGGGTCACCACATGACTTTTCAAAGGAAAGAATATGAAGGGTCATACAATTTTGGTGCCATTTTCCATGAGGATTGAAGGGTCACAAAAGGGGAAGGCCAAAGGTCATTTGGAAAGATCTAAATAAAGGCTTGAGAAGCCATTTGTAATATGGGAGATAAAGGTTGATTTCATATTGTAATATCTAGCTTAGAATAGCAATCGTGAGAGATGAATATGATTTGTATTTATTATATCTAGCTTAGAAGAGCAAAGGTGAGAGAGAGGAAAGAGATGTATTAAACTATCATTTGTTGAGATAGCAACATTGAGAGATAAGTGTGTGGTATACACAAAATGGTTGGTGCTCCTATGGGTTAGTGCTCATGAATTGTTGCTGGGTTGGTGCTTGACAAAGGAGTTGGTGCTCCTTTAGGTTGGTGCTCATGAATTATTGCTGGGTTGGTGCTCGGTAAAGGGGTTGGTGCTCCTATTGGTTGGTTCTCATGAATTATTGATGAGTTTGTGCTCAATAAAGGGGTTGGTGCTCTTGTGGGTTGGTGCTAATGAATAGTTGTTGTGTTGGTGCTCAGCAAAGGGGTTGGTGCTCCTACAAGTTGGTGCTTGCGAATATTGTTTGGGTTGGTGCTCATTCATATACTTGAGATTATTCTCTATGGTTTTTCCCACATTGGGTTTCCACATTATATTTGGTGTGTCTCTCTATCTTGTGTGGTGTTTATTGTTTGAGTTTTATTGCATATCTTGAATGTTTGATTAAGTGGAATTTGGTTAAGGGAAAGATTTATAAGATATATGATATACTGGTTCACCCCCCCTCTCAGTATATCCTATGCTTAATAGTTTTTTGCAAAATGGTGAGAGTGTGGCTTAGGTTGCTCACAAAATAGTGAGAGCATGGCTTAGTTTTCTCATAAAATGGTGAGAGCATGGTGTAGGTTGTTCATAAAATGCAAAGAGTGTGGCTTAGGTTGCTCATAAAATGGTGAGAGCATGGCTTAGGCTGCTCTAAAAATGGTGAGATAATTGGGAAAAAGGTGATTGAGATGACCTTAATAATTATTGAGCACTACCTACATAGTCCCAAAATAGGACCTCAAGTCATTGTAGTTCTACCCTTACAATGGAGGAATTCAACTAGTGCAGTAGTCAATTCAAACAAAATAGACAGATTTGGTAAAAAGACACAATATGGCATAGGAAGTGGCAAGTTGGTACGTCAAGGCTTAATGTTTCCCCTAGTTTGCCCATAGGCAATTATAACTAGGACATAATGGCATAAATCAAAGGTACTAATTTACCCAAAGGTAGTTATAATTAGCAACAAGACTAGTGGTAAGAAAGAATAACAAATGAAGGATGCAACTACCAAAACTTCTACCACACTTTCCCAAGATACACTTCCTATCTAAAATACTTGAACTAACTGATGAGTTGATTAGATACCTTGATGCTAAAACTACATAATGAATGATAAAAACCAAGGTCAAATGAGCTAGGATTTAGAACACACTGGGTTGATAGGTTGGAAGCATAAAGTGGATATGGAAAAGAGGATGAATAAGGGTGGTGTTGATGTCTTAAAATTACACTTGATTTTAATCAACAACAATGGGAAGATTCAAGCTATGGGATGATGCATCTTGAAACAACCTCTAGATTTTAGAGAAGCTGGTCTCTTCTTTTGTATTGGGTGTTGGGGGAAAAGGGATAGGAGATTAAACAAAAATGCAAATGTAGGAACTGAAACCTAACTATGGCAATGCACTTGAGCATATTCCTAATCCTAACTTGAGCATAGTGAGGCTATTATATAATTCTATTACATGTAAGAGCGGACAAGTGCATGATCAATGTAAAAGATTGGAATAATAGAAATAGAGGCTCACAATAGGGGAGTTTTTTGTTGAGATACAGGAATTGTCAACAAAGGCATAGTGTTCTATCTTCTTAATAGAATCCTCCAATCACATAAGAGGCAAAAAAGTCATGCATAGTTATGTAGAACTTTATACTCTAGAAAATGGGACAAAAGAAAATAACATTTCCAATCACAACACTAGAAATTCTACAGCATAAACTACTTTGCAATTGACACAGATAACATCAACAAAGGCATAGTATTCAATCTTATTATTGAATCTTCTAGTCATAAAAAAGATGCAAAAACACACACAGTCATATAAACCTTTCAACTCAAGAAAATGGAACAAAAGCAAATGATATTATTGGTCAAAACTCTGAAAGTCTAAAACTATAAAATTTGCCCCCCTTTTTCTTTTACAATTCTTTCAATTTATAGAGGAAGAAAAAGGCCACTTTGGCACCCTTTTTACCAATGACCCATGTGCTTTTCAAGTATTGGGATGAGGAAGCCACCCGAAGATAATGTTGTGTCAGCTCCTGTCAGGATTCAGAATCATGAGCCACCCCATTTGCCTGTTCATTAATGCATAATGAAGGAAATGGGTTGTGCCATTCACTGTTTACATCTCTTGATGATCTCATGGTAGGTACTGTGTCAACTACTAGAATAACTCCTTGAGTCGACACTTTCTCATGCCACTTAAATCACTTTGTCTCTTTCCATGTTTGGCTACTTCACCCCATCACCTATTTGCCCGCTCAACTATCTACTCTGCCTTTGCTTATATTGGACAAATAGATGGCATTTTTAATGCCTTGGAAGCCCCAAAAATCTACCTGATGCACTGTTCCATCTACTCAAATTAACTCCAGCCAATTTTCCCTCCATTTCACCTTTTGGCAATAGATACACGAAACACTTTGTTATGTTGAAATGGGAGAGGACACTTAGTCAATTTCTTAAAAATCCTCTTATTACTTAGAAAGCACTAGAAAGTGACACTTGGCACTTTTCACCTAATTTTTGAAGACACGTTCCTTTCTCTGCTTCTCTTTAGCTATGTTGTATATTTATTCGAGGTACATGCTAGGCTTCTATGGATGGTGATACTTGGCGGCTTTCACAGAACTTCGAGAGAGGCTTATCTTTGAAGCTTAAAAGGAACCTGAAGCCTCTAACATAGACACTTGTTGCACTCCACTAAGCCAGGCAAGGACACATGGTGGCATCCACTTTCTTGTAGGGTCATGCAGAAGTCAACACATGGCCTCTTTTGCTTATGCCTTCCCTTTGATGATTCCCTTGCTACAAAATTTGACGTTTGCATGCCTATCATTATTTAGCCTTATCGTTGGACCTGTTCCTCATTGATACAAAAATGGACTAAGACATGAACCAAAAATAATTTAGATGCCACCATGTGGTGACATCCACCTCTTCTTAGCTGAAATATGTGGCAGCTTCTATCACTTTTAGAAAAATAACACTGAGACCTTCTGCTGCTACCACTTGGCATGATCTGCCTGACTTTGGTACTTAACCTTTTTGGAATCCTTCCATTGCAAATAGATTAAACCCCGGTACCGATACAAGGCACATAGCACATTCCATCCAACTCACAGAACATAAAGAAGGTGCCTTAGATGATGACACTTGGCAACTCTTGCTCGACTTTAACCCTGAGGCAAAATGAATCAAAAGGGAAATAGAGCCTATGCTCTATTTCACAACTTCACCATCTTGGACCAAAGAAGGTGAAATAAAAATTTTGTGGTGTGCAACTAAAAAATAGAGTGAAACATAGAGTAAAATTTTACTCTATAGTTACTGACGACCCTGAGGACTTTTGAGCCTACTCAAAAAGAACCCAACTCCCACTCTAGTTAATCATGATAAGGCACAATCTGCCTGGATCAAATGGAAAATTCTTGAACTCGCTCCTTTCAAGAGATGGTACAATTTGCAAAGTAGGTTGTTTCTTAGTCATAACCTCAGATGAGGCATTTGCCTTGTCGACCAACTGTATTAGCATCTTCCTTAATGGGTCATCAATAGAAAAGCAGTCATTAATAAAGATAAACTCACCAAGTATTTCTTGATTGTTTTCAAATTGCTTGTCATCTATCACCATGCCAAGTGATACCCCATCTATGCATGCCTTTTGAGTGACCACACCCTTCTTATTTACTATTGCAAGTTCATCCAGCTCTTCAAGGAGCTTTGGGCATGTAACTCCATCTATCTTGTGACCTTGAATAGGTGATTTTTGATCAAGCTTCTCATAAACATGCTCTTCAATACGCAACAGATCTATACAAAGCTCTTTAGTCTCTTATAGAGGCTCAAGGTACAACTGCCAATCATCCTTTTGTTCCTCACTTTGATTTATTTGAACTAAAATAGTTATAATGATATTTAGATCCTACTCAATAAGAGATACTTGTAACTCAGGTAGGACTTCACTTTGTACCAGTTCCTCTTGAAGTTCTGCTATATTAAGATCAGTCTTCCCACTCTTAGCTATGACTGGATGCTCAATTACAACCTCAAGAGAATTATCAATGGGAAACACCTATTCAGGCACTTTTGAAGCATCTTCTATACATTCTATAAGAACTTGTCATGTAGCTGCAACTTCTTTCTCAATACTTCGAAGAACAAGGTCCTCTTGAGGAAGGGTGATGCCAGAAGGGTGATGAAATTTATTTTTTTGAGAGGGGAAATGAAGCATGGGAGATTGATCATGATCAAATTTTGGAATCTTGAGGGTAATGAAATTCTCTAGGGAGTTTTGGAGAGGAGGAAAAGATAAATTCTTAAAGACGTCAGTATTTTACTCTTTCCACTCGGCCATTGCCTCATCAAGGTTTGGAACCTGCTTGTCCTCCTAAACAACCTAAGCTTAAGAGATAATTGGTGAGGCAATGATGGGACTATAAGAAGGTTTAGTATCATAAATAGCCACTTGAATAGGCTTTTGGATAGGCTCTTGGATAGGCTTTTGAATGGGCTTTTGATTCCAACTAGGAAGCTTCCTTGGCACACACTGGGCATGGTTAAGAGCTTCATAAGAATAAGAAGTACCATAGGCTTTTGTAGACAATTTTTTTAACTCGATTCTTTGTCTTTCACAAGCCTCCACATTTTCTAGTGTGAGAATACATAGTCCATTTATCTCTTCTGGATCATTAGACACATTTAAAAATAGACTATTTACTTCCTCATACTGAGAGTCAGAACAAACCTTTCTTACATATGCCAGTATTCTGAGCTCTATTTCATTCATTTTTTCTTGAAGGTAATACTGCTCATATGCAACATCATAAACATATGGGGAAGATGAAATCTAATCCTGAGATTGATATGGCTCATGAGGAAGGTAAGAGTCATGCTCTTGATAATAAGGATCATGAAAAACTTGATAAGGCTCAACATAGTTTTGAAAGTAGCCTTGATAAGGCTGATTAGGCTCATAGATATCATGACCAAGATGGTATGATCCCTCATTGGGCTGATAAGGAAATATACCATAGGAATTCTCTTCATACATAGCCATCAAAATTTATTCACAATAATTCAATAAAAATAGACTTACTTGAAAGCTGTCCTGGATTTATAGAAGCAATTCCTTTGAAAGATTTGTCCCACCGAGCATGCCAGAAAATTGTTGATGGCATAAAATTGCACGTGATTTTAATCAACAACAATGGGAAGTTTCAAGTTGTGGGATGATGTGGCTTGAAACAACCTCCAAATTTTAGAGAAGTTGGTTTCTTCTTTTGTGTTGGGTATTGGGGGAAAAGGGATAGGAGATTAAACAAAAATGCAAATGCAGGAACTAAAACCTAACTATGGCAATGCACCTGAGTGTAGTCCTAATCCTAACCTAAGCACAGTGAGGCTATTATATAATTCTATTACATTTAAGAGCAGACAAGTGCATGATCAATGTAAAAGATTGGAATAATAGAAATAGAGGCTCACAATAGGGGAGTCTTTTGTTAAGATACAAGAATTGTCAACAAAGGCATAGTGTTCTATCTTCTTAATAGAATCCTCCAATCACATAATAGGCATAGAATTCATGCACAGTTATGTATAACTTTATACTCTAGAAAATGGGACAAAAGTAAATAACATTTCCAATCACAACATTAGAAAATCTACATCATAAACTACTTTGCAATTGACATAGATAACATCAACAAAGGCATAGTATTCAATCTTCTTATTGAATCTTCCAGTCATACAAAAGATGCAAAAACACACACAGTCATATAAACCTTTCAACTTAGAAAAATGGAACAAAATCAAATGATATTATTGGTCAAAACTTTGAAAGTCTAAAACTATAGAATTTCCCCCCCTTTTTCTTTTACAATTCTTTCAATTTATAGAGGAAGAGAAAGGCCACTTTGGCACCCTTTTTACTAGTGACCCATGTGCTTTTTGAGCATTGGGATGAGGAAGCTGCCCAAAGATAATGCTTTGTCAACTCCTATCAAGATTCAAAATTATGAGCCACCTCATTTGCCTGTTCATTAATGCATAATGAAGGAAATGGGTCACACCGTTCACTGTTTATGTCTCTTGATAATCTCATGGTAGGGATTGTGTCAACTAATAGAATAACTCCTTAAGTCAACACTTTCTCATGCCACTTAAATCACTTTGTCTCTTTTTGCATTTGGCTACTTCACCCCATCACTTGTTTGCTCGCTCAACTGTCGACTCTACCTTTGCTTATAGGGGACAAATACATGGCATTTTTAATGCCTTGGCAGCCCCAAAAATCGACTCGGTGCACTGTTTCATCTACTCAAATTAACTCCAGCCGATTTTCCCTCCATTTTGCCTTTTGGCAACAGATACATGAAACACTTTGTTATGTTGAAATGGGAGAGGACACTTAGTCAATTTCCTAAAAATCCTCTTATTGCTTAGAAAGCACCAGAAAATGACACTTGGCACTTTTCACCTAATTTTTGAAGACACATGCCTTTCTCTACTTCTCTTTAGCTATGTTATAGATTTATCTGAGGCACATGCTAGGCTTCTATGGATGGTGATACTTGGCAACTTTCACAACACTTCGAGAGAGGCTTATCTTTGAAGCTTAAAAGGAACCCGAAGCCTCAAACATAGACACTTGTCACACTTTGTTGAGGCAAGTGAGGACACATGGTGGCATCCACTTTCTTATAGAGTCCTTTGAGGGTCATGCAGAAGTTGACACATGGCCTCTTCCACTTATGCCTTCCCTTCGATGATTCCCTTGCTATGAAATTTGACGTTTACATGCCTGTCATTATTTAGCCTTGTCATTGGACCTATTCCTCATTAAACCAAAAATGGATCAAGACATGAACCAAACATAATTCAGATGCCACCACATGGTGACATCCACCTCTTCTCAATTGAAATATGCAGTAGCTTCCGTCACTTTTAGAAAAAAACACTGAGACCTTCCACTACCGCCAATTGGTGCGATTTGCTTGACTTTGGTACTTAGCCTTTTTGGAATCCTTCCACTATAAAGAGATAAAACCTGGGCATTGATACGAGACACATGGCACATTCCATCCAACTCATATAACATAAATAAGGTACCTTAGATGATGACGCTTGGAAACTCCCACTCAACTTCAACACTAAGGCAAAATGAAATTAAAGGGAAATAGAGCCCGTGCTCTGTTTCATGACTTCGCCATCTTGGACCAAAGAAGGTGAAAGCAAAATTTTGTGGCACATGACTAAAAAATAGAGTGAAATGTAGAGTAAAATTTTACTCTACAAGTGGTATGTGTACAAATAAAATAGTGACAAAAAGGCATAATGAAAATAGTCGTTATAGATAATACACCTTAGCATTCAACCATAATACTACTTGAGATGAATAATATTCATTGTCTTTAGAAATTATTCTCTATATGGTGTGGTAAGCCTATATGCTCCTGATCCATAATCTATAGTGATGATGAAAGGCCTTATCCAATTTGGTTTGAATTTCCCTTTATGTTTCTTCTAGACCATGGTATTCTTTTGGTTTTCTTTGAGAATAAGATCACCAAGTTAAAATATTTGATACTTCACATGCTAATTATAGTGGCCTTTGAGTTGATTATGGTATGCTTGAAGATTGTTGAGTGCAACTATGCATTTTTCATTTAGTAGGTCTAGCTCTTGAAAGTGAGCTACTCAATAGTCATGATCATCCAAGACATGCTTGAAAAAGATGCATAGTGAAGGAAATTTGAACTCAATTGGAAGGATGGCTTTAGTACCAAAAACAAGTGGGTATGGAGTGGCTCTTATGGGGGTACGATGATTGGTGTGATATTCCCAAAGGGTAGGGAATATATAGAGGTATCAATCATGACCGACATTATTAACAATATTTTTGAGAATGTTGATAATGGTTTTGTTGGATGCCTCAGCCTAACCATTACCTTGAGGGTAATATGCTATAGAAAAATATTGGGCGATGTTGTATTTAGTACATAACTAGTCTACATCTTTGTTCTTGAATGATCCTCCATTATTAGATATAATGTCAGAGGGGATATTGTAGTAGCAGATGAGATGGTTGAAGATGAATTTGGAAATTTGTTTTCCAGTCATGTGAGGGGTATAGCTTCAACCCACTTAGTGAAATATTTAGTGGTGGTAAGGATATGTTTATGGCCATTAGATGAAGTGGGGTTAATCTTCTCGATGAGGTCAAGTCCCCATGTAGAACATGTCTATGGTATCAACATTGGTTTCAAATTTTTTGTTGGGGCATAAATAAAATTAGCATGCCATTGACATTTGTCACATTTCTTTACATATGCAGTGGCATCTACATCTATTATGGGCCAATAATAAGCAATATGTAAGAGATTTTTGGATAGGAATACCCCACTAGAATGGGCTCCACATACTCCATGAACTTCTCTTAATGCTAAAGTAGACTCTACTGAAGTTAAATAACAAAGTAGAGTTACATCAAAAATATGATGGTAAAGAGTGGATCTAAATAAAGTACAATGAGTGGAATGATGAATGAAGTCTTTTGTTTGTTTTTGAGATAGGTTAGGTGGTAGAACTTGGTCATAAAGATAGTTATAAATGTTTGAGTACTAGATAGAATTAAGACCAATAATATCACAAATCATGGAAATGGTTGAAGGTTCATGAGCTGGTGCTAACAAATTTTCAATGAGAAATTGATACTCTTTAGATTTATCTATTTGTCAAATTAAAGAACCAATAGTAGATATGGCATTTGTAGTTTTTTTACTAGCCCTCAATATATGCTCAAATTGAATGTTGGAAATTTGTTTTTTAAGAGTGTCAACCATGGCTTTATATAGAACCAACTTGTCATCTTTGGTTTGAAAATAATCTGTGACCTGATTGATGATTAACTAAGAATCACCATAAACTTAAAGATGAGATATATTCCACTGTACTTCTTGTCAAAGTCCTACAACAAGTGCTTCATGATTGACCATGTTGTTTGTACAAGTAAAGTTGATTTTGAATGATATAGGGATTAGATCCCCCTATGGTATAATAAATAATAGGCCTACCCATAATCCATGTGAAGTGAATGAACCATAAAAATATAGATTTCAAGGCTACTCCTAAAGGGGTGTGTCCATGATGGCCATGATGGATTCATCAAGGAATGGAAACTTGAGTGGTTATGTGTCTTTGAGAGGTTCTTCAACAAGTTGATATGTTAGAACTTGTCCTTTGATTGATTTTTGATTGACACATTCTATGTCAAACTCACTAAGAAGCATGATCCATTTATCCATTCTACCTTGAAAAGCTATTTTATATAGTAGATACTTGAGTGGATCTAGTTTTTAAATGACCATGGTTTTATTATTCAACATGTAATGACATAGATTTTGAGCTATAAAAACCATGGCTAGATAATCTTTTTCAATGGGTGCATAGTTATGTTCATATGTAACAAAGGTATGAATTAGGTACTAAATATCATGATCCTTTCCTTTGTCATCATGGTAATCCAAGAGTGCCCCTAGGAAATGATTAATAGCTGATAAGTATAACAAGAATGGCTTTCTTCACATAGGAGGTAATAAAATAGGTGGATTGGCAAGATAATATTTAAGTTGTTGAAAAGACTCACTAAGAAGCATGATCCATTTAGCCATTCTACCTTGAAAATCTATTTTATATAGTAGATACTTGAGTGGATCTAGTTTTTAAATGACCATGGTTTTATTATTCAACATGTAATGGCATAGATTTTGAGCTATAAAAACCATGGCTAGATAATCTTTTACAATGGGTGCATAGTTATGTTCATATGTAACGAAGGTATGAATTAGGTAGTAAATATCATGATCCTTTCCTTTGTCATCATGGTAATCCAAGAGTGCCCCTAGGAAATGATTAATAGCTGATAAGTATAACAATAATGGATTTCTTCACATAGGAGGTAATAAAATAGGTGGATTGGCATTATAATATTTAAGTTGTTGAAAAGCTATTTGGTAGTGATCATCCCAATGAAATGCAACTCATTTCTTCAAAAGTTGTGTAAATGGATGGTACTTCTCTACTAATTAAGACATGAAGCATCATATGGACTGGATCTTACCTTGAAAACTACAAAGTTGTTTCAAATAGGTTAGTGGTAGCATCTCGGTTATAGCATGGAATTTAGCTGAATCAACTTCAATACCTCTATAAGAAATGATGAAGCCAAGTAATTTGCCTAAATTTACACCAATCACACATTTATTTGGATTTAGTTTGACTTTGTACTTTTTAGTCTTTCAAATATCCTATGTAGCACTGCTAGATGGTCAGCCCTAGTCTTGAATTTTCCCAACATGTCATCAACATAGTCTTCAACAATATCATGAATTATATCATGGAATATGATAGTCATGGCTCTTTTATATGTATCTCCCACATTTTTAAGGCCAAATGGAATCACATAATAGAAAAATGTTCCCCATGGAGTGGTGAATTTTATTTTATGCTTATGTTCTCACACTATTCTAATTTGATTGTATCCTAAAAAGCCATCCATGAGTGAAAGCATTTCATAACCTACCATGGAGTCAACAATCATGTTGATATTAGGCAAGGGAAAATCATCCTTAGGACAAGATTTATTGATGTCTTAAAAATAAATATAAATTTTTATTCCTTTAGGATTTTTGCTAATAAGTACAACATTAGAGATCCATTCAGAGTAGTCAATGGATTAGATACACCCTGCTTCTAAGAGTTTTTCCAACTCTTTCTTTACTAATATAGCAATGTGAGGATGCATCTTATAGAGATTTTGTTTTACCAATTTGGCATTAGGATTAACCATAAGGTGGTAAACAACCTTGGTAGGGTTTAATCCTAGCATGTTAAAATAGGCCCATGTAAATATATCCACAAAATCTCTCAACACAGTTGTAAAAATGTCATGTTTCTCCTCAGTGAGGGATGTACCTAATTTTATTCATTTCAAATATGATAGAGTCCTAATGTTTACCTCTATTGTATCTTCAATTAGAAGGGTCAAACCATCTTCTAGGATAGTAGGCAATGACTTGAACTATTGGAATATGTCAGGGTCCTCTGTTAGGACTTGCTCTTCAACTTCTCCTAGGCATGATGAATTTGAGTCTCCTAATGGCAGATTTATCCATGTAACAAAAATATTCAAAAATTCTTGGAGAATTTGATCAAATACTTACTATTGCTCAAAACTAAACTTAGATCCATAGGCAAGTTCATCATTGGTGGTCTCTTGGTCTAAATTTGAAGAAGAATGAACACCCATCTAATGGCACTTGAAATAGGTTTTCACCACTAGACTAGCATTTATCTTTACTTTTTCCCTTGTCAAAAAGTGCCTCAAAGAGGTTTTCACTTTGGGACCTCAATGTTTTATTTATTTATTTTATGCTAAGGGTGTTCACTTGCTCTTTAAAAGAGGTTACAAGATCTAATGTAATTGATAATCCTGATTTGTGATCTCCCAACATAACATTATCTCTAAAGCCTAAGAAATCATAGAATGCCTCATCATTCTAAAACTCATCAATCAATAGACTAGATTCTTATTGGTCCCAATCTATCAGTTGGGAATAATATAATGGTAATGGATTGTGATGAATGGAAATGTTATCAAATAAGTTGGTTTTATCTAAGTTATCAAAGGTAAGGCTATGATCAAACTTTGCTTCACTGTTGGTATCATCACTATTCACTAGTGATGGAGTTTGAATAAGATATGTGGGGTCACCCCTAGGTAGTTTAAATCCAAGTCCATAAGGTCTTTCATACTTAGTCATAGAAATTGGCTTGATAGTTCCTTGTTGATTTGGTCTAAGGCTTGGTCCTTTATAATTGTGATGCTTCATGATCCTATTGGGATTAGGATACTTTGCATTTTTATAACAATCAGCTTGGTCATCACTGTATAACCATGATTCATTCCCTTCAAGAGGGTCAGGGCCTAGGATAGATGCTGGTACAAATGTGACAGATCCCTTATCTTTATTCTTTTTATACCAATACATATGTGGGATGACCTTAGGTTACCCAAAGGTTTTTGAATTTTGATGAAGATTGGAAATCTAAAATGTGTCATGGGTCACATATTCTCCTAGTTCATTATTTGAAATGGTGAAATGATTAAAAGTTTCAAGAGGTGGCATGTGGGAAAGAGAATCTAAGGTATTAAGATCTATACAATTATCTGGTGAAGGATCAATAAGTATGGCCTTTCCTTTATCCTAATTGGAACTTGGATTCATGCCATACTAATAATTATAGATTTGAAATTTGGCCTTAAGATGCTTGCAGTGTTAATACAGGTGTAAATATCCTGGAATACTCACCTCCATTCCTAAGTGGGAAAACTTAATACATTGGTGTAGTGTTGATAGGACTGCATGAATCTCATGTAACCAAGGCCTGCGTAAAAGCATGTTGTATGATAACTCAAGATCCAACACATGGAAAAGTGTATCATGGGTTAAAGGCCCAATGATAATTGGAAACCTATTGTGCCTTGTGATTCTCTTTCCTGATTATCATAGGCTTTAATAGTTATTGTTTATGGATGGAGATATGTCATTGTGTACCTAAAAATCTTGATGAGCTTGAGAGACACTATGTTGAGGTTAGATCCATTATCTATAAGGTCACATTTCACTTTATGCCATCTGATACAAACTTATATGTATAATGGGTTATTATAGAGTGGGCCAAGGGAAGATATATCACTTTGGTTGAATGTGACTTGTTGGGTTGGAGCTAGGTATCCAACCAAAGCTTGAAATTTATCAGGGGATATGTCACTAGTAATAATGGATTGGGTCAAAAACTCATTTAAGATGTTTTTGTGGATTATTGGCACCTACAACAAATTTAAAATAGAAATTTGTGATGGCATCTTCTATAATTGATCCATAATATCAAACTTCTTGTCTTGGTCAGTAGTGAATGGTTTATTTTGAGGCTAAATGGTTGGTTGGATTATAGGCAAAGTGGTAGATGGTTATGGGCTTGGGATAGTAATATTTGACCTCTAAGATATGATTGCATAATCAAGATTAAATACTAAACCATTATTGCTAACCGATGTTGGAAATGGTGTGGGACTAGATAAGACATGTCTCAATTGTTGGTGCACTTGCATATGGTCTTGTGGAAAGAATGAGTTGTCACTATAAGATACAAAATTGGAATTCCTAAATTAATGGTTTCACTGTATGCACTCCCAAGTTAAAGAAGGATTATTTATGTGATTTGGCTGAATAGTGTTGTTTAGTAATGGTTTAGGTTGATTAGTGTTTTTTCTAGGATTAATAGAGATGGTATTAATGCTACCCCCTATAATATGACCTAAAACCCTATTGTAGTCATGTGCAAGTACATGGTAATTTTTTTGGTTGTGATCATTCTGACCTTGGTTTTATCCATTATTTTGTCATTTTGGATTTTGTGGCTAATTTTTTTGATTATGTTAGTTTGGCCTTGAATTCTAATACTACTTATTTTGCTACTACATTGGCCATAGTTATTATTGTTAATTGTTCTACTACTATTGATTGTTATGTCAAGGAAAGGGGTTTTGATAAATCCCAAGAGTTTGATTGGAAGTGGAAGCACTATTATCCAATATTATCTCCCCATTCTCCAACATATTTTCAATTAAATGCTTGATTTGGACACATCTTCGTAGATTATGCCCATGAACCCGATGATAGTCACAAAATTCATTGTCACAGTCTCAATCAGGGTAAGGAATGCCTTATAGATAATGCTTTAGTATAGGCTAACCAATCAGATTAGCAATGCCAAGCTTGAAAAATATAGATTCAATAGGCTCTCGTAGGTCACTAAAGACATCATGTGCAAGTGTAGTTCTTTTAGGAGGAGGAGTTTATAATGGTAAAGACTATTGTATCTATTGTGTAGGTATTGGATATTACATTTATGGCATTAGTTGGAGGGTTGATGGGTAGGAGTAAGCTAAAAAGGTGGTGCAGATGAAGTCTGTATAGTTTGGACATGATGAGATTTAATTACTCCATTTCCCACAACATTCCCATTTCAATTGAACTACTTCAATCTTTCATGATTATTGGCCTATGTTAGTTGCAATGTTTGTGCTTGGATGGGATGTTGGCCACTTTTGTGATTGGTACCTTGATTTTGATTAGTTGAATTAAGCTTGATGATCTTTTTATTGATGAGTGCTCTCTTGATCAACAAACCTTTATAAATTATCTCTTTGAATGTATGTGCACATTGTAGTTCCAGATGATAGGCTATCTCGCTATGAAAATTTTTAGTAAACATAGTTGCTAATTATTTATTTGGTAAACTATGGGTGAAATGGCTTGTAAGGGCCCTCCATCATTGCAAATAACTTGCAAAACTCTCTTTAGTTTTCTAATTTTCTTGTGTCAAGTCTACTAATGAAATCTCATGCTCAAGATTATAAGAAAAGTGATACACAAATTTATCAAAAAGATCATCAAATTCTGTTACTAAATTCTTGGGTAGCTTTTAAAACCACTCCAAGTCTTGTCCATCCAGACTCTTTGGAAACAATAACAAGAGGTATATGTCACTATATGGCACTAGTTGACATGCGATAAAGAATTCAATGAAGTGGGCATTAGGCTCACCTTTCTCTTTATACTTATCAAATTTGGGTAGTTCATATCCTAGAGGAAATGGTATCTAAAAATACTCCATGTTGAATGGATAGGAACACATGTCATCTAATTTGAGCTTCTTAGTTTGCTTCCTCACTTGAATAGCAATAATTGCATCCTTCATCTATTGAAATTTTTGGGATAGGAAACTAGAAGGGATATTAGTTTGAGGGAGAATTTGGGTTCATATAGATGGTTAGGAGGTCATAAGTGGAACACTTTGACCAAGGTATCATGGAAACACCTATTGGGGTATATTGGCTTGGTTAGGGAATGGACCAAGAATATGCATACATGGATTGGGATGTACTTAAAATTTCACATTTGGCTACGTGATATTCTGGTTTGGGTTGGTGATAAAAGTTTGAATTGGACGATTTTTTTGGTTGGAATGAAAGGATATAACTATATTGAGCCTGCTATGTTTGAAAAAGGACATGCTATTGACTAATCAAACCTTTTTGAGTGGGAACTTGTGAACCAAGACCTTGTGTCTAGATTTGTGGCATATTTTGAACTAATGGTTATCTAGTAGGTACCTGATAAACATGGGGACCTTCTTATTACATGAATCCCTATGAATAAGTGAAAGCATGTTACAAATTTAGCATCTATCACTAACCAATATTTACACATTATTGATTAGTCATTGCATAGTTTTTAATTGACATATTAGTCTATGACTGAAGAGGTATGTTCATCATTACCTAGCAATGTGGTATATTAGTTTCCCTTCATTAAGGTTACAATGTATTAATCTTCTATTATATTGATACACTAGATTGTGTCTATTGTTATGGAATACTACATGATACTTAATAAGGGAGAGTAATATTCATCACATTTTATCATTGAGGTGTAACATTAGCCATTGTTTGATTACCTAATCTCATAGGTTGTACACTTGAGGAAGTGGCTAGTTGAGGCCGGGGTACGAAAACTCCTATTCCTTGGTATGATGATATGCTCATGGGATTAACTATAGGCACATGTTGCTGGCTATTTATTTATGTGTTAGTACCACTTTGATCAATATTGAATGTCATTTTCACATTGTCTACTACATCTGGCTCACTATTTAGTGTAAAAGCTAAAGACACTTCTTCAATAAATGACATATGTATCAAGTTATCTATTGAAGCATTTTGTATAAATGGGTCAAAACTCAGATTCTCTTGTCTAGTTAATTCTATCAACACTCCTATTGAAGGAACTAGGTTAATGAGAGGCTTACTTACCATGTTTATCTGATTGAAATCACATGCTAAATTTAGGTAGGTTTGGTATGCTATTTTCATTTGGTTAAAGTGATCTTCCATGATGTTTTTTCCTTGATTGGATATATTGGGGTCTTGGTACGTTGTTTGGAATAGATCATAAGACTGGTAGAAGAAACTTGTTGATCGTAAATGATATTATGGGGCACTCTTACTAGACTTGGTAAATTTTTATGGGGTAAGTCTAATGGAAACTTAGCCCCTATCTCTATGGCCCTAACTAAAATCTCATCTTTGTTCTCTAACAAATTTTGCTCAAATAAAAATGGATCATATGTATAAGTTGAATTAGTAGAATATGGTTGTTGAAGTACTAGATCATCCACTGTGGGTATTGTATCTAAGTACCACATGGTTTGTTCTTGGTCCTATTATGTGTAAGGTGGTGTGTTAACTAAATACTTAGCCAATGGATCTTGGGTTTGTACCCATAATTGAGTATTATAAGAGGGATAAGAATCCATCTCATAAGCAGTGTTATCTACATAGGGGTCTTCACCATTTTTTTTTGTGTAACTACATTACTAATCCTTAGATTGTACATGAGTCCACTACAAGTGTAGGAATACATGTTGGGATCCATAGTCAATGTTTTGTGATAAGAGGTCAAAGAGTTCTACAAACTATGAAAAGGACAAAATCTAAAACAAATGATACATTCAACTTGGTCTAGATTTGTCAAAAGGATCAAAAGGTTTATTTAAATATTTGTGAGGAAACAGGCTAGCCTAAAATATCTAACATTTCACTGTTCATACAAAGATAAGCAAGTAAATAGATCAAAAATCAAAATGCCAAACTCTAAGGTTGAAGCATTTCAAATCAATCTAATCTAGGAATTTAAAATTTGATAGGTCTTTTTGCTAAATGTGACATCAAAATCTAGGCTCAAACAAGGCATGTGCTATGACTCTTGACCAAATGGCATCAAAATCTAGACTTTGAAAATAGATGAAATTTTTAATCTAACGGATTTGAAACACTTCTAACAAACATTAGGAATTTGATTCTTGGACATGAACTTGGTCAACTAGGTATAAGGTATGAAATGAAAGGCACTTTGATCATAGTTTATTTTCTCATAAATAATGGTATAAAACTTGGTTCCTTTGACAAACAAGCTAGATAAAGGTGAATAATATAACTATGCTTTAGACAAAAGATCATGTCTACACTTGGATCAATCTAAACATGTAGAAATAGATTTGAAATTATATGCAAAAGGGGATATGAAATAAAGTTTGAAATGATTTAGGTAGTGTAACAATACTATACTACCCAAAAGGTGTGATAAAAAAGTTTGTTTCAAAAACTCAGTAAAACAAAGACATTTGTCTACAGTTTTGACAGCATAACACTACCCTTCTTAGCTCAAAATATTTTGGTGTAAGTGTTTTATCACAAAATAGCTTAAGTCTATCAAGTGATGATAATGATTATGAGTCTTAAATGACCTTCAACCTAAATTGGAAATTAAACCTAAGTTTCCTCAAGTTTAGTGCAAACGGTGAACCCACTTAACACATTCAACCCTATGAACTTGTAAAGGTGTAATTTTGAATTTAAATTATAAGTTAAGGACTTAAACACTTTGGTAAAGGTTTAGACTCAATTGGGTAGCATAACTGCACCAAAGTAGATGATATGACTCTCAAGATTTTGATGCACTTTTGAACAAGGCAAATGGATGATCTCACGTAGGCAACATAACACCTCTTTGTTCAAAAGAAAATTTGGAGATGTGTTTGGTTTGGATTGTTTGTTTACACTATGTTTTTGAATCTAAACAAGACTTTAAACTAGGAAAAGACCAACTAACTAATCACCCTTAGATCCTAAACTAACAAGGTTTCTTGGTATTGTTAGAATCCATTAATAAACATCATTTGAGAGGATTTTAAGTGTTCATCTAAAAGTAAATGCACATTATATAGTAGGGTTTTTACACCCCCTTCTCTCAAATGATAGTACTATGACATGAACCTTAAGGCACACCTTGTACCAATAATATGTTTGTAGAAAGTGGGGAGTTATCTAAAATCTAACAAATTTTTGATTGATCTAGGGGAATAAATTGCATAATGACTTTCATGCCAAACAATGAAAAAGAAAAGCACAGATTTTGGATTTATATCACTCATATTTTTACAAAAAAGTCTAGTCATTTTTACAACCACTACATCTTGTTTTTCTCTTAGTGTAGTGCAATGTCCAAAATGCCACTACATCGCATGTGCAACTCCAAAGGAGCTAAATGAAGTCAATATTGGGAGATGAAACTATGTCAAAGCTTACCTAAAGAAATTTTAGGAGGCAATTAAGTCCCCTTCACAATCCAAGATGCATAAAAATAAATAAAGCATGAAATTAGAAAGACTTTAGGGTAATTTTCAATGCAACCCAAACTTTAATGAGTTTTTGGGGAGTTCTTTAGATGACTTTGTTTCTAAGCTTTGGACTAGGATACTTACAATAGGAATGGTGATTTTGATTCCAAGGACTCGCTATAGTGGACAAATGGAAGAGCATACACATAACACCCCTCTTTTTCCCATACAAGATTTGATTAAACAACTATTTCAAATAAGAATTGACAAGTGTGTTCAATTTTTAAACCAAAATGATATGTTTGGTGGTGTTGATTTGACCCCTTGGTATTAGTTTTAAACTTTGAAAAAAAATCACTAAAAACCCTAAAATTCTTTGTTAAACACAAAAACAAAGTTCTTAATCAAATTTTAAGCATGCAAAAGTGATTTAATCATGTTTTGAGCAAAAATCCTACTTGGTCCTGCAATAAAATTGTTAGCATATCTTTTAACTTTAAAGCTCTTTTGAATTTGAAATAAGAAACTTTGGAAAATTAGGTCTTGAGACTATGTTTTTAGAAAAACATAGTGACTGATATCAGTCAATACCACTGACATCAGTTACGGCTAACTGAGATCTAACCAATGTCAGTATTTCTATCGACGACAGTCACTATGTAAAAACCATGGCAACTAAAAATAGAAAAATAAAGTTAGAAAACTAATTTACAAGAGCTTTAAAATCTCAAATAAGTTTTTTTAAGGTTGCAAAAAGATCTCCTTCATGTGTAGGATGCATCTTGTCCCACCAGGCATGCCATTATGTGATCTATGAATTTGACTTAAGAGAGGATGGTTAGCATTGTGTTAATTCCAAAATGAAAAAAAATTAAATAAACACACTAATATCATAGCATCTCTATGACTAGACACTAGGAAGATCTTAGTTAAAAATCTTGAATGAAACACACAACTAAAATTCAAAAGAAAACTCTTTTACCTTCCTTAGATGATCCAAAATTCTTGTTGTGGTGGCTTGTCCAGCTTATGCTCATGAAGTCCTTGGCAATGGAAGCTTGAAAAACTCATCTCTCTTGGGCACCTTTGTCTTGTGGCTTGGCTTGGCTTAGAATCAATTTGGCATTATAACACTAGTTGCTTGAAGCTTTTTGGAACCAATCTTGCATTATAACTTTTCACTAATTAAGCTTAGAAATGTTGTGAGGCCTCCTATTTATAGTTTTTTTGATTTAATTAGAATCAACCTCAACCATCTATCTCAAGATTGAGATGTGTGGTTGAGGATTAACCCAATTTTTTGAATTAATTTTTAAATTATCCTCATCATAGCATTGGAAGAAGGGGCAATTAAGAGGCATGGAGGGCATGAATCCTGATATTTGTGGCATTTATGGCCTAGAGATGTCTTCTTAAGAAATGAGGTCACTTGATGATGTACATATTCAATATTCATTTCCAAAACAAATTATTCAACAACTTTTCATGGAATTATTAATTAGGCATTGATTTGGGTTAATTAGCTCTTAAGAAAGTTTAAACACATTGTCCACAAATTACCTAAATTGATCAGAATGCCTTGTTATTGGTCCTAAATTTGACTAGATTTTAATTGGAAGTCCACATCAGATGCATTAGATGCATATTACCATTTATAATTTTACCAACAATAAATAATAATGGCACAAGTCTTATGCAAAAGATTTGATAGGAAAGAGTAGTCTAGAGCATGCAAGTGAAAATTTGGCATTTTGAATCAAAATTAACTAATCAAAGTTAGTTGGCCCATAAATTGTGTTTCCCCATTTAGGGATACCCTAGCCAAAATCAACATTTGAATATGTCATTTTCACATCATTTAACATATTTTAGTGTTTTTAGGACAAATTGTGCATTTTAGGTAAAAATTAGTTAAAAGCCTAGTTGGAAGTTATTGATGGCCAATTTTAGGTGTCTAAAATGTTCATATTAATTATATATTTTGAATTTCATTGAAAATATTTCAAATGGTGTTCACAAGATAGCCTATTTGAAAGAAGATGTGATAGTGAAACCTAGGATAGTGATTTTTCTTTACAAGACCAATATTACTCTTTGAGTTTATGATTTGGCTATTGATGTTTTTGATACCTAAAACTCTCAATTTAGATTAAACAACCTTTATGGGAAGATTTACAAGTGTGGGACTGAATTGTGGTCTATAAATCAACCTCTAGGATTTTAGAAGTCAGCTCTTCGATTTGATCTTGGGGGTGAAAAGTGGAAGGAAGGAAATGCAAAAAATAATAAAATAGAACTAACTTAGGTGATATACCAATATCTTTAAACATTAACATATGGCTGCATGAAATATATTGAATTCTTGAACACTATAGATGATTAAAGGAGCATAAAGCATGAATTAAATTCTATGATGTAGATAGAATCAATATTTAGGAGCATGGAAAGGAAATAACAATAAATAATAATTTTTCACTCAATTTAACATATAACACCACATACTCTTCATAGTTAGTTAGAAAACATAATATATATAAGGCCTAAAAGGGTATAATATAAAACATTCAATACTACTTGTGAGGGGCACCTGTTAAGGTTGTAGAATGGGAAATGCTAGTTACTATTGCCTCCATCCTAAAACTATTACAAATGTATGTTATCTAAAATAAATTATACAAAATAATTGATAACCCCCCTTCTAGAAGGGATGATTATAAAATATATAGGCAAAGCATCTTCTCATGGGAGTGATAACTAGAAATTTTGACACTCATACCTATGATGATGCCATTACAATTAAATGTACTCAGGCTCATGAGTGTATTTAACCTTTGGATCTCAAATATGGAATAAATATATTATCTTATTATGGTCATAATGATCAGGAGTGTAAGGATGCCATGTGTTCATCTCTAGATATTTTTCTAATATGTCATTGGATATGGAGATCCACTTACCTTAGTTATTGGCATAACTCTTAGCCCTGATAGTAAAACTTTTCCTTTGACAAATGTCATGGTACCATGTGGAAAGTCTCATCTCTTCCTTGCTATAACCACATGGTGGGTCTCATTCCTTATCTTTGTTGGCCAATGGTGCTACCCAATGGTTTGACATATCAAAATTGATCTTAGATGAGCTCTAGAATGACACATGTTGATTAAATGCTTATTTGGTGGAAGTTGGGCACTTATTTGAAAAAAATGAGCACAAAATAACCACTTGGAGAACCCATGGTCACATTTATAACTACTTGATGGGTCCCACCAATTATGCTATTATCTAATGGCACTATTCAGAGTTCTAACTAAAAGGGAATTAACTTCAAATAGTACTAGGTCACTATGTGTCAAGTTAGCATTACACCAAAGTGAATTGAGAGCCTCTTTGTGCTAAACAAGTACTTGGTGCCACATCGAGGAAGTGAAAGGAAGCTGATACTTAGGAAAAAAATTCAAAAAGGGCCTCAAGAAAGGATGGCTAAAGGTAGAACTGCCAAACACACTATGAGCAAGTCTAAGACCAAACATGAACTACTCTAAAATAATAAAAGGTGGATCTTGATCCATAGTTTTTGGTGACTCATAGGGGTGTTTTCATGCAAATGAGATAACCCAAAAACTCTAGTACATGAACAAGTTAAGGAAAAATTTTGAAAATAAAAGGAAATTCTATGAACTTATAAATTTTGAAGAGCTACTTGCAAAAGTACCCACTCTTCTTCTTTGGGCTAGGCCTTCTTATTAAGAGACTTAAAGGCTATGTCGAGATCAATAATCTCCTTGAAGGAGATTCTCCCTAGACCTTAAACTACCACTATAATTTGGAACTCTATCTGAGTGAGTGGATATACTATCTTCTCCACTTTTGAGACACTAGGTGATTGATCAAGAGCCATGAACATGGTTTGCTCATTCTATTTCTACTGTAATAGCACTTTGATTTGGTCCTCTAGGAGGACATTATTGTTCACCAAAAATGGGGAGAGGAGTCCCAATTAGACTAATTGTTCAATATGCTACCACCTATCTTGGACCACATTTTCTAAGGCATTAAGGAATACCTTGCACTTGGTGTCTACCTTATTGCAACCTAGAAATTCATTGACTTTTGCCATCAATTGCCTTTGGTCAGTCATCCCCACTACTTATAGTGTCTCGTCTAAAGTGTTTTAAAAAATTTAGATGAGAATATATGAATCTAGGACCTTAGGGGATATAAAATCAATGACCTTGTCAATGGATGTGCAAGCTCAGCTTCTATGAGTCCATGATGAACTTGAGTGTTGGCTTCATATTTATGATTGCACCTTTGATTCTCTCTTAGTAAGATACATATAGTTATTTATCTATAGGAAGGATCTTTGTAGTCTATGGATGGGTAGAAAGGTCATTATTTAGCTATATAATTTCTTGGTCCATAACCAAGGATTCTTATTATGGCTTAAGTTACAATTGTTGAAAATACCAATTAGATTTTGAGAGATTTTGATGGGTCTACACCAATTAAGTCTCTTTATCCTACAGATTGGTATCTATGATATCCCTTAGATTGTCTTCCACCTATAAAATCTCATTACAAATTTGGATATGAAGATCAGGCCTCACTTTATTGAGATTCACATCTTTAGATTTAGCCTTAGCATTAAAGTGGTCAACTATAGCCTTCACCTTGGTGAGTTATAGCTTAGTCTTCTCTAGCTATTGGGCCAATTTGATGTAATATGTAGTCTCAAAATTATGCATTTCCTCCATCATCTCAACCCAGTTAGTGGGCCTAGCTTGGCTAAGATTGAGACCAATAGCATATATTACATAGTCCTCTAGCTACATCTAATCTAGAGCTTGATTACCTAAGGGGCCATATGTACAATCATGAGATATTATTGTGCAAGCTCAAAGAATTATCACATGTGATTCCCCATCATATACTTGGACTATATCCCATTCTTATTATCTATCTGGGCCTCTTGGGAACTTCTCTTTGTGTCCATCTACTGATGGTACTACTCTGATGATTAAAGATTTTTGCCTATAAAGGGGAGTCCTTAAGGTAGTGTGAATGGAATGGTAACTTACACCTATGAAGTAATAAATGTTATTCTTACAGAGGTGAGTGGATGAAGGGTGAGGGTGGAAGGAGAGAAAGAAGGGATCCCACAAAGAGGGGTGGATGGTGATTGCACCATTAGGGAAGATGATGTAGATGATGAGGGTGAAGGTGTAAGGAAAGGTACAAGGGAAGTGATTGAAACCATGGAGGAAAGTGACGTGAGATCAGTGGTAGGCTAAGTAGATGAAGGGGAGAGTGGTGCCAAGGAAGTGATTGGTTAGGTAGTCGAGAGTGATTTAATTTGAGTGAGACTATGAAGAGAGATGAGGGAGTAAAAAAAGAGGATGTGGAAAGAAGGGGTTGAAAAATGCATACTTTCTTTCGAGGGGATGTTGATGAAGGGTTAGATATTGGTGCCTTGAGTCACTTAGGATGAGATGACTCATCTTTGAGGTGCCCTGAAGAGGCTTATTGATTTTATGGGGTTATGGGGTATGGGAACAAGGGTGAAAGCCAGGTTAAAGGCTTTTAGACCTCCACAACTTTCACTTATTTTTTTGGAGGCAAATCCCCCACCTATTCCCTAGGCATATCTTCTTCTTCATTTTATTTTTATTCCTCTTCCTTGATAGATAATACTCCTTATAATGGGTCCTATTTTGGATTATTCTCATCTCATATATTTTCAAAAGTTTCATCCATTTCCTCATCCTTAAAATTGGAGTACAACTTGCCAATATCTTGCTTATATTTTGAATAGGCATTTATCTTTTCTTGGCTCCAATCTCTTCTAGTGAGTTGTGATCTCAGTAATTTCATTAATTTTTTGGAGGGGTAAAATGTTTATACCATGTCATAGAAAGAATCCCATGTATTTTAAGTGTCTTCTAATATTTGAGATAGATCTATGAAATGTTTGAGGTCATCCTCCATGGGTGACCTCTACTACTTGAGGTATGATTAGGGTTGGTGATTAGGTAGGCTAATAGTCTTCAAGGAGGTTATGTAAACATATTTATTATAGCTCTATCTATCATTGATTATGTCAAGGCATAGCTCCATAAATTTAGATGTCAGTAGGCACTCCTAATGCCTCTTCACCATTTTGATGCTTCTTCTTATGAAGGGGATATCCTAAAGGCCCTTCTTCTTTCAACCCACACTATACATTGCATCAACTAAATTGAGCTAGTGAGATAATTATAAGGATAGGTTCCTATTCATTAGTAAAAATAAGAGATGGAAGGGGTCACCTATGAATCCATGTTCTTAAATTAAGGTGAAATGGCTCACAAAGAACCAATCAACAGAAACCTTACTGCTTGTGAGCCCTAAATATTGTGAGTCTTTTGTCTTGAATGTAATGGCATCTTGGCTAAAGTTGATGAGGATTGGAGACAAAAAATGATTTGAGTACTCATATTAGTCTTGTGTGAGTTATATAACATGGGTCCATACTATGACTAGGGTCACCATGTTAGGAAAAATGCTCATCTTAGAGGAGTTGAGATTGAGGTAAGTAGAGAATTGGGAGTAGTAGAATAGAATGAGATGCAAGAGAAAAGAGGAATATCAAAAGGTACCTAGCACTAAAAATTTCACCAACTCACTATTCATGGTAATGGTAATGGTGTTTTCAAAATCCATCTTGTATACCTCCTCCTTGTTCACCATAGTAAGGGGGAAGAGCACCCCTAATTGAAAATTAGTGATGTTGGTGTGTGAGTCCATCCCAAAGATGAAATCTAACATGGATAGGGCATCCTTAAAGTAAATAAAAATAATTGACCTTGTTATCAACATTCACTTTGATAGAATTCAAGATTTGAACTAATAATTTGTAATCTAATAAGTGATACCTTATGAGTAATTGAACTAAAATACCACAAAACTAATGAGTCCCAACCTAGGAATCTAGAACACAAGTGCAAGCATTATTGTTTAGAGGATATCAGCTACCCTAACTAGGTAATAGCATGTAGGAAGTGGAAAAATGCTACAAGTGAGTAGTAATTCACTATCGAGCTTGATGTTGTAACTTACACCAATAAGGTTAGTGCTCAACCCTATAATTAGAGGCATTAGAAGATCATGTCTAACACAAATATTGGGGGGAAATGCCTTAGAATCCAACACCACCCCCTCAATATATATATATATATATATATATATATATATATATATATATATATATATATATATATATATATATATATATAATGAGATGATGATGCACTTGACCAAGTATCATGTCATAGAGAATGTAATATAGCATGTGCTCAAGTGTGAACTTCAATGATGTGCTTGGGGTATCACCCAATCAGAGCACAAGGCAATTCAATTCATGACCACCTTGCTATATGATGCCCATGCTTGGTATCAATAATTTGATCCAAACAAAGATATGGTTGATTATGACATACTAAAGGAGGCTTTCTTAAAGGAATTTGATATTCTTAAGTTTGAATAATACATCATCATGACACTCAAGTAAATTAGCCAAGGGCTACTCAAGAGTATGTGCCTATATGATTCATGGTTTAAGACCCTCCTTTCTAAGCTTCCATATGATATACACCCCTCCCAACACATGCAATGGTTTTTTAAGGGCATTCCCATAATATTGACATTGAGATCAACCTCTTTATGGAGCTATAGATCATGTCAATGGCCTCCCATTTATAGAAGCTGACTACTAGTTCATAGTACAACACTCACAATAGATTATGGTGTAATAATTGTGATATGGAGGGGCATAACAAGAACAATTACTCATGAAGAAATTTTTTCACCCTACTTCTCAACTATAAAGTTTATCTTGGGCTACATGACTCTCAAAACTATCCCCTATTAAAATGCACTAGTTAAGTAAACACTACCATCTACTACAACATGTACAATTACTATACTCATTAACTAGTGGATTGTCAATTAATTGGTGAGATGCACCAAAATATGGAGTGAGGCATGTGGTAGGCAATGACCATAGCTATTGGGAAGGCAAGCTAAGGAAATGAAGGTTATGGCCAATAAAATATTAGCTATGGGAATTAGTAAGGTGCACACAGGTGAGGTAGAGGACACAGTGGAGGAAGATTCCCACCATGATCATGTTATAAGTGTGGGTCAATTGAGCATTACTAGCATGATTACCCCATGCACCCAATGTGCAGGTATTGTTAGGGACCACATGTGATCAAGGATTGCCCAGACTTGTATAAAAATTTGACTTTAGTTTAGTTTAGTGCAGATAAGGCTGCCACTATGGTTAGGCACAATAAAAAATAATAAAAATGGGATCCCAAGCCATAGCAAACTCACAAGGAACCCCCTAAGGTGCAGGCCATAATTCAGAGTGGGTTCACCACTTAGCCACCTATTATGCCAATAAAATAATTATGCTTGGAATATGGAAATATAATATATATCAAGTAAATAATGTGACATGATCTAAAGATGCATCCTACCCTAAACCAAAATGATAAAAGTTCATCCTATAGTAAGCCATGAGTGTAATACAAAATTTTTAGGGAAATCTCCAACTGGCTAGAAATCTAGAAGCACAAACAAACACCATGTACAAGAAGAAAGATAGTTAATAAGCTAACGTATAAGAGTTGACTGAGATATTATGCCTCTTATAATCTGAAGGGATGTTACCCCTACTAAAAAACATGATTTTAGAGAATGCAGGGAAGAGATCAGAGGAGGAGGTTGTGCCTCAAATTATTGAAGTTTTTGGACTACATATGGAGTAGGCACATGAAGTGAGGCATACTAAAAATTTAAAGTATGACTAATAATTGATAATAAATGCCACCATTGATGGATGGTCTATTTGTGAAGTCCTTGTGGACATAGGCATTGAGGTTAATATTATGACTAAAACCACATGGGAAAAGATGAGATGACCACCCTTGAATCCCTCCCCTCATATGTTGTTTATGGCCAATAAAAACTAAGCTTAACCTATCAAGATCCTAAAGGGTGTCATTGTATACATCACAGGCACCAATTTTCAAGCCAATTTTGAGGTAAGTGAATTGGTAGAGAATGACATCTATCCAGTGCTCTTAGGAAGGCCATGATATTATACCAATAATGTGGATATGCACTTCAAGAAGTGTTACATTACTTTTGAGAATGACATAGAGAGGGTGTTGATCCCCTTATCAAGTGATCAATTACCTCCATATGTGGAAAGTGTTGATCTTGAGTATGAGATCAACCACATTTATAACATCACAACATGGGACACTAAAAAGCTTAAACCAAGTGACCAAGAAGTGCTTGAAAGCGAGGATGGACAATCAATTTTTGATACAACTAATGTATCCTATGATAAATGGGTTTAAGAGGCTTATGAAGTGACTAGCTAAAGATGCCACCTAGTGTAGACAACTGAACCAAGACTAGCCAAAATAAGATTGATTATGATTGAGTGTACTTAAAAAATGGGTTCTTCATGCCAAAAAATAGGGAAAAGGGTATTTTAGCTGAGTAAATGTAAGCTTAAAATGCTCCCAAAATATATAGGGAGCAATCTTATAGAAAACCATGTCCATGACATTGAAGCATGCATTCTTAAAGAAATAGATAGAATGCATGAACTTATGCATACCCTAAAAATCCCTACTACTAATTGGTGGGTAGTGTAGAGTCCTAGATTACCAACATGGCAAGATGTGAAGGAATCAATATGCATTAGGTTTGGGAATATTAATGAGGACTTAGACATACCTACTTACTCAAGTGATTCTAACCCAATCATGCATGTGTGCCTATGTGAAGGAACCTGGACTATCTAAGATGAGAATACACCTAGAAGCCTATGGGTACATGCCTTTTATAGGAATTTGAAAACATGGGTGTGAGTGTGGTACATTGTAAATGAGATGAACTAAGAGAGAAGAGATTGGGAAGTACTTAAGGATACATTCATACACACCTCCTTATCTTCATGAAACTTAGAGATACTAGAGCCATTTTAAGTCATTCATAGGGTAGTGTTTGAGGACACTGCCATCCTAAAAGAGAGAAATAGAGACATGGTTAGGGATAAAGGACTAGAACTCCCAACATTTTTTGAATAAAAGGCATTCAATAATGACACAAGTGAGGAGGATGATGATACCTAGAAGGAACATAATTGGAAGGCCTTAATAAGAAGACAAAAACTTGTACACCTTGTGGATGATAGTGCCCTAAATAAATAAGATCCAACCCATCTTTTAATTGAAACAATGGAGGGAAAAAGGTAAGTTAAAGACTCTCATTGGGAGAGAAATGAACCCTACCATGCACCACTTAGGACCATTAAATTAGACATCAACATAGAAGGTGAGATGAAGATTGCCACTATAGGTGCTTACTAGTCTGAGGTAGAGATAGCATGAATCATACACCTCTTGAAGAAATTCTAGGACTTGTTCTCATGTAGCTACTAGGACATGAAGGGAACCCACCCTTCCCTTAGAAAAATGAGCATCAAGCTAATAGATGGTGTGAGGCCTATCAAGAAGCACTCATATAGGATGAATCCCAACCTCTATGCCAAGGTAAAAATGGATATTGATAGAATGTTTTCCATCAACATCATCTACTCCATATAAGAATTTGAATGGGTGAGCCTGATGGTCATAAGCATTAAGAAGGATAGGAACATATAGATATGCATTGACTATAGAATTTTGAATTCTACCTACATCACTGACCCATTCTTAACCCCATTCACTGATGACATCCTAGATGGTGTTGTAAGTTGTAAAATTTATAATTTTACTGATGGTTTCTTAGGCTACCATCAAGTGTAGATTGAGGAGGAGGATAATCCCAAGACAACCTTTATGATTGAATAGGGTTGTTTTGGCTATAATGTGATGCCCTTTGGACTCAAGAATGCACTATCCATATTCTTTATAGTGGTGATCACTAATTTGAAGGACTTCATCCATAGATTCCTCCAAGTAAATCTCAATGACTAGACTATGTATAGCCTTGTAAAGGATCACTATGACAATCTATGCCTCATTTTTAGAGGTGAAAGCAGCTCTAGATATCATTAAACCTAAATAATTACATCTTTTCAACCCCCTCTATGACATTGCTTGAGCATAACATCTAAAAATATGGTTTTCTTGTTGCCTTATAAAGATAGCCATCATAATTCAACTCCAAACTCCTTTAATGCAAAAATATGTTAGCACCTTTCTAGGCCATTATGGATACTAAAATAATTTTATATAAATCTATGCAAAGATTTCAATGACTCTAAAGTATTTATTATGCAAAGATGTACCATTCTATTTGGGTGATGTGCAAGTGGAAGATTTCAAAACATTGAAGCTAAAATTGGCTAGTGCACTAGTTTTACAATTCCTAAACTAGACTACTCCCTTACACATCTAAGATGATGTTTCTGGGTCTGAAATTGGCACTATTTTGGTGAATTAAAGTGAGGGCTAGATGGAACACACCATATCATTTTTAATAAGGAAAATTATGCAAGTTTAATGGAATTACACCACCACCAAGTGTGAGTTATTGGCAATGGTGTACACCTTACAAAAATTTAGACAATATCTATTGGTAACCCCATTTATGTTTTTCATTGATCACGAGGCACTCAAGTACCTCATGAATAAGCCTATTTTACATAGGTGTATATGTAGATGGATAGTCCTATTATAGGAGTTTTAGTTCTTTGTTTTTGTTAAACCTAGGGCCAAACCATTTACCCCACATAAATTTTGGTGATGCAAAAACATTGATTAAAGATAACAAGCTAGACACTTAGTTATACATATTATAGTGCATCCTTGAAGACTTGGAAGAGATTTCTACTTTTATAACATTCAGGTTTGCACCCTAGACCATGACAAAAAAGGAGAAGAAGAAACCAATGGTTTACACCACCCCTTTCATCTCATTGAGGGGGAGTTTTACAAACTAGGTAGAGATGAAGTCATATGCTAGTGTGTTCTTGAAAATGAAATGGAATCCATATTATAAGAAGTGCATGATTGAATCATTTGAGGTCATTATGCTAGAGACATAATGGTGTGCAAGATATTATAGATAGGCATATGGTGGCTAAGCTTATTCCAAGATGTAAAGGAGTGTGCTAAGGAATGCAATATATGATAGTATATTGGGAATCCCAACCACTAAGATGAAATGCCTCTCATCCCCATTCTTACCTAGGTGCCATTCAAGAAATGGGCCATTTATTTTATTGGACTAATCACTCCCACAACATGGTGCATAGGTGCAAGGTATATCTTGGTAGCCACTGACTATTTCACTAAGTAGGTTAAGGCCACATAGATAAAAGACTACACAACCATGACATTCATGCACTTCATCTAAGAGAACATAATAAGTCAATATGGGTGACCATTAAGTCTCACTAGAAATAGAGGCACTCATTTTATCAATGAGATGGTGTTCATCCTCTTAACTAAACACATGGTAGTACACCACAAGAACACCCCACATCATCCCCAAGAAAATAACATAGTTAAGTCAATAAGATCCTAAGAATGTACCTGACAAAGATATGTGATGTTGGTCATAAGGATTGGGATGATTGTATTTCAATGATACTATGGGAATACCATATGCCATATAAGCACCTGAACAAAGATACACCTTTTCAACTAGTGTTTGGCATTGAAGCAGTTTTCCCCATGGAATTCATGGTGTCATCCTTATGAATTGAATGGATTGGTTTCTTAGACAACCAAGAATCCTTAATCACAAGATGAGAAGACTTAGAGTGCTTAGATGAAAATCATGCCCGAGCAAGGTGGAGTCAACAAATCAAAAAGGCATTCCAAAAGCTCTAGTGTGACAAGCACATCAAATGTAAAGAGCTAACTAAAGGAGAATTGATGTTACGCTATGAATTAAAGTACCTTAAACACATAGGCAAATTTTAAATAAGGTGTATGGGCCCCTATATCATCCATCACATATTGGAGATAGGTGCATGAAAGTTGCACATGTTATTTAGTGAAATGATCCCAAGGCATTTTAATGGAAATTGATTGAATCCATATTAGTATTAGGATGGCACTTGCACCATAAGAACATCAGCTTCTTGGTCACTAACTAGTTTGATTTGAGTTGATTAGAATATAGTTTGGCATAAGCCAAACCATTCTTTTACCTTTTTTTGTTCCTTGTATAGTGTAAAAAGGCAATAAGCAGTGAATGGAGATTGTAAGGAATTATCTATCATCACTTCATGTATAATTCTATCTCAGTGAATCAAATACTTACACTTTATAAGTGCATGAGGCCATTACACCTAATTTATGTGTATGTGAATCTAATCTAGCTCCAGTGAATTTTTATGACCTCTCACACATAATTCTAATTATGTGAGTTGAGCACTTGCACCATCTATGTACATGAGGCCAAACATCTAATTAATTGGCACATGAGACTCTCTAAATGCAAACAAAAGATACACAAGACCCACATGTGCAAGGTACACATTACAAGGCTCTTAGAGGCCCAAGAATGAACTACTTTGGCAATTTTGCATATAATACTAGTGTAGTGAGTCAAGCTCATTTGCTTTCTAAGCACCAATGGATAGATGCCTAATTTATTAGGTATAAGGAGGTTACCAAACTTTGAATATTTGATAACATAAGGACAATATACATAAGTACAAGTATAAACTTTATGCCACAGTTTAAAAGGGGTGCACTAATTAATCATGCACCAAAAAGCAAAAAATAAGGTGAAGACACTAAACAAGGTTGAGTGCAAGTAAGAAAGTGATGATGCATAATATAACCATGCACAATAAAATAGAAGAAATGACAAAGTGATGGAGGACCAATGTAATGGATTTGTATGGGGTAGGATAGACCAAGGTAAGATAAAGTGTAAGAAACAAACCAAGATAGAGAAGCATTCTTAAAATGGAAGAACAATTAGAAGAGAAAGTAGAAGTGAGGAGGTTGAATCACATGAATGTGAGGAACTATGCTTAGGTTACCATAAAAAAAGTGAAAGTCATGCCAAGTGAACAAGCGTAGGGAAAGAATCATTTAAGGTAGCTAGTGTCCACCTAGATTTGATGAGAAGTGACCATTTGAATTTAATGTCACTTCATCAAATTACCATTATAGAAAATTAAATGAGGTAGTGGTGGAGGCATAAAGATACACATTTAATGCATTGATGATATAATATTTCCAAATATTTCAAAAAAAATTACATTTTCTAAGAAATCTAGGCCCCATCACACCATAAAATACCTACATTAATAAGAGTAGATAAGAAAAGAGTATAAAAAGGCATCAAAATGAAAATATTAAGTTACAAACCTTAAATTAAATTTAGACTAAGTATGAAAACTAAACATCTAAAGGTGAAAACCCTGTACCAAGTGAGGATTTGAAAACCTTGAAGAACTAAAGGTGAATGATTAAATAATAGGAGAATTGCATTCACATTGACATTGGTTTAGAGGGGGGTTGAGAGAGAATTGTGCAAGAAATAAACATCTAAAATGAGAATTCTTCAACCAAGACACCATTAATGGCCAATAAATCTTGAAAACTAAAGGTACAACCATAGATCTTGTGACTATAGAATCACCAACCACCATTCAAGGCTTTGGTAACTTACACCTACCAAGGTTCAACACAAGCAAATTTAGGATGGTAAAGAAATGCAAGGCATCAAGCTCTATATAGGTGCAATAAGAACCCAAGAAGGTTAAGATTGTGGAAGAAATGATGGTTGCCAAAACAAAGGTGTAAATAATCAAAATAGTTAGCATCATGAAAGTTGACATTGAGGTACTAACAAAGATGTCCTATTAGTATATGTGATTGCCTCTAGAGCTTATAGTCGGGGAATATTGGCACTCATTTGTGCACACTTGTCAACTAAAGGAGTATAACCACCACACATCAAGTCACTTACAAGACCTGACATAAGATTGGATGGTGTACATAGGGCACAAGTCAAAGCAAGGTACTTCCTTATTTGATGTCTCAATTTGAGATAAGTTGATAACTTGCTATGTAACTCAACTCTATGAGTTGTGCTTCTTAGAAATCTATAAGAAATTTTGTATTTATTACTCATACATATATATGAGGATTTCATCTATTTCAAAGGAAGGTGCATGAATATTTTAGCATAGTTGATAAGGATAATAACCAGGCTCCTAAATGTCAACTAAGACATTCACTAGTTGATGGATGATGATGAGGAGGTAGAGTACATTATGAATCTCCTAAGTTATAAAAAGGGGGGTTCTACATTCCCCATCAAATATTTCAAAGACCCCAATATGAGGGTGATGATGCACCTTATGAGATCAAAACTATACCCCAATGGTTGATGGGTTGATGTGACAAAGGTGTACCTCTACATCACCTATCACATAGTGTAGGGTGTACAAATCAAAATTACAAATTTCATCACCAAAGAGTTGGTAAAGAATGTGTTGGAGTGCTATAGTATAAAGGGGACCTTTAGGTGGGGGTCTATCCTTATATTAATTATCATGGAATAAATTGGAGCTCCAAATGGGGATGAGGATAACCTCTTAATTTCTGTATTACATAATGACTCCCTATCTCAAAAGTATAAAGAATTCACTTACCCCACCTCCTTCAGTACCAAATATAAAATGCATGTGATGTGATGGTGTGATAAATAAATAGAAGACTTCAGACTAGAGTGACACATTCCTTAGGAGCTCCCTAATATCCTATATAGAACAACATTATTTGTCATGATGCCACATTATTATGTAGCTCACTTAGTGTTACTAGATGATAAAATGTTAGGGTGACTGAAGCTTCCTTACACCTTCTTAGCAAGGTACTTTATGGATTCATTATACCAAATAATCAATGCATAATAGATAGACATCCCAATAAAGGAACTAGATGTGAAGAGGTGTAGGATGAGGTACCAGTTCACTCATGTAGTTGAGAAGGACATTGAGGATGAAGAAGATGCATTGGATCACCTAGAGAATGATCCCATCCAAAATGTCACCATACTAGGCTATACACATAGATTATACTATGAGATAAATCCATGAAATAATGACTCTAGTACCAAATAGAACACTGAGTAGAGTGAAAACCCCTCAATCTAAATTGGGGGTAAAGGGATGCCAATGCCAATAGAGAATAAGAAGTTTCCCAAGAAGAAGAGTGTGAGACTTTAGAATAAATAGATAAGTGCCTAAGGCTCAAGATCACCTTCATAAGGAGAATCATCTCCTTTATAATCCTCAAATAATCACATATGATTCACACCAAAGTATTCCCCTAGCATGAAGAAGGAAAAGGTTCCTCTTATAGTACCTAGGATAATCCTATCCAACATAGAAGAAGAATAGGAGGAAGAGGAGTTAGAGTAATAAATAATGGGGAGGGGCATATACATCATGACTAAATAAGATGACTTCTCATCAAGTGAATGGACCCCCTCTCCATCCCCTCAAACTAAATTGGAAAAGAAGATAAGGAGATTAAAGAAACTTGGAGGTAGTGAAGTTGAGATGTAGAGGACACAGGAGCTATAGGAATGAAGAAACGAAATGACAAAGGCTAGGATGTCTAAAAAATACATTGAGATGGTTGAGGTTGAAGAGTGAAGGAAAGAAGTGGAGGAGCACAATGCACAAAAGATGAAGGAAAAGAAGGAGAAATAATTTAAAGGCTCAATGAGGTGGAAGTGCATGAACAAGTAGTACCCTCATGTGCACCAACTAAAGAGGATTTGAAGAGTAAATGGGAAGACATGGGCCTAGACCAAGAACACATCGATGCCATGTTGGAATTACACTACAAGCAAGAGGCCATGAGGGCCAAGGGCATGTGCCAAGTAAAAATAGATCAAATAGAAGATGAAGAGATAAAGGTATAAGAAAATAAATATAGAGCATAGACCAAGAAAAGGAAATATGAGAAGAAAAAGGCCAAAGAATAAAAGGCCAAGAAGAAAAAAATAGAAGAGAGGGAGGCCCAAGAAGAAAGGGCCAAAATGAGAAAATAGAGATAAGAAAAGGATATTGCTCATGCAAAACCTAAGAAGGAGAAGGCAACCAAAGAGGTACCTAATGCCCACTCCAACTTGGTAGAGGAAGCTACACAACATGCATGCCCCACTATTGAAACAAAGCCTTCAAAATGAGGTGATGTTGGCACCTCAACAGAATAAATAGAGAAGGAAGTAGAGACCCAATTGGAGAAATAAGAGAATAAGGCTAACATTGAGGAGGTTCACACCAAAGAAACATAATGAGAAAGAGAAGTAGATAAGGGGGAAAAGTCTAAGGAGGAACCCATCCAAAAAAAAGATGAAAAAAACTAGCACCAAAGAGAGAGAAGAGGCAGACCAAGGGGAGAAGTTTGATGAAGAACCCCTTAGAGAAGAAGAAGAAAAGGTCAGTAGAGGTAGCCCTATAATTAGAGGAGGAGGTAGGAGCATATAGAGAAACCCATCAATGCTGAGGAGTATGATCTAAGCTATAGAGAGAAATAATAGAAAGGGTTCACCCAAGATGATGACTTCTATATGATGGATTACATACCCCCTCAAACTACCATGATCTTAACGCACCATCAAGTCTCTTGGGCTCTTGATTGTTACATGGATGAGCTTTAGTTTGAGGCTCCTATGAAAGTGATTCAAAGAACTTAAAAACCTAAAGAGGGGAATGACAACCAACTCATGAATCCTGAGGATATTAACCTTGTGAGGTTGGCTAACACCCTCCTCAAGATAGCCTCTAAAGTGGTGGCAAGAATATTATCAATGATGTTCATGCTACCAGGTGGAAAGACATTGAACTCAAAGTGGAAGTATAAATAAATTTTATGAATCTCAAACTCTATTAGTTGGTTGAGTGCATAAAATAGGTAGATCCATCCCTTTTGGATGGTGTGGATACCTTGAAAATTAAAGAAGTTGACAAGGTTTGTGTGTTGTTAGAACATATGCTTTCTTAGATGAAGCTGATGTTAGAGGAACAAGAAGACCCCTATGAAGCCATCAAAAGAGAGATATATAAAAATTTTGATTTAGTGGAGGACATCTTTCTAAACTAGAAGAGGGCATAGAAGAATTGGATGTCATTTTCTTCAACTTTTCCAGTAAAGCATCAGTTATCGATGTGCACCTTCAAAAGGTAAAGTGGAGAAGGATGCTTTGGTGAAACATGTTGTTACTATGAGCAAGACCAAATGCATGAAAGTGAAGGCATAGGTCAATGCCTTAATATCCCAACTAAAGACCTAAGAATAAGAACTAGAAGCTCTCTTCCATGCCTTTCAAATAAAGGTGAGTGAGCAAGGGGATATTTTAGATGACAAGGTGAGGAAATCTAAGGAAAGGATGTAAGCCTTCAAAAAATAAATAGAAAGCTTAGATGTCTTCATGATTTAGGTTGCATCAACTAAATTTTAAGGTGTTATAAAAGAAATTACTATTTCCATCCTAGGCTTCGATAACTTCAAGGTATAATTACAATAAGAGCACACCCAAATTTTATGTAATAAAGGTGCTAAAAGACTAGTCTGAGGGTGGACTAGAAATTTTGTATGGGGTAAATATTGGGCCCCTTTTTGTGATACCAAGTGGAACATACTAACTTGGTACATCTTCATGTGTGGTATTTTTTGCAAATGATTTCCCCTTTGAAACCATTAGCACCAATAAGAATAATCTTTCAAGATCTTGTGCTAGTTATAAGGTAGTTGCTTAGTGCCCAAGTTTGAAGGAGAATATTGTTGAGTGCTTACACGTGGCTATTAGACAATAAAGGTGTTAGATTAGTGGATTTAGTGGCATAAAAACCCTAATAACATCTCAGCACCTATAGTGCACCCATCCAACCTAGTAATAAGATGCCCCTCCACCTATAAAATGAGTGTGAACTTGAAGGCTAAAGGTGGCGATGAATGGTAGCAAAGCTCTACTAAAATTGAGAGATACCAATATTATAGTCTAATCAACATGAACTACGTTAATAATTCTAAATGTATAGCCTAGGCTTGTTTGTGAGCCACTAGGCATGAGTAGTTCCAAATATGAGCACATTATCTATTTTCATGTTATGAAATTTGTATACTAAAACTATGAATTAATGAAGAATGATATTGAGAACAACTAAGTGCTAATAATTTCAAGATGGTTATAACATTATTTCATGTTTACAACTTGAATCTAATAGTATTGATAATATAGTCTTCATACTTGCATATGTGGTTAAGTGAAGACTTTATCTAGGCCTTTAATGGTGTCTTTATGTTAGATAGTGACTTAAGTTAGTAATAAAACCAACTAATTATTGAAATTGGCATGCATTGAGTCCCTAGTAACTACACTTATAATGCTACCTTGAAGAGTGAGTATCAGAACATGAGCCATTCCCTTGACTCTGCTAAGCACCTGAAGGATGCTTAACTTTCTATGCCTATGGATTACACCACTAAGAGATATATCCATATAGATATGAACTTATACCCAAAAGACTTATTCCCCAGAATAGGCTTGCACCTATTGATCTTATCTAGGATTTCCTCATGTTGATGAACTTGTCTAAGCTCTTTTTAAAAATGATAAAGTCCCATTGAAACTAAGGTTGTGCCATGTTTCAACCAGCCCAACATGTAGCTAGTCCCTTCACTATTTTACTTTAGGTGAGTGCACAAGGCTTTCACCATGTGTGAAATTTATGAAAATGCATTAGTGTATTTAAATGTTATGTGCCACAGACTTTACTATGCCCACACCTAGTTATATCAAGTATAAAATTGACTTGGCTTGACTACTAAGCACATGACTAAGCATAAAGATAAACATGAGAATTTTCTACAATAGATCTTTTGGTTAGGTAGAATAGCAGAACTCATCCCATCGAGCATGCTAGCAAATAAAATTGTTGATGCCTAAAACTCTCACTTTAGGTTAAACCTCTATGGGAATCTTTATAAGTGTGAGACTGAATTGTAATCTGTAAAGAAACCTCCAAGATTTTAGAAGATGGGTCTTTAATTTGATCTTTGGGGGTGCAAAAGGGAAGGAAGGAAATGTAAAAAATACTGAAATAGAACTAAGATGATGCACCAAGATCTTTAAAACATTAACATATGATTTCATGAAATAACTTGAATTCTTGAACACTACAAGTTATTAAAGGATCATAAAGCATGAATTAAAGTCTATGTAGATAGAATCAATACTATAGGATCATAGAAAGGAAATAATTTTAAAAAAAAATTATTCACTCAGTTTAACATAGAACACTACATCCTCTTCATAGTTAGGTAGAGAATAGAATACATAAGGCCTTAAAGGGCATAATATAAAATGTTAAATACTACCCATGAGGGGAACCTATCAAGGTTGTAGAATGGGAAATGTTATCTACTTCTACCTCTATCCTTAAACTATTACAAACATCTATTCTCTAAAATATAAAATATGAAATAATTGATAACCCAACCTTTATAATAGGCATGAGCCCAAAATATATAGGTGAAGCAGCTTCTCATAGGAGTGACAACTAGAAATTTTGGCATTCACACCTATGATGATGTTGTTACACCTAAATGAAGGACTTGAGCTCATGAGTGTAGTTAACCTCTATATCCCAACTATGGTGCAAATTTACTATCTTGCTATGGTCATGATGCTTAGGAGGATTGTAGTGATGCCACATGTTCATCTCTAGAGCCACTTCTAATATGTCATTGGAGATGGAGATCTACTTACCATAGTTAATGGTGTAACTCCTAGTCTTGATAGTAAAAATTTACCTTCAATAAGTGTCATGGTGTCACATGGAAACTCTCATCTCCTTATTATAATTGCATGGTGGGTCCCATTCCTTCTCTTTGCTAGCTAATGTCACTATCGAAAGGTCAGATAGATCAAAACCACTCTTGGATGAGCACTAAAATGACACATGTTGAGTAGATGATTATTTGGGGCATGTTGGGAAATTATTTATAAAATTGAGCATAAGGGCACCACATGGAGAACCAATGGTCACCTTTATAACTACTCAATAGGTCCTAATCATTATTTTGTTATCTAATGGCATTGCTTAGAGTTCTGACCAAAAAGGAATCAAATTTGAATAGCACTAGGTCACCACATGTTTATTTGGTGCTACATCAAAGTAAATCGAGAGCTTCTTTATGCTGAAAAAGTTCCTAGTGCCATGTGGAGGAAGTAGAAGGAAGTTGATACTTAGGTGAAAAATTTAAAAGGGTCCTTAGGAAAGGATGGCTAAAGGTAGAAGTGTCAAACATGTCGAGTGAGTCTGGGACAATATATGAACTATTTAAAAATAACAAAAGGTGGATCTTGATCCACAAGTGTATATAAAAAATGAGATCTTGTTTATTTTATAAAATGATTGGGTCTAAGGATTAGTGGACTATGTTTAGATCACCTTGTGGTATTTTTAGAGACCCTTTGTCATTAATGTCAAAGGGGGATATATATAAAATTGATTGAGAATTTTTATATTTAAAGGATAGTCAACATGAAGTGTTTTTTCTATCAATGTGGTTTGTCATGAATGACAAAGGAGTAGATTCTCACAAGTTGTCATTGATGTCATATGTTTGTGTATGGTCATTGATGTCAAAATAAGTCTAAGGTTAAGTATTGGCTCATAATATAGTGGCTCATTGATATGAGGTTGATTTTTTCTATAGGTAAGACAGATAGAATTTGAAGGGAACTTGAAGTTTCTTGAAAGTTTATGTCAAGGATTATCACATGGTGTGCATGTTTGTGTACTAATTATTAAGTGCAAGGTTCTTGAGAAGGATTGAGTATGGGATATCTAATATGGTACAAGGAGTATGATGGATATAGGATATGAATGCATAGAGGCATAAGAGTATGTTTGAAAACATTTGAATATATATTTGAGGCATTGAAGCACCTAGGTATGTTTAAAAGTGTGACTATAAAAGTAAGACCTACATGTTTATTATGCAAATAAATTAGTCTTAGACTCTATCTAATCTAAATAGGGGTCATAAGATGTTAAAAATACCTATGAATGATGAATATTAATGTTATATCATGTGAATAAGGTTGAAAGTGTAGGAATGGTAGCTAGATGGTCTATTATTATGCCTAATATGATCTGCATCTCAAAAGTCTAAAGTGCAAAGAGATAGAATGTGACTAAATGGGGTATGAGGTTCATGTTCCAAGGAATTAATGATCATGTAATCATAAATTAAAGTTTGAGAGGTTTTTTCAATATTTATCATGAATTTTTAGGTCTCGAGTTAAAGGATAAAGCAATCAAATGAGTTTAAAATTCTCTTTTATATGCAAAATGAATAGATGAGGACCCGAGAAGGAACTTTTGATACTCATTGGCATACTCAAAATATTAATGGTGTCATAAGATATTGGGGAGAGATTAAAAATGGTATTATCAATGCTTTCTAAGCATTAGGATGTAGTTTCAAGGGCATATCTATATGAACAAAATTTAAGAATGAAAAATGGTCTAAAACCCTCTCAAAACCCTTAAAGCGACTTGATAAGGAAAATATTGTTGTAAATGGCCCATAATGGATAGGTAAGGATATTTTTATGATTGGAGATGGTATATTAATCCCTCAATCATCTCCATGTGGTAGTGGTTTGTTAGGATATTGAATAGAACCTATGAGAAATCACTTATTTCTCAAAAATTTGGATAACAAGAAAGGTTAACTTGGTCAAAGAATGAATATCAATGAGGTTTTATTATTTAGACCTATTTTTTATATCCATTGTGTTATTTTGATAATTTATATCATTTGTGTCAACTATTTTGGTCCTTCATATTGACATATCGCTAAACTAGGCTAATGGTGAAACCAATGAGAAAAACCTATAAAAGTGAGAATGAGATTAGAGATTGGTTGCAGTGGATTAGGAATGGATAAATTTACTTTATTTTTTTTCATGACCTATACCTCATGGTAATATTTATTATATGTTTTTAATTTCATTTAAAATAATACAAATGGTGTTCACAAAATGGCATGTCTAAAGAAGATGTGATAGTGAAACCAAAGATAGTGAGATTGGTCTACAAGACTAGTGTTTCTCCTTGATCCTAATATATTTATATTATATGTAGATATAATTATATTATACTATATTTTTCATGTTGGTAAATATATTGGTTGTGTCCCTACAGGTGTTGGAACTCATGTTCACCATGTCATATTGGTATTTAACTAAAATCTCTTTTACATCTTCAGGAATAGAAGTTATCTTAGATGCAACTTCTTCAATTGGCTCATCTTCATCTTCAAGTGGAAAATCAAAGCCCTCTATCATGAAATCTTGAGATGTCCTTCCAAATCTATATGTACCTACAATATTGGCTTGGTTAGGCATAATTTCAATTTTATCCCTTTCACCATGAAACTCTTCAAAATAATTGCAATGATCAACCAAATCTATATCACAACTCATTTTTACATTTTTATATGATCCACTATTGATGTTATCATGAAAATTTTCTATAGGTATATTGAACCTTTGAGAAAAATAGTTTTTATTGGATCCTTCCCTTGTATTTCCTACTTATTTTTACAACTAAATAAGGTTATTGCTTAGTTTTTGGACCATTATTAATATCAAGTCATTTGAATTTTTATTGTCTTAGGCTTATAAACTAGAGCATTACTACTGGCTATGGGCATTAGAGTTTCATGATTTTGTGGATGGGATCCACTTGTATCACAATTTTAGGAACTCTAAGTTTTGGCCAAGATATGTATGATTCAAGGGTAATTAGTTCTAAACTAGTGTTAAAGTAGGTATAATAGGAATGACATTCATGATGGACCAGTTTGAATTAACATTAGGCATGGAATACGCCATCTGACCTTGGGGTTGCATTTGATCATTATGATCATGACTTTAGAATAAGCACATGTCAATGTGTTTATGATTTTAATAGACCTTTTTAAGAACACATAGGTTATGGGATATATAACATCCTTATAAATTTATAGGGCTAAAGCCTCATTGGGTCTATAAGGGGCTATGGTTCTATTGAATATTTTTGGAATTGATCATTAAAGGATCTAATGGTTTCATTAACATCCCTTTTAATTATAGTGAAATTATAATACAAAATGCATGAAATAATGATTTTATCAAATTAATCAATAAATATTCTCTTAAAATCATCGCTAGCTATGCAATCCTCTAGGAGGTTAAGAAACCATTCATATGTAGCATCTTTGAAAGTAAATGGGAATAATCTACATGTTAAATCCTCATGAACAACATTTAGAAGTCTTAAATTAGCTTTAAAACTTTGATCAAGTTATTAAATTGTGACAACACCATCAGGATTAAAACAAGGCACATACCTTTCAGTGTTTCTTATAAGGTCATGAAATATATCTAGCATGTTGATAAGAGAACCACATAACCAAGCCATACCTTGAACACATGAGTACCTTAAGCTAGTGAAGTATTTGAGACTTTGGGAATTTCACTCACCTAAGCTTTGCCTTTGGAAATTCTAGCATATGAACTTGAAATTTGTTTAAAATATGATGCATCAAATTAATATTTACAAAGTACAATGATTAAGTTTGCATGTTAAGCTAATTTTGTATATATATGTAAATCATGACTATATTTAACTAAATAATTTCAAATATAGATATATAATGATGATTAAGAGGCATATTTACATCTATAAGTTTGAATAAACTCAAATTTGCAAAGAACGAATCAATATTTGTACAAAATTACTATTACTAACCTTAAACATGGGGAATACACAAAACATGAACTACCTTTACATAAATATCTATAGATATTCAAATAATAGCAAGATTTGGATAATGGAATCCCAAAGACTAGTTTAAAACCATAAATATCAATGATCTTTACATAATAGAGCAAAGGATCACTTAAATATGCAAATAATTAGTCAATATTTGATCAAAACACACCAAAATTAGCATATATTCTATAAATTTACAAAGATACAACTAAGGGCCCTCCTTTTAGCACCAAAAAAGCTCCTCTTATTGATGCTTAAATGTATACCAAAGGTGAACAAAGTGTTTAAGAAACACTTATCATTTTATAATTCCTAAGAACTCAACACATGAGTTGAAGGTTTTAATAGTCCTATTATCTATTGGTGGAATAGAGGTAGAACAAGTGACTATTTCAAAATATTTATAATGTTTGGTGGTTGGGAGCCGCTACAGCTAAATAGTAGATCCATGTAAAATATATAGTATACTATGCTAAAGATAAAGAATTATGATCAAGGACCAATCTAAGAACTAATCTAAGATGGATATTTACAATGATAATTAAACTAGAGTAATCAGGTTAGAAAAAAGCAAAAGGAAGGGTAGGGTTGAAAGAAATGTTGTTGATATTCATTTCAAACACCATGACAAAGTTTAGATTTCATCTAGGCATTCACATAACCAATATGTAACATGAAATATTTTAAGCCCAAATCCTATCACACATTAGGCAAACTCTTAAGGAAGGTGGAAATAATGCAAATTAAAACCTGGTTCACTTTAAAGATTTAGCCCTACAAGTAAACAACATTAGCCTAAATGTAAGAAGAGTAATAAAATGAAATGAACCTAAGTATTTTTAGTCAACCTAGCATTGACACACATTAATAAATCTATAATCAAATGTACCCACCAAGAATTCATAATAACTATTCAAATCTAGAAATCAGAACAAGTAAGTGAGAGAGAAGCTATGATAACAATGAACACAAGTAGATACTAGACAATATTTTCAAAATTCCTTGCTCATATTAATCGCTCCTAGTTATAAAGTAATTTATCTCTAATAACTCCCTCCCTTTTATAATGGACAATGCTCCTTTTATAAGATACAAGGCATTTTGTTGATCAGTCTCATCTAATTACATTTGTATAATTGTATAAGATAGGTGTCCTTTCTATTCCATTCTATAATAAATGACTTTTTCCTTTAGACTGATCTATATATAATCTATTTTAGCAGTTGCTCATGGCTGTGAAATATTAAATTAATCACTATTGGTCTACAACCCAATTCTAGATTGAATTATACTCGTAATAATGGTAGTTTAACTTTTAGATTAATTATGGTGATCACAGGGTCAAACTAAGGCTTTTCTAAAGATTTTTTAGTGCTTAAATGGTGGTTATTATTGACCAAATTTTAACCTTATAGGTCAAAATTAGGCACCCCTATATGAAAATTAGGCCTTTAGATCTTTTAAGGGTAAATATTATGTCATAAAGTGATCTCAAGTTTATTCAACGTAATATGAATGATATTACCTTTGATCAGTTTGTTGTCTAGGTCCTTTTACTTTCTTTGAGTCATGTTAATAGGTTTGATCAAAGTTTAAAGAACATTTTTAAAGTGCCAGATATTACATGTGTAATAGTTGTAGAGGAAGCTAATCATGTGGGTTTGTTCATCCTAGTTCAAAGTTCATATGTACTAAGTCTAAGGTCCTTCACTGAAGCACAAGCAAAGTTTTTCATGTTCAAAGAATTTATTTGAAAACATTTTTGGACTTAGTCATTCAATTTTGGCCATTCACTTTAGGTTTATCTTGGTATTGAACTTTAGGTCTTCCTATTATGTAGAATTCCTTCAGAGGAGATGTTCCATACAAAGCTCAAAACAAAAGTATAAATGTTATTTCTTTCAAAAAAAATGTTTTGGGTTTTATTTAAGTGTCAAGAATTATTTCAGACATTTTTTCTTAAAAAATTTCCTTGAAGGACCTTTTTTAGGCTAAGGGACCAGTTTAGAAAGCTGAATGGGTCATCTTCATATTTTCTAAAGGACACTTTGCAATCCTTTTGAAGGGTACTTTTTTAAAAAAATGGTCCCTTGCAAAGTTTCTGAAGGGTACCCCTCCATAATGAAGTGAATCAAACACAAAGCTAAAAGGACACTTTCAAGATTTATGAAGGACTAAAAAAAGTCTTGAAGGAATTATTTTGAAAAAAATGTTCACATAATTTGTTAGGGAAAAATCTCCACATTCAAAAAGAACTAATGCGTAATTCTTTCAAACTTTTTGTCTAAATGAATTACTCAAGTCAAAAAGTTTGTGGAAATTAAGCCCAAAATATTTTATTGGGGAAAAATTCTGAATTATAGGTTCACAAAAAATTCCAAAGAAAACATAAAGAGTGCATAAAGAAAAAAATCTTAAAGGAATTATTTTGAGAAAACAACTGAGATAAATATTTTGAAGGACACCTTTGAAGCCAAGTGCCCCAAAAATTTCCCTAAAATACATCTTGTAAGAAAAAGTGTCCCATACAGAGGTTCTAAAAGGGAACTTTACATGATTCGGATGGCACTTTCCATAGTTAAAGAGCACTTGTCAAAAGTCTGAAAGGAACTTAAGTTCAAAGAAAATGTTTTGAAAGAATAAGGAAGGTGATGGCCCTGAAAACATCAACTTTAAACTATGAAAAATAGCCATTGGATTTAAAAACACTTGGTGGGAACTTGAAGGCAAATATGGAGGTAACAAATGGCAAGATATCAAACATTTGGTATAGGGAAAACAAGTGAATAATAGACAGGTTGACGGTTCAGGTCATTATTTTAGGTTGATCTAACCAAAAATCTCCCATGAAATCGATGAACACAAGTGTCCATAATATGGTTGTAAATTCTAAAGGGTATTCTCTAACTATCATGATTAGTCTCATTTCCATTGAGTAGTTCAATGTGTTAGTTCCCCATTTGAAGTTTCAAATGCTCTTGGATGATTTATGATGGAGGCAGTTACCTATATAAATTTTGGAGGTTTTGTGCCACATTTCACCATTCTTATGATTGGTTTCAAATGACTAGACTCCTAACATGACATGACTTGTCTCACCCCTCTTTCACATGTAATTGTAATTGATATTCTCAAGGTGACACATGTTTGAGTGACCTTTGGACTTCCCTTACTTGATTCCTTTCTCAAAAGCTATATATATGTATTCTATCAACTCTTTGAGTAGCCTCCACTAGTTATTGGGAAAACTCTAGCTATATTTGTAATTGAACAATACTTAGATAAATATACAAGTGTTGTTACCACTTATATGTTGTAATATTTAGTAATGACTTGAATCTTGCTGGTCTAGTCTAGTGCAATATTATCTTTTCTAGCTTGTACTCTTTATGATCTACCAATTTACAGAAAGGAGATTGTTGTATGTCTTTGCTAGTATTATTTTCTAAGTGTAGATATATCCTATAAGTGGTCCTTGATTATATCCCTCTTTGGAATCATTCATTCCCTTCCTAAGAATCATATACCTTCTTAAATATATCATATGAAACATTGATGTAGTAATGAATCTTGAGTTATGAGTCTTGTGTGATAAACACCTTGTTTGTCATTAAGTAGTGGTTTTAGTCAATTGGGAGGAAATTATATATTGGTTCATCACCATGTGGTTTTTTAGTTATTTTACTTAACCTTTTTCATACACAAATTGTTAAGTTAGAGAGAGAGCTTTAAAGGTGCATCAAGGGGAACTAGCCCCTTATCTAGAGATTCATCTCAGTGAAATTATCACCCACAACAAGAGAGATGTTTTCATTATACCAATTGGATGATGAGAGTTTATCATCTCTTCAAGGTTGTGAATCCAAGTGACAATAGTTTTTGGTATGTCCAATGGGACTTCCAAGTTTTACAATATTGTTCAAGGTTGGTGTTGGTCTTAGCATAGTTAAAGATGAAAGAAGCATTTGCATTCAGTACCTAGTGACTCCATCAAAGAATTTGAATCTTTGGTTGATGATCAGTCCTTTTTTCCATGCCAAAGGTGATAACTAGATCTTCTACTAAAGAGACACCTTTCAATTTTGTGCAAGCACCTCCATATTCCACTAAAAGGTTTAGGTTTTTCAACACTCATCCTTACAAAATGTATTTTGTGTTTAAAGATTTTAAGTTTGTGTTACATTCCATTCCTAATATCCATAGTGATCATTACAAGATGGCTAGAAGATAACCCTTTGTGCCTTTCACTGGGGAATCTCCCTTGAATCTTTCCTAATATGATCAAATTCTAGGAACAACCCTCAAAAGTGTCTCATATTTTAGTGGAGATGGTCCTATTACTACCATTGAGCACATTAGGAATATAGAAAACTTTTTTAATATCCATAACATCACCCAATAAAATGTAGCTATTAGGTTGTTGGCCTTATCTTTCAAACTAAAAGTTTTGGAGTGGTATGGAACTCTACTTATAAATTCGATTGGCTCATGGGATGAGTTGGGGGATCTATTGACTAATAGGTTTAGGGAAAAGAGTGATCACCTATCTCTAGCTGAGTAATTGACCATAATTAAGAGGGAATCTCATTAATTCATGCAAGATTTTAATACTAGGTTCCAAAAACATGGGATAGTATCCTAACCCTTATGAGACCTACTCCAAAATATGCTTTTTTTATTACCTAAAGGCATTAAATAGTGGCATTGCCATGATGATTCAATCTATGAGTGGAAACACATTGCCTTCTTCATATGACATATCTATAAATTTTGATAATTCATTTGTCCAAGTATAGAAAAATAGCCCCTAGACCTCTAATGCCTCTATTCCCTGATTTGCATTCTCTTAGTCAAGTTGAATTTTCCACTTTAGCTCCTTTGCCTAACCAATAAAGGTCTTCCATTATTCCTTAAAATAAAATCCATGAAGTTAATTTTTTTCTTCAAAGTTTTACAAATTAGTTAGTTTACCTTAAAAGACAACAAACTCAAATTTATAGACCATATCAAACATATAATCAGTTTGGGCAAACAAGTAGACCTCCTTTCCAAAACAATGCACAATGATAAGGCCAAATCACCCATGTCAAGCCTTATCAAATATATAATCCTAATTTTCCTTTATAATACAAATAACTTATCACCACTCAACATAACTTGTTCCAATAATATCCTAATTATCCATGTTTTGAACATGGTCAAGAACAAGTGACTTATGCAAATGAAATGCATAATCAAGGCATGGTAATGCAAGGTAGCCAATCTTTCCAAGATTCAAAATTTTAAGGATACATGAAAGATGGGGTGGAAAATAGACAACCTAAAATTGATTCTACCCTCATAAATCATTTGGAGGGTGATTTTTGTGCCATTAATTACTTGGTAAATACAAGTAATTAGAATACTAGTGTTGCCTCTAATACTAGGTCCAAAAGGAGGGCTGTTGATGAAGCTCAAGGAGCCAATAAAATACCTATATTGACTCATAAATAATCTACTATAGTAATTGGTTCTAATAAAACTCCTAAAATGCAAGAAAATTAGAGGATTCCAACCTTTAGTCTAGCTACTACAACTCTACCTCCACAAGTTACATCACAAGGTGCTAATGTTCATAAAGAGAACCCTAATGTAAGTAATCCTTCCATAAATGTGGTGGACTAGATGAATAATATTCATATGAAAATATCATTATGGGATTATCTAACATTACCAGGGTAGAAAGATGTACTCTAAAAAGAATTGCATGGATTGGGTAAACAAGCTGGCCCATCTAGAAATGACAATGTGGTTTTAGTCAATAGAGCTTTATCTATAGATGGTCAAGTGAATAAAGATGAGAAAACTCCTCCTTTTTACCTATATATAATTATTTGTGATTTATTTTTTCATAATTATATTATATATAGTGGATCAAGCACATGAGTTATGCCCAAATGTATAACAGATAAACTAGGCCTCAAGTATGAGCCAATGACTAAAGGAGTTTTGTAATTAGATGGATCACTAGCTAATACTTTAGGGGTAATTAAAGTTTTAACTTTGATCCTTTATGATTTTCATAATTTTTTAATTCCTCATGATGTGGTGGTGGTAGATTTACCTCCCTATTTTTCTCTTTGTTTGTCAAGAGACTTTACATCCAAGATAGGTGGATATTTGGTAGCCAATTGGTCTTACATGGTGTTTAGGACAAAGTATGGAACTAAAGTGAAGATTGATTCATAACCTATTCATATATATCACTTGTAACCTTACTAACCTAGGGTTCTAAATTTTAATTATGTTATCATTAATGAAGAGGAACTTCATATTAACCAATCTCCATCATCTTCCCTTGAGGGAGTTTCTGATTTATTCCTAGATGAGTGGGGAGATGAGCACTATGAACATGGTCTTTACAAGTTTATTGAATAATATGGTCTTTTGGTTTATTATATGCATGATAAGGAATATTTCATGCCTAATTTTATAAAGTCAAGTGAAGATGTGAATCTCTTATGGCAGCTCTTCTTTGATGGGTCTAGAAACAAGATTGGGGCATGTAGTGGAGCAATGTTGGTTTTACCTTCAAAGTAAAGGTATTTTTCAACATTTAAATTCAAATTATCTTGAAATTTTAATGTATTAGAATATGAATCCCTTATTCATGGCCTATAATGGGCTAGGAAGAGAGGTGTCAAATAATTACAAGTGTTTGGTGATAGTGAACTTGTTGTCAATCAAGTTAGAGGGTAGAATTTGACAAAAAACTCTTTACTTAAGTCCTATAAGCATAGTGTGGGATCTTGTGGAAGATTTAAAAGCCTTAAAAATCTCTTCTATTTCAAGAGAAGATAACAATCATGCTAATAGATTGGCAAAAATTGGAGCTTAGTTTTATGTTCCAAAAGGGATAAAAGAAGACAAGAACCAACCTTATCTAAAAGTGATTGTAAGGCCCTCCATACTAGATAATGTCACTAATTGGTAGGTGTTTGATAGTGATCAGAAAATAAAACTTTTTATATAATAAAAATAATCTGAGTTTTCTTCCAAGAATCAATCTAAATTATAACAACAATATGAAGGGAAGATTGCACAATTAAAGTCTAACAAACTCCCTAAAGGCTGAGCCACTCTTGAGAGCATATTCAATGATGATGACCCGATGAAGAAAGAGAAGGTAAGCATATCTACCAAGAAGGAAAACTATGATAAGGTTTAAATATTTAAAGATAAATTGATTTCACTTGGGAAGGTATGTACTAGCAAAGAGAAGCATGCTTTCATTGAGTTATGCAAAGAATTTTCTAATGTCTTTACATGGAAGTATAGTGATTTAAAGGTTTTGATCCTAATATAGCTTAGAATAATATATATTTAGATGATAATGATAAACCTATTAAGTAAAGTCAAAGTCCAATCAATCCCAAGATTGAGCCTCTCATGAGGAAAGAACTCACCAAACTATTTGAGTCCAAAATCATCTTTCCCATTAAGCATTCATCTTGGTTGGCAAACCTAGTTCTTATTAGGAAAAATAATGGAGAGATAAGATTGTGTGTTTATTTTAGGGACTTGAATAGAGTTTATTTGAAGGATAATTACCCACTCCCTTCCATGGAAAAAATATTGCAAGTTGCGGCTAATAGTGAAAGGTTTTCTCTTCTTGATGGGTATTATGGGTATAATCATATTCTAGTGAAGGAAATTGATCAATATAGGACAACCTTTACTAATAAATTGGGTAAATAATATTATAGTAAAATGCCTTTTGGGTTCCCTAATTCTGGAGCTACTTTTCAATGTGTAATGGATATGTCTTTTTAAGGATTAATCAATGACATTATATTGGTATATCTTGATGATGTGATAGTTTTATCCAAGTAAGCAAAAGATCATTTGAAGCATCTAAGGTAGATTTTTGAGAGGTGTAGAGAGTTTAGGATCTCTTTAAACCCAAAGAAGTGTGTGTTTTTTCCATGAAGGAAAACTCTAGGACATATTATTTCAAAGAAAGGCTTGTATATTGATCTGAAAAGGGTGAATGCCATCTTGGCATTGTCTTTGCTTAAACATAAGAAGGGTTTAAAAAGTTTATTTGGTAAGATAAATTTTATTATGAAGTTTCTTCCTAACTTTTATAATTTGGTAAAACCTCTAACATCTATGCTAAGGAAGGATGAGATATTCAGTTGGATAAGAAGGAGGAAATAAAGTTTTGAAGAGATCAAGCAAGCCATTATCCAAGCTGCTACTCTTGCATGTCCAACATTCTCTAAGGAATTCAATTTGTACACTTTTTAGAATAAATATGTGATTTTTTAAATGATTACCCAATCAAATGATGATAATTTAGAATAACCTATTTCCTTTTTCAACCAATGTTTAGAAGGCTATGAAACAAGATACACATATGTTGAGAAACAAGTGCTTTCAGTCATAAGGAGTTTAAAGAAGTTTAGTCATATATTGTCTAATAACAAGATTCACATTTTTTTGCCTCATCCTAGTGTGAAAGACTTTATGTTGAATAAATAATTGAATGAAAAGAGGGCAGGATGGATCATAAGGGTGATGGAATATGATGTGGAGATCAAAACTACCAAGTTTGTGAAAGGAAAATGACTATATGAGTATCTTGATTTAGACTTGAAAGAGTAAAAAAAGTTGTTTTGGTACTTCATGATGAATTTGTGATAGCTAAACCTTCATCTATGATAATTTGGACACAAGACATGATTCATTTCCTTCAAATTGATGAGTATCCACAAGGGCTCGATAGGGCCAAGACAAGGTACTTTAGGTTGCAATCCATTCCTTACATACTTGTTGATGAAGTGATATTTAGGAAGGATATTTTAGGTGTACTCTTGAGGTGTTTTTATTCTAATTATATTGATAAGGTACTATTTTATTTCCATGATTGACTATCAAGTGGTCACTTTACTCCTAGAACCATAACTACCAAGATAATGAGGGTTGGATACTTTAGGCATAGCTTGTTCAAGCACACTCATGAGTAGGCAAAAAAATTCCAAAAGTGTGATATTTTTTATGGCAAAAAAAATCTTGCTACCTTACCCTTAATCTAATCCAAGTTGAGAAACCCTTCATGTAATGGGGTTTGGACTTTATAGGCCTAATAAATCCTCCTTCTAGTACTGGTCACAAGTATGTGTTGACTACCACTAATTACTTTACAAGATGGGTGGAGGTTGTATCTCTTAAGGGGGCTAATTAAACTTCATTCCTTAGTTTTATGAAGTTATATTAATAAATTTTGGATATCCTTCAACCATAATCTTAGATAATGCATTGGCTTTCTTAAGAACAAGAATAAGTGAATGCAATTTAAAGCATGATATCTAGCTTAGTACCTCCTTCAAATAATACCCCTAAGGGAATATAATAGATAAATCCATAAAGAATAATCTGATAAGAATCATAAAGAGAACAATGGAGGCAAATCAAAGGACTTGGCATACCAAGTTAAAGACAACCCTTTGGGCTGATAGGATCACCCCAAAGAGAGAAATTAGAAACTCATCATATACACTTGTCTATGGAATGGAAGCTAGAATTCCTATCTCAATTGAGTTACCAACTTTAGATCTTACCTATCAGCTAAAATTTATGGAGAATGATAGCATATAAGTTAGGTTATATGAGTTGATGTAACTTGAGGAGATAAGAAATCAAGCTATGCACACCATGACAACTCACTAAGAGTAAACAAAGAAGTATTTCAATAATAAATACATGTTGAGGACCTTTGAGGAAGGATATATCATTTTAAAATGGGATGAAGATAGGTCTATCCTAGAAATACACACAAATTTTGATGCTTTATGGAGTGGCCCATATGTGTCACACTATGCAAACAACACAATGCCTTCCAACTCTCAAAGTTGGATGGAGAGAAGCTTCATATCCTAGTCAATGGGATATATCTAAAGCATTATTACTAAGGTTTTCTTCTTCCCTTGTACATAGTTCTTACTTTCCTTGTGTTCCCTAATTTCTTACACACATGTGTGAGTTGTTTTTCTTTCTATCTTTTTTTTTTGTCTTATTTTTGTTGTGTGTTGTGGTGTGAGTTTCCCTTTTGATTCAGTGTGTTGTTTAGGGTAATTTTGCATACCCTTATATGAATCCATTCCCAATGGACTATTTAGGCTACCATTATGGTCAGTATAACAGGCATACTACCCTTATGAGTCATCATTTTTTGACCACTTTTTGACCCTATAGGTTAAAATTGGGCACCCCTATATGAAAATTTGGCCTTTAAATCTTTTAGGGGTAAATATCATGTCATAGAGTGATCTCAGGTTTATTCAATGTAATATGAATGCTATTATATTTGATCAATTTATTCTATAGGTCCTTTTACTTTCTTTGAGTCATGATAATAGGTCTAAGTAGAGTTTAAAGAACATTTTCAAAGTGCCAGATCTTACACATGTAACAATTTCAGAGGAAGTTGATCATGTGGGTTTGTTCATCCTAGTTCAAAGTTCATATGTACTAAGTTTGAGTCCTTCACCAAAGTATAATCAAAGTTATTCATGTTAAAAGACTTTATTTTAAAATATTTATGGTCTTAGTCATTTGAACTTGGCCATTCACTTCAAGTTTATCTTAGTTTTCAACTTCGGGTCTTCCTATTATGTAGAATTTCTTTGGAGGAAATGTTCCATACAAAGCCCGTAATAAAGTACAAGTGTTCTTTCTTTTGGAGTTTTTGTTTTTATTTTTTTGTTTAAGTGTCAGGAATTGTTTTGGATATTTTGTCTGAAACAATTTCCCTGAAGGACCTTTTTCAGGCTAAGGGAACATTTCAAAAAGCCGAAGGGTTCATCTTCATCTTTTTTAAAGGACACTCTACAATCCTTTCGAAGGGTAATTTTTTAGAAAAATGGTCCTTTAAAAAGTTTATGAAAGGTACCCTTATATATCAAAGTGAACCAAACACAAAGACAAAAGGACACTTTCAAGATTTTTGAAGGACCAAATAAAAATCTTGAAGGAATTCTTTCAAAAAAATTGTCTGTAGAATTTGTTCAGGAAAATTATCTGCATTAAAAAATAACTAAGGCATAATTCTTTCAGACTTTTTATCCAAAGTAATTACACAAGTCAAAAAATATATAGAAATTAAGCCCAAAATATTTTCTTGGGGAAAAATTCCAAAGTATAGGTTCACCAATTTTTTTGAAGAAAATAGAAAGAGTGCATAAATAAAAAAGCCTGAAGGAATTATTTCCAGAAAATTGGCTGAAATAAATCTTCTAAAGGACACATTTGAACCCAAGTGCCCCAAAAAGTTCCCTAAAAGACATCTTTCAAGAAAAAGTGTCCCATGTAGAGGTTCCAAAAAGGCACTTTCCATGATTTGGAGGTCACTTTCCATAGTTAAAGAGCACTTGGCAAAAGTTTGAAAGAAACTCAAGTCCAAGGAAAATGTTTCAAAGGAATAAGGAAGGTGATGGCCCCACAAATGTCAACTTTAAACTATAAAACATAGCCATTGGATTCAAAAAATATTATTAGGAAATTTAGGGAAAATATGGAGGTAAGAAATAGCAAGATCATGAGCATTTGGTGTAGGAAAAGCAAGTGAATAATAGAAAGGTTAAGAGTTCCGGTCATTGTTGAAAGTCGATCAAACCAAAGATCTCCCATGAAATTGATGACCATAGGTGTCCATAGGATGGATGGTAGTTAGAAAGGGCATTCTATAACTATCATAATGAGTCTCATGTCCATTGAGTAGTGATATGTGTCAGTTTCCCCGTTTTAAATTTCAAATGCTCTTGGATGGTTTATGATGTAGGTAGTTACCTATCCAAATTTTGGAGGTTTTGTACCACTTTTCACCATTCTTATGACTGGTTTTGAATGATTAGACTCCTAACATGACATAACTCATCTCACCCCTATTTCACATGTAATTTTAACTGATATTCTCAAGGTGACACATGTCTAAGTAACCTTTGGACTTCCCTTACTTTAGTCCTTTCTCAAAAGCTATATATATGCATTTTTTTAGCTCTTTGAGTAGCCTCCACTAGTTATTGGGAAAAACCTAGCTATATTTTTACTTTAAGAACTCTTGAATAAAAATAAAAGTGTTTTTCCCACTCATATGTTATAATATTGAGTAATGACTTGAATCTTGTTGGTATAGTCTAGTGAAAGATTGTCTTTTCTATCTTGTAATCTTGATGGTCTACCAATTTACAGAAAGGAGATTATTAAAATTATTTTCTAGTATTCTTTTATAAGTGTAGAGATATCCTAGAAGTGGTCATTGATTGTATCCCTCTTTGGAATCACTCATTCCCTTCCTAAGAATCATATACCTTCTTGAATCTAGCATATGAAACATTGATGTAGTAATGAATCCTGAGTTGTGAGTCTTGTGTGAGAAACACCTCGTTTGTCTTTGAGTAGTGGTTTAATTCAATTGGGAGGACATTATACATTAGTGTACCACCACTTGGTTTCTTAGTTATTTACCTTAACCCTTTTCATACATAAATTGTTAAGTTAGAGAGAGAGCTTTAAAGGTGCATCAAGGGGAGCTATCTCTTTATCTAGAGATTCATCTTAGTGAAATTATCACCCATAGCAAGAGAGATGTTTCCATTATTCCACTTGGATGAGGAGATGTGAGAATCTCCTCAAGGGTGTGAATCCAAGTGACAATAGTAACTTTGGACTTAAGTGAGAATTATGCCCTAGATTATGCAATGGTATTTTGCTTTTTATGGGTCCATTGGATCTTCAGTTCTTATTACTTTTTGCTTATGTGGTGTCATCTTGGAACCTTCATGGCATCTATGTGGTCCTTTCATGGAAAATTACTCATTAATGTTTAAAATCATGACTATTTCGCTTTGAAAATCTACTTTTATCTCACACCATTAGATTATTTTGCATGGATCAACATTAATTGTTGATCTTGATCCTAACATTTGAGTGACATTGGCTAATTCTACCATATTATATGTGGTTATGACATGTTTCATTACCATATTTTCTCTAAAATGCATTGAAAAGTTCTCTTTAATCATGCACCATCCAATCTTATCCATGTGAACAACTGCATGTCATTGATCCTAAAATATGTCTAGGATTTAATCTTCATTAGGCTTTGAGGCTATGCCACTTAGCAATCTTGTAGGCCTTTTGAGCCTTGTTGAAAAGTCTAACTTCATCTAGCTCAGTTTGATCAATTCTATCTAGGAAAATTCATCCTATTAGATATTGATCTAAGAGGTGGACCATCATTAGCTACTCAATATCCTTTTAACAGAATGGTGACACATGTCACCACCTCACTTGTCTCAAAGCCCTTCTCTAAAGCTTTGACTTGGTATGCACCATTAGATCATTTTCATGCAAGAAAATGTAGATCATAGATCCTTCAGAGATGAATAATGTTTAAGTAAGGTTCAAGGAACATTTAGAACTTAGCACAAAGTTTTCATATTATGGTTTTATTTCATGTTAAATAAATAGGACTTAAGACCTTAGGCTCAAAAAATTTAAGTTAAGATTTAAGCATATTAAAAGGGACCCCACAAAATCAATGAGATATAGTGTAAAGTTTTTAGCCTAAGCTAGAAACATAATAGAAAGGGACCCTACGAATAGAAGACATGGCATAAGGTTTATCCTAAGGTTTTTATTGCATAAATGTAATTTAAAACTTTAGACTAAGTCTAAAATAATAAAGGGGACCCTTCATTAGTTAGACCATGTCAATAGTAATAAAGACTAAGGGGTCATGGGATATAAAAGAGACCAAGCATGGAAATTTATTTAAGTCTATAACATGGATAATTGTTCCCATGTAAGTTAGAATTTAATTCAAAATGGGATGTATTTAAAGCTTTAGATTATGGATTTAGCATGGATAAAAATAAATATAGCTAATATTTGATAGACCATAGGCTAAAAAATATCAATTTGACATTGAAGCACAAATCCCTAAGCATCTTCACCCCCTAATGAGATTCCATTGAACCTGCAAAACACAAGTAACATTTTTAGCAACTTGGGATGGGATAAAATCATGATCATTTAAAATATAAAAGACCTAGAAACAGACTTTTGATTAAGGCCTTAGCAATATTAATAAATACAATTAGGACCTAAGTTAAAGTTTTAAACTAAGTATATAATAAAATGATTCCCACATAAGTTTTAATCCCCTTGTAAAGAAAACCTAGGCTAAATATTCTAAGACTAAGGTTTTACATGTTTTAGATATGTATTCAATTAATTAATCAGAGACCAAGGATTATTCAAAGTAAAGAGTTAAATCATGAAGATGGGATCTTGTCCATTCTAGATGGACTCCATGAATCTTGTAACTATAAAAATCCTTTTAGGATACCATTGTTGTAAATCTTATTAAATTTCCCACTAATGAATTCTGGGTTGAGTTATCTTTAGGTAGACACTCATAAAATGCAAACAAGAACAAATTAGGACTTTCATACATTTTTAGGGCACTTTCAATGTTCAAGTAGGTTCATAGGAAGATTTAATGACATCCCTATGTTCAAATTAAAATCTTATACTATATTTAGATATGTTTATTTATGTCTTTACATCACCAATGAGATCTATATCCTCTACAAAGTTAGCTTTACCTCACATTGTTAGATCATTTTTGCATGGATCAATGTTGTTTGTTGATCTCTAAAAGGTGATCAAGCATTAATATATACTACCCCCTAAAGTTTTACCACTTGGTAGTCTTATAAAACCTTTGAAAATTTAACATGATCTCACTCCATTCAATCGATTGGGTATGAATCAACATGGGTCATTGATATTCAAAAGGTTCTTGATCTTTAATATTTACTAATATTGAAGGTTGTGTCATTTATCAGTCCCATGGGCCTTCTGATCTCTGCATCTTGTCAATTATGTTAGCTCATACACTTTTACCATGTGATAATCTTACGTTAAATTAGAGCTTCTTTGAAAAGTCTTCATTGATTTCACTCCTTTGATTTGGATCTATATGATAAAATGCATACCATTGAGCTTTAAAGGTGCTCAATGTTTAAATTGGGGTCCTCTACTTGAATTTTCAATAATTTATTTCACTCTATTAGATCAATTTCATATGAGTAAATACAAATCATAGATCCTACAAACAAGAATGAAAGTTAATCTCGAGAGCATATATAAAGGACATAGGATAAAAATATTAAGCTAAGTTCTAAACATATTAAAGGGGACCTCATGAATTAAAAAGGACCAATGTGTGAAGATTATGGACCAAGGCTATAAACATAGTTTAAAAGGACCCAAAAAATTATAAAGACATATCATAAAGTCTTAGGTTAAGTTTTTTATCGAATTAATAAATACAATAAACCTTAGGATAAGACATTAGGCTAAGCATAAAATATACCAATCATAAGATTTTTAGCCTAAGGTTTGGTCATGTTGCAAAACACAACCAAGCCTTAGGATAAAAATTAAACTAAGTCCATGGTATGATTAATTTTTTCCCACTTAAATTTAAATAAAATGCTCCTGCCAAATTTGAATTTAGTCCTGCGCTTAGGGTATTTTGAATGAGGGCTTCAGGAATCTTAAACATGTATTCACATTTAATTTAAATAGATTTAAGGCTATTAAAAAATAAATTTATCATTAAAATCATCGAACCTAAGCATTGTTCATTCCAAGTAGACCTTATTGTACTTGTAGCTACAAAACACAGAGATCCAAAGTTAGTGAATTTAGATAAGATCAAACTAAAATTAAGTGCAAATATGCTAATGATACTCTAGTCAAGTAGATTTTATATTTCAAGGTACAAATATACACAATTTGACATAAGGGTCCCCATTTTCTAGATATGGGGGTATGTTGACTTCAACAAAATCTCCTTGTAAGTTGGATCTTGTTAAAGGACTAGTTGAGTTGGTGCTTGACTAATGAAGGGTTGGTACTCCTTATGGGGTTGGTGTATCACTAAATATTGATCCATTAATTATCGAATAGTATTCCAAGTGGTGTGTCAGTGGGTTTTATCCCCCATGAGGTTTTTTCACATATCTCTTATGTTCATGTGTTAATATCTTTCTACATGCTTATATAGTTGCTTCTATATGCATTGCTTGTTTATTAGATTGGTTTGAAATGTTAATGAATGATACATGGATTTAAAATATTTTTTTATAAAACTTATTCACCTCTACCCCTTAGTGGTTGTGTTTGGAAAAATTTATGGCAGTGATTATAAAAATAAAAAATGCAACACAACCAAAATGAAAAGAGATAAATCCCTTTCACCTTCATTGTAGCTTCGAATCGCTTGTTAAAATGGTACTTATATTGTTATCAGCTTGTGTTTAAATGGAGTGTTCATCGATATTCTTTATTTATGACAATAACCTACCATTTTTTCACTTTGTTTTTGGCCTTGTCATATATTAGTCTATGAATATTATCTTATAAATTATGCATAATAACTTTACACAAAAGAGTTTATTGGAAGTGAGTGTGAGACCTTGTATTTATAGGTTTCAAACTAACCTCAACCTAGGTGTGATTAGGTTTAGGCTAACCTTGGGTTAGGATTATAATTCTAAACATAACAGATAATGTCCTTAATTATTGATTTATGGATTCATGTCTTAACATTTATAATTTTTATGTCATTTATGTTGATATTTTATAATTCTTGACTTTAAGGATGATGACATCATGATGACCTCATTTTCCTTGATATTTGTTGAATTTTGATTTTTATAAATTATAAATTCACTAATTAAACATGGATTATTTAAATAATAATTTAATTTGATTTAATTTATTAATTAATTATGCTAGGGCTTTTGATCATTTCAATAATTGGATTAAGTACCCCACTTAATTGGTTGAAAATGTTAGTTTGCTCAATCGCAACCTAACTAGGGATGAATCTACTATAGGTTATCATTGTGTAAAGGGTAATACCAAAAATGGTTATGTTTTGATGTAATTATTTTCAATTACATCTAATGTATGTATGAATTTGGTATGTTAAGTGATTTATAGGCTTACTTTGCATAGTTTGGCAAAAACAAATCTGAAATTCATTTAGACATGGAAGTGGCAAAAAAGAAGTGTCTACATTTATCATGTGTATTTATAAATTGGTAAATAAGATCAGATCCTTTAATTTTAATTACTATGTTAGGATTGGGATGAATCTATTTTATATCACAAGTGGTGGGATGGTTAGGAATCCTTACCTTTTTATTTTTTGACAATGTGGAACATAAAATCCAATATAAGTCAAGGGTGAATAATAGGAGTGTGATGGTAATTTTAATTAAAATAGGATATATGAGGGACAAAGGGTTGGGAACATGTACGTTAACATTAATAAACCATTTCTATAGAATGACAAAAATAATTGTAGAGAGAGGTTTAAGTTTCATCTTGTTTTAAAACACTCTCTTTTTGTTGACTATTTTTATTTCTTTTGAGCATATAACTAACTGATTTAACATAACAAACCATGAATATAAATATACACTAGATAATGAATTAACTATTGTATTTATCCATATTAAACATGATTTTAGGAAAATAAATTTTAGTTTTTGAATTTTGAAAACTTTGAAATCAGAATTTAGGAAAATAATAAATTAGGAAACCTTAGGTCAAACTACAATTTTGAGACTAAAGACTGGGTTCACCAAATATTTAACCCTAAATTGAAATTGGGTGGATGGGGTTAATAATATATAAATAGTTATAACACAAGGTTAATAAATTAATATATAATAGGCTAATTAATAGAAAATTTAGATAAATAATATCCTAAATTTATATAATTAAAATTTCTAAAAACAATAAAGTACACCTATTAAAATATATTGCAATAAATAAAAAATAAAAACACTTATTTGGTTTACTATGTGCATGTAAATTTAGACTATTATAGGATACATATTTTATATCAATCTTCATATTCTATAAATTTCACTTATATGGTAGTGGACACTACCATCATAGACATTATTGTTAAAACTAGTGTCTGATTGTGACATAGGTGTCTAATATAGAATAATGACTAGATATAAATACAACTAAATTCACTAGTATGGGTTTTATGTCACCTTTTTACTAATTTATTTAGACTTTGGATATAATAAGATGACATTTTTTGATTTTTCAAACCCTATTTATTCACCTCCTTCACCCTTAGAATGAGTTTGGTAAAAATGGGTTAGTGGGCTCAGGGTGTCAAGCTATACTAAAGACCCCTATGTCAATGGAAACTACACACATATAAAATACTCGAATTATGTCCTTAAAATTATTTATTTATCCTCTATTAGTGGGAAAGTGTGTGTCGTAGGATATAATATACTATATGAAGTTGCATGTAATGATCTAGCTTATAATTTAACACATATCACTCATGGGCTACTCTTTGAATATTTTAGACCTATAATATGACTCCTCCTATGACTGATATGAAAATAGGGATGAATAGGAAATAATATATTAGTTTTTTTATTGTATTTATTTATCATTAGTAGGTGTTTACTTTGTATTTACTATTTGATGAATGAGAAGGCTTAGACTTGTATTTATACCACACATTTTGAAAATATCTTGCTATAGGGTTCAATAAAATAAATAGGCCAATCATATGTTTTGAAACATTTTTAATTTTGAAGAATTTTGGTAACTAGACACTAAATAAGCATTTGGACACTACTATTGGTGGTAGTGTCCCTCTATGACTAGTAGTTTCCAGAAGGGTATAAAATAGTTATGGATCTAAAACTAATAGTGAAGGATGTTTATTATGTTTTAAACTTTATGTGACATATAGGAGACATAGTTCATTATAATTAAATGAATCATAATAAGAGATAATAATTTACTCATAATGAGATGATGAATTTGATCCTTTTGGTAGTAGAGAGGTCTAAAATTGTAGGGTAGAGCTCTGATTTATATTTGTCAAATGTATAAGCAACTAAAAGGGGTAAAAATTTATTAAAAGAAATCGGACAACATACAATTACATACCCAAGTCTTGCTTAAGAAGTTGAGCCAGAACAGGGGTTAGTCTAGCAGGTAGCATCTGCCGATGCTAGATACACCACTCCGGTCCATTCTTCGAAGCCCATTTGGCCAACCCATCAGCCACACAATTCCACTCACGGGGAATATGATTAAACGAGATAAACTCAAAAGAGGCACTTATCTACCAAATCTACCTTGTCACCGTAGCCAACTGCCAATCCACACCATCATTATTGCCATTATTCAACAGGTTAATAAGCACTTGTGAATTGGATTCACAGAGAACACTGAGATACCCAAGCTTACAACAACAATAGATCACTTCCAGAATTGCAAGTGCCTTCATCAGGTTATTAGTGTAATGGCCTTTATGAATGGAAAATAAAAAATAGAGCTCCCCCTTGTAATCTCTACCCACGCCCCCAAACTCGGCTAGTCCAGGATTGCCCTTGGAAGAGCCGTCAACATTAATTTTTATGCACCCCTCCACAGGCTGAGACCATCTTCCAGCACAGCAGATTGGATGCAACAGCTGGTGTGTCCTGTGTGTGGGACGCGACTTAAAAGCAGGGGCATCCACACTAGGCATAGCAGGGTAGAGGCTATTCAGGATGGACTTTGTAACTGGGTCTGAGTCCTGCGAACTGCCACAGTTTGCAAGAAGTGTTTCTTGCAAGGCACTGATAATTTTTAGCCATACTTTCCTCACACCAGCGCAGGCCTCTCTAAAGATATGACCATTATGCTCAATCTAGATATTCCAAAAAATAAATGCAGGCCCAATAGCCCAAGCGATCAACAAAATGGGTGCTTTGGTAGGGGACGGCCCAGGCACTGCCAGAACTTAGTTAAGGAAGAGGCATGCCAAAAAGAGCAGCCGCAAGCTGCCCACCATAGATGCCAAAGGTTCCTAGCAAAGGAACATTGAAAGAATAGGTGCTCTGTATTTTCCTCACTGTTCCTGCAAAGAACACACATTGACGGTCCCTGATAACCTCTTCTACACAAATTTTCCCATGTAAGGCAATGGCTATAGGTGAGAATCCAGAGAAAAAAATTACATTTTGGCCATGCAACTGAATTCCAAATTCTCTTACCCCAAGCAAAATCAACAGCCCCAAAACAATTCTTAGTGAGAGCCTGATATCCCGAAGAGACTGAATAATGGCCATTAGCTTCACCCCCCATGCTAGAGTATCACTTTCTAGAAGGGAACTACATCTTCTTCCAGCTAGGATAAGAGCCAGCTCTTGTCAGAGCTCTTTCATCCCTCCCAACAGCCACTCAGTCTCAGTCTTCCATCTAAAGGCAATAATGGGCCCCAAATTGAAAGCTTCTTTGTAATTCTCAATAGTGGTCCAACCAGCATTGAGAAAGGCCTCACACAATGGCTGCAAGTTGGGATGCAAAACCCAGATAGGTGGCACTCCATTCCAAGAGTCTTCTTAGAATAGCGCTTCTAACCCTCTATTATAAATCCAAAAAAGACTGGGTTACACCAATTGAGCTCCAAGTTTAAGAATGTTCCACACCATAGATCCTCTCCCCTCAAGCGGGACCCTAGGAATATCATTCGGGTCAACTCTAGGGCAATACTTATGAGACAAAATATGGACCCAAAGCTGGTTCTAGCTGGTGCACCACCTCCAATACAGTTTAGCTGCCAGAGCCTAACTAGATAGAATAGCCGAATGCAGTCCCAATCCCCCATCCTTCTTAGGCCAGTAGACTGTGCTCCAATTAACCAAGCTCCATTTCAAATTCCTAAGATTACCGCTCCAGAGAAACTACTACAAAAGAGAATCATACTCCTTTAGGAAGTCCAAAGGAGCTACCTGGACCATGCTATGATATGTGGGTAAAGCTTGAATCACAAATTGTAGAAGCGTCACCCTCCCAGCCATTGTGAGCCAATGATGGGACCAATGATTAATCCTCTATTTAAATTTATCAAGAACATTCTACCAAAAGAGTCTGGGCTACTTGCCAACCGTAATGGGAATCCCTAGGTAGGTCATTGGGAGGTTTTGAGTCTGAAACCTAGAAATATCAACAATCCTGTGCTGAATGGCCTCAGGGGTATTGAAGAAAAAGATAGAGGATTTATGTTCATTGATCTTCTGACCTGAGGCCACTAAATACACATCCAAAGTACACTGAAAAGCTTGCACCTCCTTAATCCGGGCCTTGCCAGCTAGGATGGTATCATCCACAAACTGAAGGCAGGTCAACTGGGCTAATCCATTCCCCCACTGCCAACCCTGAATCACATTCTGAGAAGCCTGATACTTAATGAAGCACCCCAACCCCTCAGCAAGAATAATAAATAGATATGGAGAAATTGGATGACCTTGACGAAGCCCTCTAGAGGCTCCAAATAATTTGGAGGGCTCCCCATTAATAAGGATAGAGTACGATGGCATTGTAACATAGCTCAGAACCCATTTTACTTAGTCCTACCCAAATCCATATGCAAGAAGAATTTTTTGCAAAAAGCCCCACTCAGCTCTGTCATAAGCTTTGGATAAGTCAGGTTTTATGAACATCGCCCTCTCTTATGAAGAGTTCATGGAGTGGATTGCTTTTGAAGCAATCACCACGCCATCCAGAATTTGCCTCCCAGCTACAAAGCCCCCTTATTCTTCAAAGATGATCAAGGGCAACGATACTTTAATTCTCTCTGCAATAAGTTTAGTAATGATTTTGTAGATCGTGTTGCAAAGAGCAATAGGTCTGAATTGGTCCAGCTTATTGACCTGTTCCTCTTTCGGAATCAGCACCAAGAATGTAGCATTAAAGGCTCTAAGCATTTCCTTGTTGAGGTAGGATTCTTGTACAACATCAAGCAAGTCCTGGCTAATAATACTCCAAAATTCTTGATAACAATTAGCCGAAAAACCATCCGTCCCTAGAGCTTTGCCTCTGGGCATGCTAAACACAATTCTCTCAACTTCAGCCAACTCAACTGATTTAATAAGGTCTTCATTCATCCTTGGCGTGATAAGAGGGGGAATGTAGGCCAAGATCTCTTTCTCCTCACTATCAGCGAGCTGTGGAATGCCAGAGAGGAGCTCAGAATAAAAACTAACCACTTCCTCTAATATATCAGAAGTTGAAGTAACTCGGGTACCATCCGAAGCATCCAAAGAAACTATAAAGTTCTTATTATGCCTTGCTTGGACTGACTTATGGAAAAAGCCAATGTTCGTGTCCCCTTCTTGAAGCTAGTCATTACGGGCTTTCTGTTTCCAAAAGATTTCTTCACGGAGTTCCCATTCTGATAGCTCATTTAGAGCCACAAATTCAGCCCTGTGAAGATCATCTATCAGACCAAAGTCAAGGATTTATCTGGTAACAATATTCAGCCATTCTTGTGCTCGTTTCTTCATAACATGAAGATTCCCAAAGCTGTCCCTATTCCATTCCTACAACTTCCGCTTCACATACTGTAACTTCTTGGCAAAAGAAAACATGGCAGTCCCATAATCCGGTTTCCCCTACCTCCACCAGCTGGTCATAAGAGAGTGAAGTGAAGGATCCTAGAGCCACATAAGCTGAAATTTGAAGGGGGGTTTCTTTGGTCCGGGAATGTACCTGGTTGTCAGCTTAATGGGCCAATGATCAGACCCTTGCCAATCCAGAATTTTGAAAGCCAAAGAAAAGGCACTAGAAAGCCAAAAGCTAGATAATAAAAATATATCAAGGCACTCAGAAATTGAGTCCTTACCTAACCTTCAATTACTCCAAGTGAAGAGCCCATTGGATGGCTTGAGATCCACAAGGTGCAGCCTATCAATATTGTGTCTAAAGAGCTCAGAAGACGACTCAAGTCGTGGAAGCCCTCCCCTCTTCTCCTCTAGGTTAAGGACAACATTAAAGTCTCCATTAACTATCCAAGGTAGATAAGGAAAATAGCTCTAGACAAACCGCAAGTGTGCCCATAGCTTATGTTGTCCTGAGATATCCCCAAGTGCATAGACATTAGTGATCAAAACCATTTCCCCACACTCTAGGGAGGAAGCAATCATAGAGAGTGATGAGCTACTAGCCACCCAATGACAAGGTGTGATCTTCCTAGGGTCCCAACATGTTGCCAATCCTTTGGCACTACCACGAGCCCCCACACACTGGCCTTGTCCCCAGGCCCAAAACTTTAGCATACAACTAAAAATAGCATCTACTGAGGCTTTGTCTCTTGAATACACAGTATATCTGGGAGATGATCCCTCACCAAATTTTGCATAGCTCTTTGTTTGGGGATACTATGCAGTCCCCTCACATTCCAAGACATGACTATCATTGGGTGGACTGAGTGAAGTGTTCATCCAGGGTCTTAACTTCCCCCAATTCAACTAATAAGTCCCCTGTGCATTGGATTTTCTCTTGATCCTTTTGGCACCCTGCTTTAGTCAGATTAGTAGCAAAAAGTTTCTTGAGAGGTCTCTGGATCAAACCCAATGCTGGCATTGAGCTCTTTAATTTCCCAGGATTATCTGTGACTTTCACTAGGTCAGCCCATTAGAAGTCCTTATTCTACTAGTTCAGAGTGGCAGCCACCTCCCCTTCTTCAGGGATCATCTCACTCTCTCTATTCACCTGGGACACAAGAACTTGGGGTTTAGTGGGGAGATTACATACTCCTCCAACCTCCATGGGTCCCTCCAGATCATCAAGGGGAATACCATCATACGGCCATGCTCTCCAAGGTGTCAAATCGGTTGAAGCCCGCTTCAAGAGGTTTCTCCTGGTTCCTTCGCTTTTGCCCCTGACCTTTGACCCACCGTCGGACTTGAGTAAAACCTTCATTATCTGGTCCATCAGAAGCGGCCTGGCCTTGGGATGGGTTATCCCCAAAAATATGAGATTTACCTTTTATAGTGCCACCTGGAGTTGTCTTAATTGGTCCCGTTTGGGCCAGCTTATCTGCTTTGATTCTTTTAGAAGATTTGGCTCCATTGCCACATGCCACCTGGGGGCATTGGCAATGCAGATGCCCATAGGCATGGCAAATCTAGCATCTGAAAGGTATAGCTTCGTAGTCAATTTTTTAAACCTAGGATGATCCTCCCATATAGATTTCTAAAGCATTTGGGAGAGGATTATTCAGGTCCATTTCAACACAAATCTGAGCATATGGGATGAGTTTTCTATGTAGTGACTGATGGGCTATAGCAACAGGCGCTCCAAGCAGAGCAGCTATTTGATGAAGAATGTCCTCCCACCAAAATTCCAGTGGGAGCCTTGGAAGGTGAACCCATATAGGCACGCGAGTAGGTAAGTCCTCTGCAAAATTGAATCCAGCATGCCAAGGCTTGATAAACAATCCAATTCGATCGAAAAAGTAGGGTCCTCCCTCAAAAATCATATTCCTATTAGAGACAGAGGATAAGTTCACTAAAAAATAATTGTTTCCAACCATCATTATGTCCATATCTCCCTCTACCTGCTAGGTATGGTGCAGCCACGCTTCTAAGGCTGATTGGGAGATCCAAATTCCCATGAATTTGTAGATCAGGGTATGAACTGATAAATACTTGACATCTTCTTTAACTGCCTCTATAGGGATAATCAAAATAGGTCTTTCCTGGGCCTTAGGAAAACATCCATTAATCTTAAGCACCTTGGGGTGCCCATTTGCATAGACTGGATCCTTACCTTTTTCACTCACCAAATTTTGCAGCCGCGGACCACCTGAAGGCTCGCTCGGGCCGTCCTTCTCACGCCCTCCACTCCCAGGCAGTATTTCGCTCATCACTCCTATGGATTTCCCCCTTGGCATCTTCCTATTTGTCAAATGTATAAGACTAAGATGCTATAAATTTCATTTTTATTATCTACAAGTACCCAAAGTGAAAATGAAACCAAGAGGTTAGAATAATTATTGTACAAGGTATAAAATAAGTAGTAATGAAAATATAAGAAAAGAGGTTACATAATTGTTAATATTTGGTTTAAAAGAACTGCCAAATAGATGGAAAAAAGAAATGAAAATATTAATTGGGTGTTTTATTACTTGCACACATAATAGTTGGTTTATTATGAAATTTATAATTAGTATCATTAGGATCATACCAATCTTATATATTATCAAGATTTTAATCATCAATATAATCATTATCATATGAGAAAGTTAACTTCTTAGGTTATGGTTGAGATTGTGAGATGCCATTTTGATTATCTTTTATTTTTTTGTATGAGAGATTCATTAAACCATAGATTGAAGTTTATTTTTGTATATCTTACATATTATATTGAATAAGTTATTTGAAATGTTTCTTGTGGTAATTATGATTTTTCCATTTTATTTTTTATTTTTTTCATTTTTTTCATTTTAATGTTTTCTCTAATTTATATTTTTGAATCTTTATTTATTTTGAATTATCTTTTGGTATCCATGTTTGATATTGTGTTATTTTTACACTTTATTTTAGGAGATGAAATATGAGTTTGTCTATTAATAGATTTATCTTTTATATGATAACCACTATCTATGATACTTTGTATTTTACTATTTGAATCTCAAAAACTATATATATGATGCCAATGAAATATATGATATACACAATAGTATTTTGATATTTTTAGAGACATTAAAGGTAATGTAAGTAAATTTTTTCAAATAATTTATAATATAAGCTTATTTGTACTATGTTTATGTGTCTTTTAGCACAATAATGCCAACATTATGATTTAGGGGTGGTGAAGTCTGTTAAGCCTCTCCTAACAGGATTACCATGTAGGTGGGTCTCCCCAAGGTATGTATCTACTAGGTCATGGTGCACTGATCTTCACTGAGTTGTGTAATGTGATGGTTATAATCAAGGAACATTCTAATGTGAAATTTAAAATTAAATTTTAATAGTGTTCTAAACTTTGAATAAATGAGATGGTAATTATGACCACATGTTGTATTCAACTGGGTTTCAAGCATAAATTTAAAATAATAAAATATACACATATATCTACCCAAATCAAATTTAGCGTATTAAATAAAAAATAGTTAAAATTTTTAGCTTTAGTTGTTAATTCCCATGAATCTAATCATTTAATAGTGTGACAACTTAATGAAAATTAAATGAAGTAATCAATTGAGATAATTGACTAAAAATAAATTGCTATTGAATAAACCCTAGTTTAAGAGATTCAGTAAAAAATACAAAATAAAAGGGGAAATAAATAAATCCTATAATAATAAATAATAATAAAGATTTATTGATAAAATGAACACATAAACTAGTACTTAGTTTTATATGCATATGCACAATCACACATCAGGTTGATGCAAACTTCGAAAGGAAACAAATAATGATGAAAAAACCATAACCACCATTTTGAATATGCAAATTGAAAGAAATAAATCCATAATATTCTATTGATAAAAGTATTTATGTTGAAAATACATTACAATTCATCATTATATATTGATTGAAATTATGATGGCATAATGGTAGGGTTACAAAAGAGGGATAGGATAAAAACCAAAGTGATGAATTCTAAGTGTTTTGAAGGAACAAAGAGCTAACCCTTATAATGACTAGGGCTTGGCTTATTTATAGAATTTGTGTCAATTAATGTCCCACCCAGATTCTCATTCACGTTTCCAATCTTACCACTTAACATTTTCACATCATTTTAGCATGCAAAAAAGTTTAAAAAAAGTTACTTTTTAAATTAAAAGCTTCTCAGTTAAAGTGTAAACATAAATTATTAAAATTTCATTATTAAAAAAGAATTATGGTAAACTAAAGGCATCAAGACATATATGTTAGAGTCTTATTTCTAACAACTCTAACGGTTCTTAAAATGGGTTTACAGGGACCAAGTTACTACCAAACAACCACTAGGAGGTCTAAAAGGGCACTTAGTTGACCTATTTAGGTTTATTAAAGTATAAAACTCAATTGAAAATATATTTTTAATTGGAAAAAAATGGATTAAATTTGGGTTATCAATGCAACTAGTCCATAATTATATTTTTAGTGGTGTAATTGGTTTAGAAAACCAACTCCCATGATGAAAGTTATGCCCCTTGAAGTGACAAGTGGTCTAAGCAGGTCAATAGGGAAAATTTGACTTATGGCTTATAATTTATCATTTAAATGCACTCTTTAGACTGGTAAGCAATTTTATAAAACCCTAGTGAAAGTCAAGTTATCAATCTATGATTAGTATTAGAGGTATCTTGAAATATACACCACATTGATCTGAGTCTTTGATAGGCAAAAACAAAATTATTTAAGGTTTCTAGGGTTTGAATTTTTCATTGGCACACTTTTTGATTATTTCTATAAAATCTTAATTTTTTCTAACAAATATATATATATATATATATATATATATATAAAATTAAATTCATTAGAATTAAATGAAATAAATTTAATTAAATGTAAACTAAAATTGATAAAATATAATTTAAAAAAATCAAATTGAAAATGTGGAGGGGTATTTTGCATTGCCCAAGACCTAGAACCTAATGTGTTCACTTGGTATTTGGACTTAAAAGCCCTGATTTGCATGGTGTGTTTAATTTTATTGCATTTTCATTGGGTGAGATAACATTTTATGTGAACTTTATTTCTACAATTCATCATGTCTCATGTTCTTAACAATGGTGTGACCTAATTAGGGTATTATTCACAATTACAATTAACTTTCCCTCCATGTATACCAATAGACTTGTGTGGGAAAAACATATATGGTTTTTGCATTAAAAAATATGAACAAACCTTGAACTAATCTTAAAAATAGATTTGATTAGAACTATAATTGATAATGAGTGATCTTATAGACCTATTCATATATTTTAATCTGATTAGCATTACCAAGTCAAAACTAGCTCTCACATTGACCTATATAGTAAAATAAATATTGATTATAATGACAATAAGACAATTGGTGATCCATATACCTAATCATAACTTAAAGTCTGATTAGGTCTATGGGACTTAAGATTTTTTCCTTTATAATTTTAAAATAGAGACTAAATCAACACAAAAGACCTACTTAGGATAAGACCAAAACAATTAAGACCCCAAAGGTTGAGATAGGTATAAAACATGAATATAACACTAGGGAATGTGAATTTGAACCTTGAAGGCATGAATGGGTATACAAATTGAGATTGGTGTATGAATATTAAAAACCTGATTGCATAGGCATAATCAAAGAAAATGATGACTTTTCAACCTAAGATGAATATATTTTATAAGTGCAATAAGTAGGGCCAAAAGTCATTTTTGTGTAAAGTAAAAAATATAAAAATTTCTCATATGGTATAAGATGATGAGATGGAATGGGTTATGGAGGATGAAACAACATGGAAACCAAATTAACCTCCTAAAGTGAATTCAGAGGCTAATGCAAACCAGAGAAATCTTGTACTACAAACCTCGCAAGTGGGATAAGTGCCTAAAAAATGTGTTTCTACTCAAAGAGTAAAACATCAAACTTATATAAATGATAATGGTTGATATAATGGGGTAGGTTAAAAAGGATGAAATGGAATGGAAACATAAATTACCCCTAAATAAAATGAATTGAGCTAAGATAATAAGCGATCAAAATTATCAAGTGCAAACGTGTACAACTAAACTTCATTTTAGAGGCAAGTGCTTTATACAAAACTTTATCATTAAGAATTGCTCATCACAATGGGTTAGGTTTCAATACTTTTAATTTAATGTAAATTTATATGACCCTTGGACTAGGCTAAGAGATATAATCAATCTAGGATTCAAATATATGAAATTTTATCGCATGTATGTGGTCTTTATAAAAGAGATGTTTTCAAGACATAGTTTGGAATGAAAAATAATATGGAACAAAAAGGAAATAATATTTATGATAACAATGAGTCATGAGCACAAGTAGGAGAAAATAAAAAAGCAAAAAGAGTTTCCCTAATTCTTGGAAGAATTACTGCATGTTTTGAAAGCAATAATAAATGGTGACTCTATTGAAAAATACTTCTATATATTTTGGAAAAATATTAATGTATATACAAACACATAATATTTGGTTGATACTATGCATACAATATGAAAATATTCAAGAGAGGAGAAGATAGGAGCAGATAAAGGACTAGATCAAACATTCTCATTGACCTTATGTGTGTAAATGAGTTAAATTATCACTTCTTAGAACCTGTAAAGACTAACTACTATGGATATAATTATTAGGATAGTGAATCTTACCTTGAAATCACTTACCTAGACATTTATTCACTAAAAAAAATCTTTTTTGGAGAAAAATGCGTCAAATTTTTAATAATTTTGTTATGATATGGACTATGGAAACATAAAATCTTTGATAAGTAACCTTCATGGAAGGGATATGTATTCAAAGGCTAGGATTTTTCAAAATATTTGGATTAAACATCACTTCAGTGTTAATTAAACAACTATAGCCCCAATTGAGTTGCATCTAATCCCACTCTAGGCCTTTCTCTAATTCCATCTAGGTATCCATAGCCTCGGTAGAGGTTACCTAAATCATCTAGAATTGAGTTTTATTTAAAATTGATACATTTTTTTTATTTTTCCTTTTTTCACTTTCTTTTCTTAGAATATCAATTATAGGGTGGGGACCATTGTGGTAAGTGAAAGTTAGGATTATATATTTTTCACCTTAGATATTCACCATCATAGGTTCATCCAGGCAAACCTAGAAACCATTAAGCTATGATTTTTGTATTTGGTTTCAAGAGAATATATTAATTGATTGAATAATTTAACCAAACTTAACCTAAAAAAAAAATTTAGAACACATACAATAGTTAAATTTTTTGAAAGTGATTCTAAAACAAAATCCAATGCTATAAATTACTCAAAGTACTTACACACTAGAATGTAATTCATGCTACCTATGTATAGTCCTTTCATTATTCATTCTTTCACTAGTAGGGGATCATATAGTGTAAAATAGATGGACCAGAACAAAATGAGATAAGTAATGAGGTTAAATCAATAATGAAAAATTAGAAAATAAAGAAAATCAAACTAAACTAACAAAGCAAGAAAAAAATAAAGAAAGAAATAAAGTAGGAAAGGGAAAGAGAAAGTATTTATAGGAACCAACGAGGCTAATTCAAGCTTATAAGTAGTGTTTGAGTAACTACATATTGATAGGAGATGGGACATCCTCACCAATTAGACACCTTAGGTAGAATGCATTCTCACCTAGGATTTTAGAGATTTGTTAGAGACCCAAACATAGGGCATTAAACTTGTCGTGTTGTCCCTTTTTATCACAAGCCTTCTCTTAGAGGAGTACTAGATCAAAGATCCATAAGGATTTCACTTTTGATTATTTATCAAACTAAAAATTGATGACTACTTGGTGTTTGATAAAATATAATAGGGTTGCATCACATTTTTCTTCTAATTAGATCAAGTTAAGGAGATAAGATTATATATTATCATCTATTTCTAGGTAATCTCTCATGAGATATAATATGGGGATTCTTAGGTTCATCATAAAGATAGGGGCTTAATCATAGATAATATGGTATGGTGGAATTCTTAGGGATGACTTAATTCTATTCCTATCATATCAAAATGTAAATTTTAAAAAATCATGCTAGTCCCTAAGGTTTTTTGTCAAGACTTTCTTAATTACATCAAGCAAGTTCTTATTCATTGATTCAACTACCCCATTACCTTATGAGTAATAATTGGAAGAGAACTTGAGAATTACCTAATTTTCATAAGCCCATTTAGTAAATTGAAAATAAGAGAAATTAGGACCATTATCACATACTAGATTAGTAGGCATCCCAAACCTAGTGATAATATGCTCTTCTAAGAAGTTGATTACCACATTGATTATGCAATTATTGAATGTTTGTGCTTTAGTCCAATAGGTATTTTTTACCACAAGTAAAAATGGGTCAACCCCTATTTTAAAAAAATTATATAAGGGTATAACTCAATGTTATATGGTGTATTTAATTTTATATCTTATGTTTTGTGCCTTGGTCATGGTTTAATTAAGACTTATGTCAACTTGATTCACTTAGGGGTCATTTTGGGGTCATTTATGAAAGTATCACAATTTTAAATGTGTCCAAGTGTCTTAGTTTGCTTCCTAACATCCAAGAGGTTTTATTACCTATTTTTAATGTCAGTTTCATCTAAAATTTGTCATTTCTCTAGCTGAAAAATTAGGAAATCAACTAAAAAAGAAAGAGTTTGGCACTTATACGACCCATGAGAGAGGGTGACAAACGGGATAATGTTATGGAATGGTTATTAATATTATTAAAATTAGTTTACATTATTTAAATACTCTGAAACTTCTAAATTTGAATTAAAACCATTTTGCTCCTTCATCTCATTTTTAGACATGTAAAACTAGTTAATGGGCTTTTAGTTGGCATGACCAGTTGAAGAACTTATAGGTAAAACACCTTTGTGGGGTGATATTAAAATAATATATATTAATTTTAATAATAATATTTTAATTATTGGTCAATTTTTCTTTATAAACCATCTCTAACAAGCTGACTATGTTTTTTTACTCACTATTTCCCATACCCTATAGGTTTTGATCTTGTTTGGACAAGCCCATACAATAAAATTGGTTATATTAATTAAAAAATATTTTTAATCTATAATATAATAATTTAAATTCTTATTTTCATGTTTTTCAAATATCTCATGGTCTAATTAGTTTAATTTCCAAGTTGATGTTCCAGGTGAAGTTGCAGTCAAGTTCACTACTTGTATAAGGTTAGATTCTCTAAAAGGTATTCATGAGAATTGTATAAGATTTTTTACATGTTTAAATTACATAATAATTACCTCCTTTCCATGTTTGATCTTATAAAATCATCCCTTGATCAAATATTTAGTTATATCATACTCAATTAGCTCTTTACCCACTTTCACTTACAACCATGTTGAATCACGTGTATGGAGCCTATCTATCATGTTCATGGAGGTTTAGTGAAGGTATAAATATGTTTAAAAATTATTTATAAGTGTTAAAAATCAATTTATATCCTCTAAAGAGTGTATAAAGGGATTGTGACAGTTAATACCATATGTATACACAGTCAACCCATTAAATATGCATGTCTACAAGTGCTTTAAAAGAACTTCCACATTTAAAATGAATTTTTGAAATTACTTCAAGACTTGAAATTTTTTAAAACCTATTTTTAATACCTTTAGGGAACATAAATTGGCTATGAGGCCATCTTCCTTTAACATATTAGACAAATCTTCTATTCACTACTTGTCTACAACTCATGTACACCTATAGGTATCTCATGAAGACCAAACATTTTGAGAGGGAGTATATGATTTTTAAAGGTTATTTATAATGATATTATTCTATTTATATATTCTTAAATGGTCTAAACCTCATTAAAACCCATAAAATATGCATAGTGCCTATAATTTCATCGACTGCCTACACATTGGAATGTCCACCTATAGGTGGCACTAACAACAATTTAAAAATGTTGATTAGAGGATTTTGACATAATTAAAATATTTCCTAAGGCTTTTGTAATGGATTTATATCATTATAAATATGCTTAAGGCATAATATTGGCAAGTAAGAGTGAGAAACCTTGAAAAGGTGAAATGATTGTATTCACGGACCATTTCACCAAAAGACAAAAACAAAACACATAGCCATTTTATGGAGATCATATGACAAGGTTTTCAAGAGTTTTGGTGAAAATAAATTTACATATCTTTTATCTCTCACTTAGAAGAAAAAATTTATAAAATTTGGGAGGTATATTATTAGTGGAAGGTAGTTTTTGAAAGGCCCAAAGATGCAACCTTGAATACTGAGTTTCTTCATTGTCATCTACAAGATTTGAGTACCAAGAAACCTCTTCACCCAAGGTGGTATTATTGGACCATGATCCCATGATTTAATGGTTCTAGGTAATTTAAGAGAGAATTTTTTATTAGGAGGTCATTTCGAAAGGATATAATTGAAGGGTTTTGACCCTACCCACACCTACAGGTGTGCCTAATTCCAAGATTATTCACCTACATCTAGGTACAAACTCCTACATCATCCATAGTATGGGATTAATCATGGAGATACCAACATTGGTTGATGAAATATGATTCCAAATGGATCAAAAATTCCAAAGGACCATGACACATATTCCAATGTGAAATCAACATACAAGGTCCTAATGTCTCCAACATAGTCAATTAAAGTTGAATGTAGGTAGACAATAAGCTAAAACATGGTGTTTAGATGATGGTCCAACTTATACAAGGTGAGCATAGGTATAAAAATCTACCAAATGATCTTAATTAACTATCTAGAAAACATGAGCATAGACCTATAGGCACCATTTTAAGCTCAAGGTACAGTCAAAAATTGCAATCAACCCTAACCTTATAAGGTATATGAACAGATGTGAAAAGTTGGAATGAATAATGGACTTAAAGAATCACCACCATGATGATATACATCTCAAATTACCTCCATGTCATTTAAATAAGGTATAAAAGGGACTCCACAAGTAAAATTAACATTCCATAATCAAGACCATGTAGATAGTTAATTACCCAACATGGGTGTCTTAGGATTTAGTGCATTTGAGAGGTCTAGAGTCCTGATCAAGGGCCCAAATCTTGCACAAAACATCCTTATAACTTGTACAATCCCCTCTAATATCTAGTTTTCTTGAAATATGGGAATTACCCTTTATTTTGTCTCAGACATGAGGGTACTCATTTTGTACACAAACTTGTAGGTTTTGAATAAGGAAGGTGATAAGGTGAGCTAAACACTGATTAATGTAGACACATAAAACTAGCCACCCATAACCTCCAACTAAGCTTTAGATCATTTTCTATAAAACATCACATTTTGGACTAAAAACACTAAAATGAATCAAATGGTTTAAATTTGTCATATAAAAGTGCCAATTTTGGCCAATGTATCCTTAAATGAGGTAATGCATTTTATGAGATAACTAACTTTGATCAGATCATTTTGAGTCAAAATGACAATTTTGCACCTAGGTGTTCTAGATTGATCTTTTGTTTCAAATTTTCTTACATATGAGACATGCCCTTGTTATTTTGTGTTGGAAACATATTAAATGGGATAATGGTTCCAACACATCTAACATCACATCCTAATTCTAATCTAGTCAAATTTTGAGCCAATAATATGATATTTTGACCAATTTGATTAATTTGAGCATCAATTGCCAAGTTTTGCACCAAAATTGTTAAATAATGTTTAAGGCTAATTAATTTGAATCAAGAGATTAAGTTAATTTTCCATGAAACTTGTTGAATATTTCATTAATGGAAATTGATATTGAATAACTTTATCATCTAAGACATCATTCTATGGGGTGTTATCCACAAGCCATAAATGCATAAAATGTCAGGATTATGGCTCACCCATGCCTTGTTAATGCCTTTTCATCTAGATTGACATGAGGCTATTTATGTATTTAATTAAAATTATTGGATTAATCCATGGCCACACATCTCAATATTGAGATAAATGGTCATGGTTGATCTTAGCCCATTTTGAAAAACTATAAATAGATGGCCTCATATTCATAATTTTAAGCTTTCTTAGTTTAGATTTATATTGCTTAAATGATTTAAAAAGACATTTGATATAGTGTTACTATGCCCAATTTTTGAGAGAATATTCTCAAGCCAAATGATACCAAGAGGAGGTGGATGATAGCCAAATCACCATTGATAAAGACATTTGAAGCACAAACTGATCAAGCCAATAAGGAGAGCCTTTGGAGCATTCAAGGAGGGTGAAAAATGTTTGTTTTCTTTCCTTTTAATTATGTTTTATCAATGGTTTTTCCATACTAAGATCCCATAAATATATAGGCATACAGTGTTAGTATTAGTGTGTTTTATTTTTGGATTTGGTTTCATACACTAACACAATACTAATCTCCCCTTATTGTATTCCTATGTTCACAAACGGCATGCTTGGTGGGACCGCACCCCATAAATTTGATCACAAGGCTCCTACAATCATCCTACTAATCAATTTCATGTAGAATCTTGGAGTTTGATGCCTAAAAAGATGAAAAAATAATAAAAAAACCATTCACAAACTTCTATGTGAAGCTATGGCCTGGACTATAAAGCCCATAGCCTAGACTCACTACAGGCCACAACTATGCTTGATAACCTATGGCCTGAGACAATAATCTAAATAGGCTATTTTGTAGAGCTTCATTTTGGGTCATATAGACTCTATTTTTGATAATTTTATTTTTAATACCTTATATTTTCACCTAAATTTTTAGAATATGTTATCAGTTTAGCTTCAAGTTGTATATAATTTTCACAAAATATTTAAATATGAGTTTAGACCTTTTTAATGTTTCTAATCGTAATTGATTGGTCTCATTGAATTGTGTTTTCTTTGTCTAATCATTGCCTTGTAAATTTTATTTATAGTTTTGTTAACCATTGCCTAACCTAATGTGTTTATCTCTTATGGTTTTGCCTTTGGGTTGACTGGTCATTATCAATGGTCTTTATCAATTAGCAGTGATTATACTTAGATCCAAAAACTGAAAAGTTCAAAACCAAATCTCATTTGCCAATTCCCAAAAGATCTTTTGCATAGGTCATTATAATCTTGATTTTTATAGGTTCACAAGTGGATTGAAGACTAATTTGATTTTTTTGACTAATCATACACTTCAATTTTTATTTAAAAAATAAATTGGTTAAAATCATGCACACTTCAAATTTGGTCTAAAATGAACATGCTAGTTTTCACACATTTGGTATTTGTTGCCTAAAATGAATCTAGCATGCTAAGTCTTGGAAATATTTAAAATTTGGTGATTAAAACACATGCTTACATCTTGCAACATTTTAAAATTGGTTTTAAATCATGAACATGGGATAAGTATTGAACACTTCAAACTTTGGGGTTAAAATGAACTTAGGTGCTTGTTTCTTCTTTTTGATGGTGTGAAATTATTTCCATTTGCACATATAAGCCAAGGGGATAGTAACAAACCTAATCATACATTTCAATTTAGTGAAACAAATCAACTTTAATTCAATTATTTGTAATTTTTTTTGTTATTTTTTCTTTTAACAAAATATAATTTGTGCATGTGTGGTCTCCCACCATCCCCTATAGGGATCTTGTGGAATCAAGATCACCATTTTTGTTGCAACTTATGCCTTAGTCCAAAGGCATAAAAGAGATGTTGTCAAGGCTCTCCCCAAGAATTGAAAAGCTTTGATGATTTATAAACAACCATAGATCTCTTTTACTTAGTTTTTATTTTACACATATTGGCTTGTGATGGGGACTTCATTACCTCCCATAAGTTCTATAGGGAAGCCTAGACCCAAGAATTCATCTCCCAACATTATCTTCAACCCCTCTCCATGGGGATTTATTTTTTATGGGGGGGGGCTGTATATAAATTAAGATCCCCTCACTAGGATGATGGTTTGAATGGTTAAACCATCTCTATGAGTAGAGGCTAAGCTCGAGACGTTTGAGCATGTTGGACATCACACTAAACTAAGAAAACAATGGATGTAGTGGTTTTAAAAAAGGAAATGCCTTTTTAAAACAATCCATATGACATGGACCTAAATGACATGTTCTTATTTTATGTGTTGACATGAAAGTTGTATGCATTTGATCCATATATACATTTGAAAACTAATTAGTTTAGTTAACCCCACATTGCCACACCCTTGATAGGATTTAGGATGTTATGATTAGTTGCATTTGGTCACTTATCTTTTTCTTGATTAGTGTTTTGAGACTAAAACTTGTATTTTTGTTTAAACCATGTCAAAAACCAATTTGTTTATACATCACTCTTTTATCTAAAGAGATGTTATGCTGTTCATTTTAAACCACACATGTACCTTGAATTTTTTTCTAAAATTATTTGTGTATGTGTCATTTGAATAAAATAGATATCGTTATGATTCCCAAATCATTATCAAGTTTATGCCTTTTGAATATTTTAAAACAATAACATTGATCACATCATCAGAGCATGCTAATGCCATCATGCTATTCAATTTTTTTCAAGACTTGTTTACCTTGTATCAAAAACCATTGTTTCAAACCATGTCATACAAGTCATTTAGATCCTTATTTTGCATCATTATGTTGTCGAATCTTGTCTAGTTTTTTGTTAATCAAAATACTAGTCTTGAAACATTGAATTTTCAATTAAATTTATCAAAGTTCAGATTCAAACATTGATTGATTTTTGTTTAGGCCTCACTTCATAGGGTTTGATACATAGATATTTATCTATTGGGTTGTGTAACTTAGGTTAATTACTTACCCAAATTTGAAAACTATTTTTTTTTTCATATAGCCTATCTTCATCATTGTTTGTGCCTTTATTTGGGATAACACAACCTTTCTCCAAGAGCCTTTTACCTTATGGCTTATGCCAATTTATCATGTTTATGTTTTATTCTATGTGTTGGGTCTATGTGAAAGTTGTTCTAAAATTGTTAGATTAAATCAAATTACATCAATCCTTTATTTCAAGCCTAGATTTTGATGTTGTTTGGCCAAAAATCCTAACACATCCTATTTGAGCCTAGCTTTTGACTTTGTGTTTGGACAAAAGACCTATAAACTCTTTTCCCTTTCCTAGTTTATACCTTATTTGGAACACTTTAGCCTACACCTTGGACATGCCATTTTTTATGGAGATGCTAAAACCTTTTATATGTATCACATTTGATGTTATACTATTTTAATGATAAGTCTTAACACAAACCATTTTGGAGTTACAACTCCATGTTCAAATCAGTGTTTAGAGATACAATTCCACCCTTTTTTTGACCAAGTTAGACCAAGTTTGGACCATTTATCCTTTGGACATAATTTTTTAGTGTTTGAAAAACTCTAAGCCTTTTTTCTTTGGATATTTCATCATTTATATAGATATGTCTATATTCACTTACAGTGGAGTCACATACAATCCAAGTTATGATAGAATGACCAAACAAAATTTGACTAAAAACCCCTACAAAGATAGATTTTCTATGGATTTTTATTATTCTCCCTATAATAATAAAGATAAGAACTAGCTTACAATCCAACTTAAAAACTTGACTGGGATGATATGGTTTATGAGGAAGATTTGGATGCTTTGGCTTATGTGAGTAATCAGGCTCCATAATGTCACACCATTTCTATACCAAGACCTTATCCTTTGGCTTGTGGAAGTAACCAGGCTGCAGAATGCCCCTTCATCATTTCAAGACCTAGTCCTTTGGTTTATGTGAGAAATTAATCTCCACACCTCCCTATCATTACCATTTTAGGACTTTATCTTTTGGCTCATGTGAGAAATCAATCTATACCATGCCCTATCATTATCTAACCACATGTCATTCCTTATATAATACCTATTGGTTGAATATTTTGTCGATCAGCGTACTAATAAACAAAATAGGTCTGATCAGCCAAAGTAGGAAGATTGGTCATCCAAATGTGTAGGTTTACCACATCAAAAGGGGACTAATCTCTCCTCTCATCAAGGGGAGGTTCCCTATATATATATATATATATATATATATATATATATATATATAAACATAAAATAATACTCAAGGGTAGGATAAACCATCCATCTCTCTTTCTTCAAAGATGATGCATGCAAATCAAAGGAAAAGTCTCAAGGGAAATGAAAGAAAACAATCCTCTTCTTTTAGAAGTACTATTAAAAAAACCTCAAGAATACTCCTGGTAGTAATTGCAAAATGTAACCAAGGATGTAGTAACCAACAAATTGAGATGTAGCACAAAGTCTCCACCTGAATTGCCCTAGAGTGAGATATGAAGGACAATGAGGGCACAAAGTCATCCCAAGGTCCTTTACACAGAAACAAAAAAGAAAACACAGTAAAGGCAATTATTGGGGCACAAAGTCTCTCCCTAGTTGACTTTAGGACACCTTCCTGACTACTTTCACTAATTTTGCTTGTTGAATTAAAGGAACAAAAAATATATTAAGGAAAAAGACATAAGAATAGTTTCCCCAACAATAAAGATATCACAGCACAAAGTCTGAAAAGTCACTTGCTTTCTTATTCCAATAACAAAATATGATCAACAATCTGAGCTCAAAGTCTCAGTAATGCCTTTCAATTTGGGTAGAATTTTATTTCTAATTATTAGAGAGAGATATGTTTACACTAACAAGAGAGTCCCTTATATAGCCTCTTCAAGATGGACTTGGGAATAGTAACACATCATGTTGCATTGAATTTTGTTAAGAAGATAGGCTAGAATTTAGGGGCATCTACCCATTTGCTTTTCTCAATGCAGAGAAACAAGTCACACTATTGAAAGTTTGCATCTTTTAATGTCCACCTTGCGATCTGATCCTTCTTCATCATTCCTCTTTTTTTGGTTAATTAAATCGAGTCCTTGATTTAATTTGATGCTCTGTTCCTTAGTCACTTCCTACTAATCTTGGCCTTAAAGTATTTGATTGCATTCAGGTCCATAGATTTATACATACAAGGATCAATGGCTATTTCATTGTCACAACTTTGACATCTGTGGGCACGTTACTTTCCTTAGCAATTCCTTTAGCTTTGTCATTTGAGCTTTCCTGGAGGGGACCTACCTTTTAGGCCTTGAGAAATGATCTGATTTGGGTCAGGAAGAGCCCCTCATAAGAGTATCTACCTTTTGAGCGGTCTTCGGATGGCCTTCAAGCTTTTTTCTTCTGATGGGTCACTAAGTTCTTTGGATCTTCCTTAAGGCTTTTCAAAGTCAATAGATATTTTACAAACCTTGAAATTGACATTCATGCACCCGTCACTATGTTTGAATTTCCAACGGCTAGTTCACCATTCTTGACTTTGACATCTTTGAGTGCATCACCCCTTGGGCTTTCTTTAGCTTTCTTGTTTTACATCCTCTCCGTTGACCAAATTTTTCCCACATGCAAAATTTTTGGTCTCCTTCCATCCTTGTTATTCATGCCAGTCACTTTTAGGTTGTTCAGGTTCAACGTGTTTGGTGCATGGCCTAGTTCAAGTGTTTCAGTGGCTTTTGGTTCAAAGGGTTCATCATTCAGTTCAAGCATCTCATTTCAGTATCATTGAACCTTCGTATCGTTGAACTGTTGAACTAATTTTTTGGTTCAATGGGCTAGGTTCAATGTACTTGGTTCAAGACATAAGTTCAACCGGTTTGGTTTAATGGAAGTTCATCGGCCTTGGTTCATCGGTGTGCTTGGTTGAACCTTTGAACCGTTAAACCATTTTGGTTCAACGGCTTGGTTCAAGGGTATGCCCTTGGCTGAAGGGGAGTCTTCAAGTCAAAATGCCCTTTTGGAGGGTAGGCACTTCAACATTTGCAAAGGAAATGTCAAGTAAAGCTCAATTTGTTTAAAGTTCAATCTGGTTTGAAAATTGACTAAGTCTTGAATTCTTTTAGACTTTTTGTCCGAAGGAATTCGGGCCACATATACCAAAGTTTTAAGCAAATGCCAAACAAAATTTTTGTAGATAATTTATCTGTGGGAAATGTCTATGGATAATTTGTCTGTAGAAAATACACAGTCAAAGTGACCTGAGGAAATTAACCCGAGGAAATTGTCTACAGACAATTTATCTGCAGGAGCCCGGGAGGCAGTCCAAGCAACAAAGGGACCCACCGAAGGACCCCAAAGGGCAGGTGCCCTTGTGGGGGACTTCTGGCCAAGTCAAAAGGGACCTTTTCAAAGAGACTTATGCTAAGAAATATACAAGGCAAAGAAGATAAGCCACAAAAAAACAAAGCCACATGGACCCGACTGACGTAGTGAAGGACTCAAGGACGTCCCAGAGGATGTCAAAATTAGCAAAACAATATAGCCATTGGTTTTCAAAGTGATAACATTTGGGAAGTCATCAAATTCAAGAAGGTGAAATATCCATTGGTGTTTAAATCATGATGGATGTAGGGATGTCAAAGTTAATAAAATAAAATGGTCATTTGCTTTCAAGTGAAAGAGTGTTAACTAGGCGCTGAAATGCAGTGACCCGCTTGAGAGTTTGCCCCCAAGGGGCTGAATGAGCCAGAAGAGACAAAATTGAGAAAAGACAAGGAGACAAGCATGGAATGAGCAAGCAGTTAGTCCAAGTGGCACCATTTGAGAAGTGACTTCAGTAGGTGAAACAATTCTTACAAATTAATCACAAGAGGATGCAAATAACTAGTAATGTAATTGGTTTCTCCATTTTATATTAAACGGGTAGACAAACCATGTATTGACCTTGAAGAAGGGGATTTAAAATAGACAAAGGGTGTAGTTCATTAATTCCTTGAGTGACTTGTTCTCCCTAATGAAGGGATGTGACATGCCACTTGTAAACAAGGAGCACCAAATGAGCCTCCTTACTTTTCCATATATATTGTGAACTTGTCATTTTGTAAGGATCTTCCATAATTTTACTAGGCATAGCCCTGCTAAAATTTCTACCTAAATCTATAAGCACAGTTTTTACCTCTTCTTGGATAGATATTTTGTGTATGTCCTGAGTGTTAATCAGTGTTTAGTCATTGTCTTTTGATGCTCTCATAGGTTCAACACCAACACACCAATTATATACAAGGTGCAATCTACAACTGATAGGAGAAGATTTATATTTGGGGTGCAAAAATAGAATGGATTATTTATAGAGTACCTCTCACAGCACCTTTGGTGAACCTCTATTTTTTTGTATTTTCATTTAAACCTCCCTGTCATGTTTGCAGACTAGTTCTTTTACCAAGTATGAAGTGTATGAATGTATTTGTCTAATTTTGAAAGTGGATGTGAGAAGGTCATTTCATTTTGGTGTATCACCTTCTTAGAGTAGTTTTTTTTCCTGCATCTTCCTCCCTTTTCATCCCCCCAATTTACATACCTATATATATGCCTGTATTAACACTTGTTGAAACAAACAAGATGCATCAAAGGAAGCTAGCCCTTATCTAGAGACTCTCTGATCCAACTTTGCCAGTCCCATAGGTGAGAGGGGAGTTTCCATGTTGTGAGGAGAAGGCAGGAGCCCAACTTCCTGTAAAAGGGTGCAATTTCCTTCGTCAATAGTTTTGGCATGCCCAATGGGACCCATTTGACAACTCAGTAAGGTTCAAGATTGATGCTGGTCTTGATACAACAAATTAAAAGTTTTCAAGCATCTAGTGACTCCACTGGTAAGAGCTTTAATTTTCAAATTAAGACCAGTTTCTTAACTTTCTATGCCTAAAGTCACCACAAGGTCTACTTCAAGAGGGGTTCCCTTTGATTTCATTGAGTTGCCTTTAAACTTTGCAAAAAGACTATGATTTGAGAGGGCCCATCCTTATCCAACAAAAAATCCTCCCAGACCTATTGTAAGAGATGCATATGCAATAGTACCCCAGTTACAGCCAATCCCAGCCATGGCATTGCCTTTTGCAGCTTTTTGTGGTGAGAGCCCCTTGAATCTCCCACGCTATGATCTAATTCTGAGAATAGCTCTAAATAATGTGCCTTCTTTCAATGGAGTGAGACCTATTATAGTCATCGAGCATATTAGGAATATTGTTAATCTCTACAATATTCACAATGTAACAGAAGAAAATATTGCCATCAGATTGTTGGCCTTGTCTCTCAAAGGCAAGGCTCTTGACTGGTACGGGACCTTGCCTGTGAATTCAATACATTCTTAGAATGAATTGGGAACTCAGTTGACAGATCATTTTGGGGAAAAGAGTGATGGCCTCTCACTTGTTGATCAACTGATGACCATAAAGAGAACTCCACACGAGTATATGCAGGACTTCAATACGTGATTCCAAAAGACTTGGGATAGAATTCCTATCTTGGTAAGACCGACTCCTAGCTATGCTTTCTTGTACTATTTAAAGGCTTTAAATAGTGATATTGCTATGATGATCTAATCTATGGGAGGACATATACTACTAGCTACCTATGACATTGCCATAGCAGCTAAAAATTACTTGGTTCAGGCTGGGAAAATTGCCCCTAGGCCTCACATGCCACTTTTCCTAGAAATGTTGTTCCCAATTCAGATCGTTGCTCCCATAATTGCTCCCCTACCTATCATTGAGAAACTCGATGCTATTTCATCCAATGAATTAAATGAAGTTAAGAGCCTATTGCAGAGCATGTCAAACAAACTTGTAGCTCTCAAAAGGTAGCAAGCTTAAAGCAACAAGCTGAAGCAGGGATATCAGCATTATGGTCAAGCCCTTAAACCCCCTTTCCAAGGCTATAATCAAGGACAGGGTTAGCTCACTCAGACCAAGCCTTTTCAAAACTACAACTCAAGCCCCCTTTTCATCATCTAAAGTCATGGTGCCTACTCAAAATAATCTAGTACAGGAGCAGCCAAGTTGTTCGACCATGGGATATGGTCAAGAACAGGCTATTTACACAAATGAGATGATGAATTATTTCTAGAATTTAGACAATCAGGTAGCTACTCATTCCCAAATTTTTGAGGCTCCAACTCAACCCAACTCAAGTAGCAATCAGGCCCAGCCCGATTCTACCCTCATGAATCATCTAGAAGGGGAATTTTATTCAGTGAATTATGTGGGCGCTATAGACAATCAGGTTGACTGTGTTGTAGCCAACACAAGATTTAAGAGAAGAGTAATGGGAGAAGCCTAGGCTACCCTCAAGTGGCAGCAGCACCTTCTCTGTCACACTCAAATTTGAGGGCCCCAAATTTCAAATAGACATTTACACCTTCAGCCCCTCAGCTTGCAGCTCAGATTGGGATCAACCGCAAAGAAAGCTTGAGGGGAGGTAGTCCACAGGTCAATATAGTGGACCAGATGAAGAAGCTACATATGAACATCTCTTTATGGGATTCATTTTCTCTTCCAGGACAAAAGGACATATTGAAGAAGGAATTGCATGAGCTGGATCGATAAGCTACCCCAGCAAGCACTGATAATGTCTTGATGATAAATGGATAGCCTTCCACTTCAAGACAGGTAAAGAAAGAAGAGAAAATTCCCCCTTTTTGTGTATCCTTAGTCATTGGGGATTTCTTGGTACACAACTGCATAATTGACAATGGGGCTAGTACCTCAGTGATGCCCAAGTGTATTGCTGACAAGATGGGACTGAAGTATGAAGAGATGAAGAAAGGAGTCCTACAGCTAGATGGGACAACTTCAAAAATAGTTGGGATTGTGAAGGGTTTAGGCTTGACATTGCATGCTTGCCCAACCTTCTCAATTCCCCATGATATAGTGGTAGCAGATGTTCCTCCATATTTCACAATTTGCTTGTCTAGGGACTTCACATCAAATATAGGTGGCTATTTAGTAGCGTATTGGTCATCTCTAGTTTTTAGAACCAAGTATGGGACCAAGGTAAAAATTGAGTCTGAGCCACTCTACAAGGACCATCTTGAACCATATTCACCCAAGGCAACAAATGTCAGTTACACCATTATCGACCCAGAAGAATCCCAGACAGACCAATCTCTGTCCTCTACTCTTGAAGGAGTCATAGACTTACTCTTGGATGAGTGGCGAAATGATAACTTTGAACATGATCATTACAAGTTCATTGAGGAGGCAGACCTTGGAGTCTATTTCTTGCATGAAGAGGGTGCCTTCATGCCAAATATAATAAAGGCTAGCTAGGATGATCTTGGTCTATGGCAGTTGTACTTTGACAGTTCTAGAAGTAAGTTGGGTGCTAGTGGTGGGGCAATGTTGGTCTCCCCTTCAAAGGAAAGGTACTTTTCAACTTTCCATTTCCAATTCTCTTGCACAAGTAATGTTGCAAAATATGAGTCCTTGATCTAAGGGCTAGAATGGGAAAGAAAGAGAGGGATCAGGGAATTGCAAGTCTTGGGAGACAACGAGCTGATTAAAAATAAGGTGAAAGGCCAAAATATAACCAAGAACTCCTTGTTGAAGTCCTACAAGCATAGGTTCTGGGACTTGGTGGAGGATTTCCTTTCTTTCAACATCACCTCCATTCCCAGAGAGCAAAATAAATAGGCAGATAGGCTGGCAGCAATTAGTGCTCAATTTGATATTTCAAAGGAAATAAGCCAAGGTTGTGGTTCATGCCACTTGCAAGTGGTAGTTCAGCCCTCTATACCAAACAACATTGTAAATTAGAAAGTTTTCAAAAGTGACCAGTAAATAGCTTTCTTCCTATAAGAAGAAGTTGAGTTCGTAGCACACAACTAAGCAAAATTGCAGCAGCAATATGGCAATCAGATTGTTCAATTAAAGAACAATAAGCTCCCTAAAGGTCTGGTCACGCTTGAGAGCATCTTCAATGGAGATGACCAATTGAGGAATGATAAGGCATGTATCACAACCAAAGAGGAGAATTATGAAAGGGTTGAGATCTTCAAGGACAAGTTTCTTGCGCTTGGAAAAGTCTGCACGATTTAAGAAAGGTGAGCTTTCATTTTGCTATGTCAGGAATTCACTGATGTTTTTACATGGGATTACAGTGACTTAAAGGGCTTCAACCCAAGACTCACCCAGCACACCATTGAATTAGAAGAATGTGCCAAGCCAATCACACAAAAGCAAAGGCCTGTCAATCCAACAATTGAGCCCCTCATGTAGAGGTAATTGGCCAAATTGATTGAGTCCAGAATTATATTTCCAATCAAACATTCCTCTTGGCTAGCCAACCTTGTTCTTGTTAGAAAGAAAAATGGGGAGATCTAGCTATGTGTCAATTTTAGGGACCTTAATAAAGTCTCTCTAAAGGACCATTATCCCCTCCCAAACATGGAGTGGATCCTTCAGAAGGTAACTGGTAGCGAGCGTTTCTCCCTCCTGGATGGTTATTCAGGGTATAATTAGATTTTAGTGTAAGGCTATGACTAGCATAAAACAACCTTCACCACTAAATGGGGAATGTTTGCCTAAAATAAGATGCCATTTGGGCTATCTAATGCTGACACTACCTTTCAACGAACCATGGACATGGCTTTTGGAGGCTTGATAAATAACAACGTGCTGGTCTACCTTGATGATGTGACAGTATTCTCCAGGGAGGCGAGCCAACACATAGAACACCTCAGGTAGATTTTTGAAAGGTGTAGGGAGTTTGGCATCTCTCTTAATCTAAAGAAGTGTGTTTGTTGTTCATGAGGGGAAACTCCTTGGCCACATCATGTCCAAGGAAGGCTTATCCATTGACCTTGAGAGAGTTTGCTTTATCCTGGAGATGTCACTACCAAAGCACAAGAAAGGCCTGTAGAGTTTCTTTGGTAGGATAAATTTCATTCAGATATTCATTCTGAATTTCATAGAGATAGTCAAGCCCTTGACCTCTATGCTGAGGAAGGGTGAGGAGTTCAAGTGGACAACACAAAGAAAAGATAGCTTTGAAGCTGTCAAGCAGGCCATAACCTGGGCTCCTACTTTGATCAACCCTAACTTCAACAAAGACTTCAACCTCTACACTTTTAGTAATGAAGAGGTGATCTCTGCCATGCTTACCCAAGAAAATGGTGATAACCTCAGACAGTCGCTTGCTTTTTTCAGCCAAGGGTTAGAGGACTTCAAAGTCAGGTACACATATGTAGAGAAGCAAGTCCTGGTAGTAGTGTGGAGCCTAAAGAAATTTAGGCATATGTTGTCTAACAACAGGATTCACCTCATGGTCCCACATCTTGGTGTCAAGGATTTCTTGACCAATCAAGACTTAAATGAGAAAAGGGTAGGGTGGATCACCAAGGTGATGGAGTATGACGTAGACATCCAGATCACCAAGCTGGTGAGGGGAAGAGGCTTGTGTGAATAGCTTGTTGTAGACTTCAAGAAAAAAGGGGAAGATAGCCTAATAATTCATGATGCAACCACTATAGAGGAACCAGCTATCATAAAGGATTGGATGTTAGACATGAGGCATTTCCTTCTCACTGGTGAGTGCCCACAGGGTCTTGATAAGACCGACAGAAGGTATTTTAAACTCTAGTTTATCCCTTATGTCTTGGTTGATGAAGTATTGTTTAGGAAGGATCTCTCTAGGGTTCTTCTAAGATGGATTGACCCAAACTAGGTTGATAAGGTACTTGCTGAGTTCCATGATGGGCCAACAGGTAGTCATTTTGCCCCTAGAGCTATAACAACAAAGATAATGAGAGTTGGCTATTTCTGGCTTACTCTTTTCAAAGACACCCATGCCTGGGTAAGAAGGTGCTAGAAGTGTGCACTTTTTGATGGAAAACAATGGTTGGCTGCCATGCCTCTACAGCCTGTTCAGGTGGAGCAACCATTCATGTAGTGGGGCCTAGATTTCATAGGGATGATCAATCCTCCCTTTAGTGCTGGACACAAATGGGTCCTAACTGCTATGGATTATTTCACAAGGTGGGTGGAGGCCTTTGCTCTAAAAGAGGCAAATGAAAGTGCAATCTTGGAATTTTATGAGGACTTGGTAACAAGATTTGGGGTCCCAGCCACCATAATCTTAGATAACGCTTTGGCTTTTCTAGGGACCAAAATAAGTGAATGGGTGCTAAGGTATGGTATATATCTCAGCACTTCATCAAATTATTACCCACAGGGAAATGGGATGGCTGACTGCACCAACAAAAATTTGATTAGAATCATAAAGAGGACCATGGAAGAAAATTAGAGGACTTGGCATGCCAAGTTGAAGACAGCACTGTGGGCTGATCAAATCACTCTGAAGAGAGCAATCAAAAATTCTCCATATATGCTCGTACATGGAAGGGAAGCTAGGCTTCCCATCTCACTTGATTTGCTAGTGCTGGACTTTGCTCACTAGCTATAATTAGAAGAAAGAAGTAACATGGAGGTCAGGCTGTGCGAGCTGATGGAGCTCCAAGAGGTAAGGGATCAGGCTATGGCTTCTATGACCAATTGCCAATAGCAAGTAAAAAGACACTTTGACAAGAAATCTTCATCAAAATATTTCTCTAAAGGAGACATTGTCTTAAAGAGGTACGAAGATCAAGCCAAGCCTAGAAAGCATGCAAAATTTGATGCCCTTTGGAGTGGCCCTTACATAATCACTCAGTGCAAGCATCATAATGCATTCCAACTCTCCAGGTTGGATGGCAAAGAACTACATATCCTAGTTAATGGGATACATCTGAAGCATTGCCACTGAGTCTCTATTCACTTGTACATATTTTCCCTTGTTTTCTTTCTTATTTTCCCTAAGTGTTATTGTATAAGTAGTAGTTTTCTTAGTCTTGTGTGCATTTTCATTTCCTTGGAGGTAGATCTGCGTGACTGGTTCTAAGTTTTATTAGAGCTATTGCTAGTTTTCAAAGTTACCATTTGACTTTGTGCCCAATGGATTCTACAAGGCAACTGGTCTATAGCATAGTAGGCATGCTTCCCCTGGGAGTCACCAATTTGTTGACCAAATTTTGCCCACAGGCAAAATTTTTGGACCCCTTCATCCCTTGTTATTCATGCCAGTCACTTTTAGGTTGTTCAGGTTCAACGTGTTTGGTTCATGGCTTGGTTCACGTGTTTCAATGGCTTTTGGTTCAAAGGGTTTATCATTCGGTTCAAGCATCTCATTTCAATAGCATTGAACCTTTGTATCATTGAACCGTTGAACCAATTTTTTGGTTCAATGGGGTAGGTTCAAGGTACTTGGTTCAATAGAAGTTCATCTACCTTGGTTCATCGGTGCACTTAGTTGAACCTTTGAACCATTGAACCATTTTGGTTCAATGGCTTGGTTCAAGGGTATGCCCTTGGCTGAAGGCGAGTCTTCAAGTCAAAATGCCCTTTCAGAGGGCAGGCACTTCAACATTTGCAAAGGAAATGTCGGGTAAAGTTCAATTTGTTTAAAGTTCAATCTGGTTTCAAAATTGACTAAGTCCTGAATTCTTTCAAACTTTTTGTTTGAAGGAATTTGGGCTACATATACCAAAGTTTCAACCAAAGGCCAGACAAAATTTTTGTGGACAATTTGTCCATGGGAAGTGTCTATAGGAAATTTGTCTGCAGAAAATACACAGTCAAAGTGACCTAGGGAAATTAACTCGGGGAAATTGTCCATGGACAATTTGTCTGCGGGAGCCAGGGAGGCAGTCCAAGCAACAAAGGGACCCACTGAAGGACCCCGAAGGGTAGGTACCCTTGCGAGGGACTTTCAGCCAAGTCAAAAGGGAATTTTTCAAAGAGACTTGTGCTAAAAAATATACAAGGTAAAGAAGATAAGCTGTAGAAAAACAAAGCCACATGGACCTGACTGACATAGTGAAGGACCCGAGGACATCCCAGAGGATGTCAAAATTAGTAGAACAATATAGCCATTGGTTTTTAAAGTGGTAATGTTTGGGAAGCCATCAAATTCAAGAAGGTGAAATATTTTTTGGTGTTTAAGGCATGATGGTTGTAGGGATGTCAAAGTTAATGAAATAAAATGTCCATTTGCTTTTAAGTGAAAGAGTGTTAACCAAGAGCCAAAATGCAGTGACATGCTTGAGAGTTGGCCCCTAGGGGGCCGAATGAGCCATAAGAGACAAAATTGAGAAAAGACAAGGAGAAAAGAATGGAATGAGCAAGTAGTTAGTCCAAGTGGTGCCATTTGAGAAGTGACTTCATTAGGTGAAATAGTTCTTGTGAATTGATCAAAAGAGGATGTAAATAGCTAATAATGTAACTGGTTTCTCCATTTTATATTAAATGGGTAGACAAATCTTGTATTGACCTTAAAGAAGGGGATTTTGAATAGACAAAGGGCACATTTCATTAATTCCTTGAGCGACTTGTTCTCCCAAATGAAGGGATATGACATGCCACTTGTAAACAAGAAGCACCAAATGAGCCTCCTTGATTTTCCATATATATTGTGAACTTGTCATTTTGTAAGGATCTTCCACAATTTTACTAGGCACAGCCCTGCTAAAATTTCTACCTAAATCTATAAGCACAGTTTTTACCTCTTCTTGGATAGATATTCTATGTATGTCCTGAGTGTTAATCAGTGTTTGGTCATTGGCTTTTGATGCTCTCACAGGTTCAACACCAACACACCAATTATCTACAAGGCGCAATCTGCAGCTAACATGAGAAGAGTTCTATTTGGGGTGTAAAAACATAAGGGATTATTTATAGAGTGCCTCTCATAGCACCTTTGGTGAACCTCTATTTTTTTGTATTTTCATTTAAACCTCCCTGTCAAGTTTACAGACTAGTTATTTTACCAAGTATGAAGTGTATGAATGTATTTGTCTAATTTTGAAAGTGGATGTGAGAAGGTCATTTCATTTTTGTGTATCACCTCCTTAGAGTAGTTTATTTTCCTACATCTTCCTCCCTTTTCATCCCCCCCAGTTTACATACCTATGTGTGTGTGTGTGTGTGTGTGTGTGTGTGTGTGTGTGTGCGTGCCTGTATTAACACTTGCTAAAACAAACATGATGCATCAAAGGGAGATAGCCCTTATCTAGAGACTCTCCCCTCTAGCTTCACTAGTCCCATAGGAGAGAAGGGAGTTTCCATGTTGTGAGGAGAAGGCAGGAGCCCAACTGCCTATCAAAGGGTGCAATTTCCTCCGTCCACACTCTCGAAGGGAAGGTGACCCTTTAGCTTTGGGGAAGTGTCCTTTAATTTGGAAACTGAGAGTCCCCTACGAGGGCACCTACCCTTCAGGGTCCTTCAGTGGCCTTTTATCTTTGGAGTCCTTTAGAGTTTTCCCACAGATATTTTCCTACAAACTTTTTTTGTAGACATTTTCCCATGGACAAAAAGTGTGCAAGAATTATTGCTTTGTCTTTGGCCTTCAAAAATTCCTTCAGGCTTTTTCTCGTAGCCTTTTTGAATTCCTTCAGACTTTTTGTCTAAAGGAATTCCTTTGGATAAAAGTCTGAAAGAATTATGCCTTTGTCTTTCAACTGCCTTAAACAAAATTCTAAAAGAATTTACCTTTGCGGCTTCCTTGAAAATGACCCTTTCGAAGGTGCTTTTGTCAACCAAGTGCCCTCCGTAAGGGCACCTGTCCTTTAGGAGGCTATCTTGAGCTTTTGCATTGAACTTCTCCTTTGAACCAACTGTTGAACCAAGCTTTGAACCAAGCCTTAAACTAACCATTGAACCAAGCTATGAACCAAGCCGATAAACCCTTTGATTGAACCAAAACCCATTGAATCATTTGATGAACTAACTAAGTGAACCAAAGCATTAAACCAATTGAATCTAACTTTGGTTTAATGGTTCAATGGTTCATTACCTTTGATTTGGCTAAGTACTTTTGATCCTCATTTAACCAAACACGTTGAACTTGTTAAACCTTGAACCTGAGTGGTTCAATGGTTTAACGGTTCAATAGTTCAATCCTCAAAAACTTGTTCTTTTGATTGAACCTACTTGTAGAAGCCTTTGAACTTCAAAGTGGTTGAACTCTTGCTACTGATGTTGAAACTTTGAACCAATTGAACCCATTAAACCTTGATGGTTCAAGGTTCAACGGTTTAATGGTTCAATCCTTGCTTAGAAGCTTGTTGATGAACTCTTTTGGTTGAACCTAGTCATTTAACCAACTTTGAGATCACCTAAGTGTTGAAAGCTTACTTCTTTCCTATAGATTCCATAGAAATCAACTTGTGAAGCCTGTTAAACTTGGCCTGCAGAGTCCGTAGATTTTCTTTTCCTACAGAGTCCATAGATTCAAGCCTGTAGAGTCCGTAGATTTATGAGAATCTTGAAAAATGAGTAATTTGAATTCTTAGGATAAATTTTGAAAAGGGAAGAGATAATTTTGGTCTGTAGGACCAAAATATTTCAAATTTTGTCACAAAAATGAGTGATATTTTTGGGGAACAACAACTAGCTCCAGTTGGGGAACTTTTATCAATTGTAAAAATAATTGAAGGGAGTAGAATCTAGAATCTCCAGTGTCTTCATGTGTACCATTGGGCTATGGAGTCATGTTACCTAGAAATGGAAGCCATAAAAAATGAACACAAACAAAACAAAACAAAATTAAAAACTATACAAATATACATATGTATAGATGCAATGATCTAATACTTCAAGAGTTGAAGTGTTTCAGATGTTGCTTCCTGAGAGGTAGTGAAAATAGAGTGCCATCTTCTTAAACCTATAGGAAACCATTTTTCCCCTAGAAATAGTGATGAGCAAAAGGATCTCTCCACCAAGAAACCAATTTTCTACATCTTCCTCTTGGCCTTTTCTTCTTCTTGCTCCATGGCAGGACGTGGTCTTCAAACTGAAAACCACAACTCCTTGCTCTCCCTGTGAAGAGTTCATTTTGCTAACTTTGGAATACAATAGTATGGTCCACCACCATAGCTTGTTGTTTTACTGGTCCAGTCTAGCACATACTTTGATTGTCAACATTAGACCCCTGACAAACCATCAGCTCAGCACCTCTTTTAATGTGAAGGAGTTTGATCTCTTCATCTTGAGCAATTTTCAATTCAAACAATAGAGATCCGTATCCAACTATGGAAGAATTGCTACCATCAGATTCCAAGATCCAAGCATCATCAAAAGTTGATCTTCTATCATATTTCTCTTCATTGGAGATGGAAGATCCTTCTTTATTTGTACTATGCCCTACCAATTTTTTTGATGCCTTGTTTGGATGAAATCTTGGATTGCTAGCTATGGGACTTTCATCATTTGAGACATGAGCATCCTCTATGGTCAAGAAGTAATTACCCCTGCCTAAAGGCTCAAAAAAATTTGAGCTTTAGGGGTTGATGTTTGGGTAACCATAATTTTTGCCTCAGACAAGTCCACACTTAATTCTCCACCAATATTTAATTACTCAGGATTGGCTTATAGGGATTCAAACTCAGTCATCTAAATTTTGGATTTCTTGACATGATCAATCATGGCAAATGACTGAGATGGACTTGGAAGAGAGGATGGGAGTTCATCCTTTTGGTTTTTAGGAGGGGAAGGATTGATCTTCAAATTTGAAGTAGGAGGTGTAGAGATGTTTGATGTATTTACTTCTTTGGCAATCACTGGGTCCTTTTACTAAAAAGGAAGAGAGATTCTCTACTCAACAATTGAAATTGTTGGTTGGGGTCACTCCTCTTCTTCTCTTTGTTAGCCTACTAGGCTGATTGGTTCTTGGACCTGGTAAACACTACATATGATCCTTCGATTGCTTCACCTTCACTTTTGGGTTCATCCTGGAAATTTAGGAAACCAGTGTGGGAGTTGCCAGTTGATTATTCTAGATCCTCCCTGAAGAGATTAGTGCTATTTTCTTGCTGAAACTCAGGTTGGAAATAGGAAACATGCTCTATTTCTAGATATCCAACTACTAAGTTAGTTGGAGGTGTTTCAAGGGAAACGTTCCTCTATGGGGGAGGAAGATGATTTTATTGCCCTTGACTTCTAGCAGTGTTGCCTTAATATGGCTGATTAGGGAATGTCCTCCTTGGTATATCTTTATATAGAAGAGCAGAAGACATACCTTGTGCCATTTTCCTTTTCAATTCTAGAAATTCATTTGCTAGCTTTTGTACCATTGGTGACTGTGGGTGAGTATTCAGAAGATGAAGAGGGTTTGCCTATATTTGGGTCTTTTCTTATCTTTCGTACCAAGATAAGTTCATCTTCTACCTTAGTAGCCAAGTCTTGAGTAGTAGTATGGTTCATGTGGCTAGCTCATCTTAGCATAAAACTCACTTTAGGTAGTTGTGAATTGATGAAGAAGCATTTAAGGTTCTAAGGTGTCAATTGGGTGACCATGGGAATCCTGTACCTTAGCTTGTCAAACCTGGAAATAAAATACCTCATAGGCTCATGAGGTTCTTTCTTCATCTGAGTAAGCTGGGCCAACAAGTCATGTGCATATTCTATGGGCTTGAACCTTGCTTTGAACTTGGCTTTGAGTGTATCCTAGTCATTCACTAATATAGCTTGCAGATGGTAGAACCAGTCTGTATTAGCACCTTGTAGTGTCTCCATAAAAAGCCTGAATACCATGTCTTCAAATTCCACCCTTATAACACCATAGGCTATGCTGAAGGCTGCAATGTGTTCATCAGGGTGAACTATCCCATCACCAAATAATTTAGGAAAGGTTTTTCTTGAACTACATGGGAGTTCATGCAGAGGTGGAGTTAAGTTGAGTGGGCCAAAAGAGTTACCCCAAGGGCCTCGAACTACCATGATTTAATTAATAAAAATAGAGATAACAAATATGGCTAGAGTGGGTAGATTATAGAACAAAAATGGAAAAGGATTGACTCAGCTTCAGCTTGAGGCTTCAAACTTTGCACTTTTTTCTAGCAACTCTATTTTTGTAGACCAGATAAAATAATGGAGGTGGAGGAAGATGGTAAGGATATAAATGGATAATAGGTAAGACATAAAATGGAGTCACCAGAGTCTATAATAGATAAGGGTTATAATGATAATGGGTAAGACATAGGTGATGTTTTAATCTGAAACTTGAGGTTCCAAATTGCACAAAATTATGTATATCCCCAGTGAAGTCACCAAAAATTATTGGTTGAATATTTTGTCAATCAGTGTACTGATAAACAAAATAGGTTTGATCAGCCAAAGTAGGAAGATTGGTCATCCAAATGTGTAGGTTTACCACATCAAAAGGGGACTAATCTCTCCTCTCATCAAGGGGAGGTTCCCTATATATATAGAAAATAATACTCAAGGGTAGGATAAACCATCCATCTCTCTTTCTTTAGAGATGATGCATGTAAATCAAAGGAAAAGTCTCAAGGGAAATGATAGAAATCACTCCTCTTCTTTCAAAAGTACTATTCAACAAACCTCAAGAATACTCTTGGTAGTAATTGCAAAATGTAACCAAGGACGTAGTAACTAGAAAATTAAGATGTAGCATAAAGTCTCCACCTAAATTGCCCAAGAGTGAGATACGAAGGACAATGAGGGCACAAAGTCATCCCAAGGTCCTTTACATAGAAACAAAAAATAAAACACACTAAAGGCAATTATGAGGGCACAAAGTCTCTCCATAGTTGACTTTAGGACACCTTCCTGACTAATTTCACTAATTCTGCTTGTTGAATTAAAAGGAACATAAAATATATTAAGGAAAAATACATAAGAATAGTTTCCTCAACAACAAAGATATCACAGCACAAAGTTTGAAAAGTCACTTGCTTTCTTATTCCAATAACAAAATATGATCAACAATCTGAGCTCAAAGTCTCAGTAATGCCTTTAAATTTGGGTAGAGTTTTGTTTCTGATTGTTAGAGAGAGATCTGTTTACACTAACAAGAGAGTCCCTTATATAGCCCCTTCAAGACAGACTTGGGAATAGTAACACATCATGTTGCATTGAATTTTGTTAAGAAGATAGGCTAGAATTTAGGGGTATCTACCCATTTGCTTTTCTCAATGCAAAGAAGCAAGTCATGCTATTAAAATTTTGCATCTTTCAATGTCCACCTGGTGATCTGATCCTTCTTCATCATTCCTCCTTTTTAGTTTAATTGAATTAGGTCCTTAATTTAATTTGATGCTCTGTTCCTTAATCATGTCCTATTAATCTTAGCCTTAAAGTCTTTGATTGCATTTGGGTTCATAAATTTAAACTTACAAGGATCAATGGCTATTTCATTGTCACAACTTTGACGTCCATGGGCATGTCACTTTATTCAACAATTCCTTCAACTTTGTCATTTGAGCTTTCCTAGAGAGGACTTGCCTTTTGGGCCTTGAGAAATGATCTACTTTGGGTCAGGAAGAGCCCCTCACAAGGGTATCTACCCTTAGGGATTATTTATTCTAATGGATCACTAAGTTTTTTGGCTCTTCTTTAAGGCTTTCAAAATCAATAACTATTTTACGAACCTTGAAATTGACATTCGCACAACTGTCACTATGTTTGAATTTCCAATGGGTAGTTCACCATTCTTGACTTTGACGTCTTCAGGGGCATCACCCCTTGGGCTTTCTTCAGCTTTCTTGTTTTACATCTTCCTGAAGGGAAGGTGACCCTTCAGCTTTGGGGAAGTGTCCTTTCATTTTGGGGTCCTTTGGTGGCCTTTTATCTTTGGAGTCCTTTAGAGTTTTCCCGTGGACATTTTCCCATGGACAAAAAGTCCACAAGAATTATTTATTTGTCTTTGGCCTTCAAAAATTCCTTCAGGTTTTTTCCCACAGCCTTTCTAAATTCCTTTGGACTTTTTGTCTAAAGGAATTCCTTTAAATAAAAGTCTGAAAGAATTATGCCTTTGTCTTTCGACTGCCTTAAACAAAATTTTGAAAGAATTTACCTTTGCGACTTCCTTGAAAATGACCCTTCTGAAGGATGCTTTTGTCAACCAAGTGCCCTCTACAAGGGTACTTGTCCTTTGGGAGGTTCTCTTGAACTTTTGCATTGAACTACTCCTTTGAACCAACCGTTAAACCAAGCTTTGAACCAAGATTTGAACCAAGCTTTGAACCAAGCCAATGAACCCTTTAATTGAACCAAAAGTTGTTAAACCATTTGATGATCTGACTGAGTGAACCAAAGCATTGAACCAATTGAATTGAACCAACTTTGATTCAATGGTTCAATGGTTCATTCCCTTTGATTTGGCTATGTCCTTTTGATCCTCGTTTAACCAAATGTGTTGAACCTGTTGAACCTTGAACTCGAGTGGTTCAACGGTTCAACAGTTCAATAGTTAAAGCTATGAGAAATTGTTCTTTCGATTGAACCTACTTGTAGAAGCCTTTGAACTTGACTGTAGAAGCCTTTGAACCTAGAATCAGTTGAACTCTTGCTATTGATGTTGAACCTTGATGTTTCAAGGTTCAACAGTTCAATGGTTTAATCCTTGCTAAGAAGCCATCTGATGAACTCTTTTGGTTGAACCTAGTCATTGAACCAACTTTGAGATCACCTAAGTGTTGAAAGCTTGCTTCTTTCCTGCAGAGTCTATAGAAATCAACTTGTGAAGCTCGTTGAGCTTGGCCTGCAGAGTCCGTAGATTTTATTTTCCTATAGAGTCCGTAGATTTCTCTTCCTATAGAGTCCATAGATTCAGGTCTACAGAGTCTATAGATTTTTTAAAAGCTTTAAAAATGAGGAATTTGAATACCCATGCAAATTTTGAAAAGGTAAGAGACAATTTTGGTCTGTAGGACCAAAATATTTCAAATGTTGTCCCAAAAATGAGTGATATTTTTGGGGAACAACAATACCAATCCTATCTAAACCTTAACCAACCCAATCATAACCTCAACCAAGTCAATCATTCAAAGACAAAGGTATGTTCCAAACTAATATTTTCCAACTCATTAGAAAAAAATACCAAGAAAACCAACCAATCTAAGATTATTTTGTTGAACTAAATATTTGTGACAAGTCAACCTATGATGAATCACCTATTAATCCTATACTAGTTATGGAGGAGTCTCACTCTAATGAGCCAATCCTTGATAATTCACTTCTTAATCATTATAACTACCTTTGGGAAAATCATAATATCAATCATATACCTATTTTTAAAGAGATTCCCCTTGACAAGCTAGGCTTTATGGAGTTGTCTCTTGGCCCTTTTCCTATTATGGAGGAGTCTCAATTTGATAAACTAGTCTTTGTGGAGCCCATCATGCCATCAAAGGCCATTACTTATTCCATACAAAACATTCAATAAAACATCATTATAACAATATCCACATTAGATGAAGAATTAACATTAGATTTAGGTTATATTCTTGAACTGCGTTGTATTTAGCATCAATAATAGAATTAACATTAGTTTTGACATTGGATTTAGAGTCCACTAAGTTAGAATCAAATTTAGAATCAGAATATGTTTATGGTTGTTATAACATTGGTTATACACGCCTTGTAGACAAATTTGAATACATTGTGATCCGTTTATGGTTTTCTATAATGATTACTTTAACATCAACATAAATTTTCCTAGTATCTTCTACAAGGACTGTTCTACCAACCCCCATTCCCTTACGATTCCATGTGACATTACCACCAACCAACATAGCCATATTATTGACATTATACCTCCCACAAGTGTTGATTTGGATTAATATAATCACACCTTGTTGAACTACATCCATGGTGATGTATCAGTTAAATAGTAGGGAGGCCAAGACCAAGATTGTGAAGAAGAAAAGCAATCTCTTAGTGAAACCTTTTTGGAGGGACTAGATAACAATCATAGTTCAAAATTAGCATCTTCTAGTGAAACATTTTTGGAGGTGCTAGAAGATAATAAAATTCAAAATTCAATTTTACTTAATGAAACCTTCTCTAAGGCATTATGGAACGATCAAGACAACTTCATTGGTGAAAACCTCTTCGAGGTGTTAATAACTGAGCACAAAAGTTTTTCACTACTTGATGAAGACATTATCAAAGATCAAATCAAAATAGATTCCCATATATATCCTAATTAGATGGTAGCTATTCTCAAGCCTAAATAACAAAAAAAATGGTGGTCTTATTGAGAGTATATTCATAATTATTTGGCCCCACCACATCCAAAGTTATGTCAAATATAAAATTGGCAACATTCTGTGTGTGCCTAAAATTCATAATCTTCATTTATTTTCAAACCATTCCACATTATATTATCCTCCACCATTTCATTTCCAAATCAAACCTATCATCCAAATTTTTTCCCTATTTATGATCCATGGCTATACATTCCTTTGTAGAGGCTATAAAGATATCTTATCTCAATGATTGAAGGAAACATAATCAACTACCAATGAAGATCACAACAACATTCTTGGTATCCAAACATATAGTTGATTATTGATAGAGTAATTATTTAGACAATGTGTGGGATAGTAATTAACATGATTGAGTATTCTATTTGTATCATTTGTTGATTAGGATGTACATCTCCACATCAATAAGAACAACAAAATACAAAACCACACCCAAGACAAACACATGCAACCCAACAACCAATCATCAACTAAACACAAAATTATACCATACCATTATCACATACCTAACCAATCACCTTACCACTTGAGGATGACCCTCTCAACATTATTCTCTATCATCATATCATTCTACCAACCTATCACTATCCTATCATTTAGCCAACATACCATTCCATTCTGTCAACCAGCGTATGTTTTGATCACATCCTATCTTAACATGTTTGACCTTAGTTCATCCATTAGTTTAACACTTTTAGCATGAAGAATTAGAATAGTTTTAGAAGTTGTTTTAGTAATTATAGACAAAGGCATTATTTTAGAGTAGTAAGATAGAAATTTTGGAAGTTACATCCTTTATTTTTTGTTCCCTTATTATCATGTTTGTTTATGTGAGCCTGATTATATATGCCTACATGGGATAATTAGTGTTCACCATTCTTGCTACTAATTATAACTACCTATAGACAAATTAGTATCATTCATCTATGTTGTGTTTCCTAGTTACAACAAACTATGGGGAAACTAAGGGAAATAATTATTTATTTTGCCTTGACATACCAACTTGCCATTCCTATGTCGTATAGTGCCATCATACAAACTATGCATATTTTGTTTGAATTAGCTACTACACTATTCATATTCCTCCATTAAATGGTGGAATTATTATGAATTAAGGACATTTAGGGAATATGTGGGTCATGTTTGATTCATGTTGAGGTCACCTCAATCCCCCTTTCCATGTGCTTTTATCATTTTATGAACAACCTAAGCCAAACTCTCTCACCATTTTGTGAGCAGGTATCTTGTCATTATTTAATGAGTTAAGATACCTCAAAATTCCAAAAACATTTATAACATTTAAAAAATCTAAAAAACATTTGTCCTATCTAAAGCTAAGTTATTCATCTACAAACCTCCTTACTAGGGCAAATCCATTGTAGGATGCTTTCTATTGATTTTATTTTTAGGCTTTTTATTTGTGTGTTTTTATATTTATTTGTTTATTTATTCACTTACCTATTTGTTTGCTTTAAATATTGTTGCCTTGATTCAGTCTATGTGCATTCATTGGATGATTCCTTATGCATTTATTCTTCAGTCTATCCATATTAGTACATCAACATTATCATCATGGTTTTTATCATTGATGCATTATTTTTGAGTGTTTATTGGATCAGGAGTTAGTTCTTATGCATATTTTTGCCAAGTCCTCATGGTGTTCTATTATGATGCTTACTGTCACATGCTACAATAAAAATTAGCTTCAAGAAGGACTATAATCAATAGAGTCTTAAAATTTTCTCCTTAATACCTTGGCAAATCCTTCCAACCTTCTTGATTAAATTAACCCATTGGTCATTCTAGTTATATTAATGATAATAAGGACATGCATCTCTTCATTTCTAGGTACAAATAAATCATTTCTAATGATCAAATCTTATTCTTCTATCGATCCCTTTCATCACTTTTCATCTTCATATGCTTAGTTTTTTGTGGATTCTTTAGTCATTAGACCATCGCATCTACATTTTCACCTGCTCATCTTTAATCTATGTAACAGGTTATATCCTTGAGTCATGTTTACTAATTTACCCTACTAGGGCACAACCATATCAAGCATCATCTTTATCCAATCTAGGTCATCTTAATGATTGTAACTTCCTAGGGGAGAATTATTATTTCAACTTTTATTCCTAATTATAATTTCCTTTAGGAAAATTAGTATCCTTTTAAAATTATTTCATAGAAGAATTTTCTCATTTAGATTAATATCAACCATGGGTTAATTATTCCTTTCTTTTTTATTCTTTTTGATTGACCATCCATCCACATTTGTGATGGCCACTCCCTCGAGGGGGAATAATCATAGACTTTTCAAACACCATTTGGAGCTTTGTTCTTAAATCATCATCTTCTTTTTGGCATACAAGTATTTACTCATTATTTGAGAATACATTGATATTATTATGGTTTTTAATGCCTTCCCAAGTAGGGGAAAATTTTAGACACCTAAAACTAGCCACCCATAACCTCTAACCAAGCTTCAGATCAATTTTTAACTAAAAAAATTATTATTTGACCTATAAACACCAAAATGTATTAAATGGTTCAAATTTTGCATATAAAAGTGCCAATTTTGGCCTATGTATCCCTAAATGAGTCAATTCATTTTATGAGATAGATGAATTTTATCAAATCATTTTGAGTCAAAATGACATTTTCACACCTAGGTGCTCTGGATTTATCTTTTATACCAAATTTCTTGCATGAGACACATGCCCTTGTTATTTTGTGTTATAAAAATCATAAATGGGATAATAGTTCCAATTCATCTAACATCTCATCTTAATTACAATCCAGTCAAATTTCAAGCCAATAATAGGGCATTGGACTAGTTTGATTAATTTGAGCACCAATTACCAAGATTTGCACCAAAATTGATAAATCATGTTTAAGGTTATTTAATTTGAATCAAGAACTTAAATTAATTTTCCATGGAAATTTTTAAATATTTCATTAATTGAAATTGATATTGAATAACTACATCATCTAATATATCATTCTGTGGGGTGGCATCCACAAGCCATAAATGCATAAAATATCAAGATTATGGGTCACCCATGCCTAGTTAATGCCTTTTCCTCAAAATTTACATGAGTATATTTATGGATTTAATTATAAATATTGTATTAATACATGGCCATACATCTCAATATTGATATGGATGGTCATGGTTGCTCTTAGCCCATTTTTAAAAACTATAAATAAAAGGCCTCACACTCATAATTTGAAGATTTCTTGGTTTAGAGTTATAATGCTTAAATGATTTTAAAATACATTTGATATATTGTTATTATTCCCATTTTTTGAGAGAAGATTCACAAGCCAAATTATGCCAAGAGGAGGTGGAGGATAGCCAAATCTCTATTGATAAAGATCTTTGAAGCACAAGTCAAGTAAGCCAACAAGGAGAGCCTTTGGAGCATTTAAAGAGGGTGAGAAATGTTTGTTATATTTCATTTTAGTTGTGTTTTTTCAATGGTTTTTCATTACTAAGCTCCCCCAAATATCTAGGTATAAGGTGTTAGCATTTGTGTGTTTTGTTTTTTGGATTTGCTTTCATAAACTAACACAATACTAATCTCCCCTTATTAGATTCCTATGTTCACAATTAGACATTAAAATAAGGTGTGTAAAGTTGAATCACACCTAGGATAACATGATAAACCTTTCATAGAAGGAGGAATATCAACAAGGTGGTTTATACCTTCAGGGTTATAGTCAAACCTATTAGGTAGGATTTTGGCCTAAAGCCTAAATGGGAGGTTAGTGTCACTTCCAACATTAGGAGAGAATTCTAATGGATTATAAAATGTTAATAGAAGAATAAAAGATGTGTCCAATATTTTGGAATGTATAGGAGTCCTTAAGAAAGCTACTTTTGGCTCACAGATAACTTAGACCAGTGCAAAATGAGGAATCAAGCTTGATAAGGTGACTTTGAAGATTCATATCCTCTTAGAGATTGTGCATGGAGATCTAAGGAGCTTGGGAAGGTTGACAGGGGTCCTAAGCATTGATTTTTTGTAATTTTTTTTATAGTTATAATGTTCCACTCTATGAAAAAAGCTTAAGAGCAAAAAGGACCTAAAACCCTACTAAAGCCTGGATAAGGACTTGACTAGGAAAACAATGATGGAGATATATCCAAATGGGGTGGAATCACATGAAAAATGATTGGATGATACAAAGGAATATCTAGAGACCCTTTTCCATCCACTTAAGGCATTATATATCTATATTGATAGGGTAAAAAATATGTTTCTTTGATTATTTTATGCATTATATAGGTTCTAGGAGGTTTCAAGAGATGCAACCAAATTTAGGAGAAGGATTGGGACTTGGGATAACCACTGATGTATAATTTTTGCATAAAAAACTCCTAAGTGTGTCTACTAGTAGATTCATCTTAGCCAATCAAAACTGGCAAAGTGAGCAAGATAGTGAGAAGTGTGAGAATTTCAAGTGGAAGCCTATTTAAGGTGTACCTAATAAATCTAAGGACATGGAGGGTCTTTATAGTTTTCATTCACTCCCTTGTATGGATTTACATGGAAAATTAAAGCCAATTTTGAGACCAAGTGTAAGGGGTAATTAAAAGAGGAGTTGTTTTGATTGCAGACAGTGAAGGCCCAATTTTAGAGGAATCAAAATGATTAGGAATATAGTCAATACATGGAAGAGAATGTATATAATCCCTCCCTTTCAATTAAATAATGATACCTATCCCTAGTCAATTTTGGGATGCTCTAAAAGAGGTAAATGATGAAGATAATTGTATTATATAGAATGAGAACTCTTACACCACATTTCATGAGTTACATAACTTGGAGGAACACTTCTCCTATCAGAACTTGCATGGTCTATCTCTTACTCCATTATATTTCACATGTAACTCCTCCTCTCATCATGACAAGTGTTCAAGTGACCTTTGGACTTCTCTTTTCCCACTTCTCTCTCAAATACTATAAGTAGCTACCATTTTGGCCTTTGTAATCTAATTCCACTCTATGTATGGTGAAGCTATAATGGAATGATGTCATATTTTACCTTTGAAGATTAATGAAAATATGATTTTGAGTTCTTAAACAATTTTATAAGTGTGTAAATGATGAATGGTGATGTAAAGTGAAAATTATCTATCCTTTCTTCCTTTATCCTTTCATGTTTACACAAGAATTAGTGTTATAATACGTCATATAAAGTGTTGTAAAGTGTATGAGCCTATATTTTAAGTGTAAAATGAGACTTAGTGTCTATAACTAGCCTATGGTTCACTTACCTTAGATATCTCTCATGCATCTCACCTCCATATTGAAATACTCATGTAAGAATCCATAGGACTTGAAAGTTAGTTTGTGTGCCTTGCTTCTTAGTGTAGGAAAGTATGATGGTCTTATGGAAGACACCTTAGTGTATCACCCCTTTAAATTAGGTTCATTTCTTGAAATTTATAACTCTTTTCCCCATAAAAAACTAGTTAATTAAGAGTGAGTATTTTAGGATACACTCAGGGATCTAGTCCTTAAATCTAGAGGCTCACTTCCATTATAGGTACACCCACATACCTAGAAGTGTTTCCATGTTGCCAAAATATGGAAGAGGCTTGAACACCCTATTATAGGGTGCAAGATTTTGTGACAATAGGTACATTAGTAAATTACCATAATAATGAACTTGTGTCTTGTAAAGGATTTAATATTGATCTCTCCAATGAAGTCTAGTACCAATTTTATAAAAGACCAGACCTCAATAACTAGCTATAATGACATGTCAAGGGTATAATCTCTATGTGAAACAACTTGGTAGGTATGATAGTTTTAGATGTGAGCATGAGAATATTTAAAAACATGTGTCTAATAATACCCTGCCCTCAATATTTGATGAGTTATGTCACTCCTTGATCCATGACTAGTTCCATATTTCTCATGGAAATCACTGAGTACTTCAGTTGCTTCTTGTTGTTTATAAATCTCAAAAATATGCCTTCATTATTATTTTTGTATAATATGTTTTATTTGATCATGAATTTGTTGATTTTTATGCATAGGGATCTTCTTTTAGTGGAATTAAAGTGACTTAAGCACTCATTGTTGAGCAAATAGTTGACTAAATCAAAGTATTAGTCATAATTTGTGATATCTTGTATTATGTACTATTGGAAAATGATTTGTGGGTCTAATTAAAACATGGCATGACTCAGTCCATAACCTTGTAAAATCTTCATTGGTTGGATTTCTAAGTCAAACTCCTAGAGAATAGTCATCCATTACCTTTATATTCACCCAACTCATTTTACATTAACATGGATTTCACTGTTGGGTTAGACATAACTAAAAATACCTTGATATGTAGGATGTAATACCTAAACTTCTTAATTATTTTGATTAAGTCAAAATATTTTTTTGTCAATTATTAAATACCTCAATTTATAATTGATGAGTGGATAAATCATGAATGGGATAAGTATCTCATCTCTATCTTCTTCCTTATACATTAGGACATTAACACTCAAGTGTTCTAAAGTGAATGAATAGATATATAAGGGTTACATATAGTCAGGACTGATAAGCATTGGTGTATTTATAATTTTTGTCTTGATTTGAGAAAAATTTGCTTGTGCTTAAGTTATCCATTTAAACTTGACATCCTTATTTAGCATGTTATTTAGCGATCAGACTATCTCTACAAATCCAAAAATGAACTTCCTTACAAAGTTGATTTTTCTAAATAATGACTTCATCTCCTTTCTTCTACTAAGCAAAAAAATATTGAGAATTGATTCTGCTCTATATGGGTCTATTGAAATTCCTCATTTTGAGATGATGTGACCCAATAAATTACCCTCTATGATCCCAAATATGTATTTTTTTAGGTTTAGGTAGATTCCATGGTCTTTACACTTATGCAATACTACTCTCAAGTATTTCACATGGCCTTCCTAGTTCTTTGAAAAGATAATTAGATTATTCATGTATATAACTATGCATTTGATGATAATATCCTTAAATTTTATATCCATGGCACATTAGAAGGTGACACCTACATTGATTAGGATGAATGTCATCCTTTTATATGTGAATGTACCCTAGTTTATCATGAATTTTACCTTGATTCAATACTCATAGTTGACCATTACTTGATTATACCTTGAATATCCATCAAGAAACAACATCATTTGAGATCCATTCGCTATTTTTAAGACTTCATCTAATGAAGGCAATGGGTAATTATCCTTTTATCATGCTTTGTTAAAGTTGTGGAAGTCCACACAAATCCTTATCTTCATAATTTTTTTTGAACTAGAACAAGATTAGCTAGCCACATTAAGTGCATGATAGAAATATTATCCTTGCTAAGAATAACTTATAAACTTCCTTGAATATTAATGGATCTAGTAATGTATTCATTAGTATTTGCCTTTGATGGAATGGTTTGACTGCCAACTTGAGAGGGATGGTATGCATGAGAATATAAGTGTTGAACACCTTCAAGTATTCATTATTTCACACTATAACCTACTTAAATTCCTTTAGGGCTTGAACCAACCCTTTCTTTTCCTTTTCCATATATGGTGTTCCTAGAAGAATTTTTTTTATTCATTTACATTACCTAGATTGTCATTATAGTGTAGCATACCTTTAGCAGGGGTTAGTTTGTCCTTTTCACCTTGGTAATCCATGTCAAATAGCCTTTCAAGTGAGATCATGCCCTTAGGTATGTTGTTGGTTCTTAGGTTTATCACACCTTCTTTGTTCTATTCAAACTTTTATCTATCATCTTCATTTAATAATATGTGATGCGAACACAACTATTGAAGAAAAGTCTCCTTATTTAGTTCATGTGCCTAGTCATGCACTTAGCAATCAATCCAAGTTAGTTTTATTCTTGACACATCTATGCATAAGCATAGTAAAGGTCTATGATGAAAAACATTCAATGCACTACTGCACTAACATCAATTTCATACAAGGTGTAAGCCTTGTGCACTCACCTGAAGTGAAATAGTGAAGCGACTGGGGTCTATGTTGGTCTAGTTGAAACATGATAGAAACTTAGTATTAATTAGACTTAGTAATTTTTGAAATGATTTTAGAAAAGTTAATTAATGCAAGGACATCTTGTGTAAGATCAATAGGTGCAAGCCTTTTCAAGGGAACAAATATTTTGGGCATAAGTTCATATCTAGATAGATATAGCTCTTAGTGGTACAAGCCATAGGGATAGTAAGTTAAGTGTCCTTTAGGCACTTATCCGAGTCAAGGGAGGAATGTCTCATGTTTTGATAATCACTCTTTAAGGATGCCATTAATGACTTGGAGTAAATATTCATTGAAACACATATGCAATCATGGAGACTATACTATCAATACTATTAGATTAAAGTCATAAGCACAAAATAATGCTATAACCATCTCAAAATTATCAACACTCAGTTGTTCTCAATAGAAATTTTCATTTATTCATAGTTTTAGTATATAAAGTTCATAACATGAAAATAGAGCATGTTCTCATCTTTGAAACCACTCATGCCTAGTGCCTCACAAGCAAGATTGGGCTATACATTCATAATTATTAACATAGTTCATGTTGATTACAATATAATATTGGTGTCTCTCAATTTTAGTAGAGCTTCACTACCATTCATTTCCCCTTTCAACCTTCAAGTTCACACTCATTTTATAGGTAGAGTGACATCTTATTGCCACATTGGATGGACACACACCAATCACTGAGCTATCTTTGGGGGTTGTTATGTCACCAAATTCACTAGTCTAACACTCATGCCCTCTTACTACCACATGCAAGCACTCAATGAGATTATCCTTCAAATCCATGTGCTAAGTGACTTCATTCTAGTTGGTGCAAGATCTTCAAAGATTCTTCTAGTTGGTGGTAATGGTTTCAAAAGGGCAATCATTTGTAAAGAATACCATGCATCGAGATGTGTAGAGTTGGTGTAGTCTACTTGGTATCACGAAAAGGGGTCCAACATTACCCCATACAAAAAATTTAGTCCGCCCTTAGACTAGTCTTTCAATGCCTTTACTACAGAAAATTTGGGTGCACTCTACTGTAATTCTACATTGAAGTTTTTGAAGCCCATGATTGTGAGCTTTATTTCTTCTACAATGCCTTTTACTTTTATTGATGTAGCCTCAAGCATGAATATATTTGAGATTTCCATTTATTTTTCAAAGGCTTGCATATTTTCCTTAGCTTTCCTCACCCCACCATATAAAATATCATGTTTCTCACTCATCTTTATTTGAAAGCCATGGAAGAGAGCTTCGAGTTCTTGTTTTTGGGTCTTTAATTGGGAACTAAAGGCATTAGCTTGTGCCATCACTTGCACACACTCAGTCATACTCATTATAAATGCATGGTTCACTAGGGCATCCTTCTTCTCTTTGACCTTTTGAAGTCACACATTGATGACTAATGCTTGAGTGGTGAAGTTTCAAAAAATGGCATTTACTTGTTTTGTGCCCTCTTCTAGTTTGAAAAATATGTCCTCCACTGCATCAAGATTTTTTATCTCTCTTTTGATGGCTTCATAGGGGTGTTCCTATTTATCTAGCATTGGCTTCATCTAGGGAAGCATATGTTCTACCAAAATGCAAACCTTGTCAACCTCTTTCATTTATAAGGTATCCACACCATCTAATAAGGATGGTTCCACCTCTTTTATACACTTAACTAGCTACTAGATTTTGAGTTTCATCGCATTTATCTCTTCCTCTACTTTGAGTGCAATGTCTTTCCACTTGGTGGTGTAGCCATCATTGATAATTTTCTTGAATGCCACTTTAGATGCCATTTTGAGGAGGGAATTATCCAACCTCATAGGGTTCATATCCCTAGGATTCATTAGTTAGTATTCATGCCCCTCTTCAAGTTTTTAGATGCTTTGAATTGATTTTATAAGCACCTTGAATTGAGGCTCATCCATGTAGCAATAGAGATCCTAAGAGAATTGATGGTGAATTAATGTGATGACAACTTGAGGGGGCATGCACTCCATCATATAGAAGTTATCATCTTGGGTGAACCCTTTTTGTGCTTTCTCCCTAAAACATGGCTCATACTCCTCAACCTTGATAGTTTCCTCTATATGTTCCTACTCCTCTCTACTAGTTCTATGGATATCTCTACTACCTTCTTATTCTTATCCCAGGGGTTCTTCATTATATTTCTCCCTTTGGTCTACCTCTTCTCTCTTTTTGGTGCTAGTTTTGCAATCTTTTTTTTGGAGGGGTTCTTCCTTAGACTTTTCCCCCTTATCCACTTCTTCTTCTCATTATGTTTCTTTGGAACAAACCTCTTTGATGTTATCTTTACCCTTGTATTTCCCTAGTAGGGTATCCACTACCTTATTTAGTCATTCTTCTTAAGTGCCATTATCACCTTCTTTGTCTTCAGACACCCCTTCAAAACTTGGATGTGCCTATTGTGCAACTTTCTCTATTGAGATGGAGTGGGCACTAGGCACCTCTTCTAATGCTTTCTCATTTTAAGGTTACACATGAGTGAAAACCTTTTCCTCTCTTTCTTTCTTCATTCTATTCCTTTTTTCCTAGGTCACATTCTCTTCTATTTCTTTTCTCTTTGCCTTTTCTTATCCTGTGCCCTACATTTATTCTCCTATGCTTTTATCTACTTGACCTCTATATGATCAATTTCAGCTTGGGACATGCCCTTGGATATCATGGCCTCTAAACTATAGTGAAAATACATCATCACATCAATATACTCTTGGTCTAGGCCCATGTCCTCTTATTTGTACTTTAACTCTTCTTTAATTAGTGTGCCTTCAAGTATTGTTTCTTCATGCACTTCTACCTTGTTAGGATTCTTACTTGTTTCTCCTTCCTTATTTCCCTTTATCTTTTTAATCTTTCACTCCTCCACTTCTTTCCTAAACTCTTTAGCCTCAACCATATCAATGACTTCTTTTGACATCCCAACCTTTGTCATTTCTTCTCTTTATTCCTCTAGCTCTTGCACTCTCTACATCTTGCCTTCACTGAAACCAATTTTATTCCATCTCCACATCTTATTATCTAATTCAATATAAGGGGAAGGAGAGGGGGTCCATTAAATTGATTAGGAGTCACCTTATTTAAGAATGATGTATACACCCCTCCCCATTATTTCTTCCTCTAACTCCTCTTCCTTCTCTTCTTCCCTATGTCAGATAGGATTATCCTAGGTACCATAGGAAGAACTTTCCCCTTATTCTTTTCACTAGGGGAAGATTTTGACACAAATCACACACTTATTTAAGGATTCTGAAGGAGATAATTCTCCTTTTGAGGTGATCTTAATCTTTAGGCACTCCTATATCTCTTTCAAAGTCTCCCCTTATTCTTCTTGGGAGACTTTTCCTTCTCGATTGGCACTGAATTTCCTTTGTCACCAATCTAGATATTGGTTTTCGCTTTGCCTAGCACTCTATTAAGTTGTGTTTCTCTACATTTTTTTTTGCTTTTTACATTCAGAAGAAGAAGAAGAAAATAAAGTTAAGGTTCAGGGGTTAGATGATACCCATATTAAGTTGCGCACCATATCCAGACGTTGTAGGAGCTCCTCTTTGGCTGTGGAGGAAGACACCTGTAGATAAGAATAAGACTCAAACACAGAAAATGTTAGAGAGATATATGGTGGACTGCCAAGTAATATGCTTGGTCCCAGAAGTGTAAAAGCTACCTCAAGGGATGACAGTCCACTATTTGACAAAAAGATTATTGTATGAAAAGAAATGGTGAAAGACTAAGAAAGAGAAATAGAGATAATGCGTACCTGTATTCTATAGTCAGTCTATCATAGTCACCGACATCGATAGTCCTATCGGTGTCAGTTGTCAATATGCTGATGTTGGTTATACTATTGATGTTGGTAGGGGCAATGGGCCTTGGATGGGTTTTAGGGTATGTCTGTGGTCGATATAAGGGTTTGCAAGCTTAACAGTTTGTGTAGGGTTGAAGGACAGTGAATAGGGTCTGAGAAGGAGTCAGATAGAGGGTAGGTGTGAGATGGGGATAATAATAGGAGGAAGGCTTTTCATCCTCTCTAGGAAGAAAGTCAGCTCTAGTTGATGGTATTTATAAATAGCAAATAGAAACTAATTACCAAGTTATTCTAAATACTAAAATGGAGACAAAAGAATACTTAGCTCTGCTTGGTGGAGAACCAAAGGTGTAGAATGCTTGTTCCCATTGTGGTTCATGTCAAAGACCTCATGCAATGTTTCCAATCTAATGTCTGGAGTGATTTATGTAGAGTTTCTATAACTTGGAGAGCATTAGTAAAAGTTTGATGCTTGGTCTCAGAGAGTGCACATCTGTGAGAGAGGAACTCTGAGGGAGAGAGCTGGAGAGAGAAAGAGCTAGAGTGATTAGATTTAGGATTAGTGATTAGTGATTCGATCTGGGAGAGAGGTTAGAAGTCAGTTTAAGAAACTGACATTGGTGATCCCATTGGCATCGATCGATAGTTGACCGACATCGGTGGCTAGAGAATGGGTAAAAGGTCTAACTTTAGCCTTTCACCCATTTTCCATCTGCCAAGTGCATTTGCCATTATAGAACAGTTGAAGGATGGGGTTATTATGCATGAGTGTTGGTTAGGTGATTGGAATGGAGTGAGAATAGATCATAGGTAGATGACTTAGTCTCAAGGTGAGTCATAGGGTAGGAAATGGTCTTAGGGTGAGGTGTCCAAGGTGAGCTATCCTAGGTGAGTTGTCTAGGTGAGGTCATAATTTAAAATAAGATATTTATTATTTTAAATTAATAAGTGTGTAGGGTATGAAGGGGAGTCGACACAATTTTTGTGTCTACATTTGCCCCTTTTTGTCTTGTTGGTTATTCTTGATGAACTGCAAGACAAAAATAATGTGGTTGCCCCAAGTATGGGATGAGGTATTCCCCCTCAAAGTGGGAATCGAGAGAGGGCAATCTGAAATCGGTTGCCAATTTGATAGATAGTGGACGGGTATGGTGAAGTTGGAGTGTGAACACTGTAATAGTTGAGATTGTGTGTATACCACTTCACGTGACAGTAGGTCAAATTATCATAGACAAGGTCAAGGAGTGCTAAAATTGAAGTAACTGGGCCCCAACTTTTTAGTCATAACTGATTGGGTTAAAGGATCAAAGTTGTAGCTCTAATGGTCGTCATGTTCCAAGTATCTTGCGCTAGGAAGTGCTCCTAAAAAACATGAAAATGTCACACATATAAGGGATCAACTTGGTTGTGATCCAATAATACGTGTGAGGGTCATAATGTAGGGTGTATATAATTTGCTAACTATTCGTGAGGTAGCATATATGTGATCAAAACAACCAAGGCAGAGTTGTCTCAAAAGTGGTTGTGGTTTGAAGAGATAGTCACGATCTCCAAGGTCATTGGTTGAGTTGGCCTGAGATATAAGTGATCTCAAATGTTTTTTGTTGTGGTAAGGGAGATATATGTGATCTCCAATGTGCCCCATGAGAAGTCGAAGGTGACTTCTACAATGTCAGGGCTGGTTGTTTGGTCATGAGTTTGGGTTGGTATAGATAGTTGGTCCATTAGGTAGATGAACCAATGGATGACCGAGCTAACCTCAAAAGACCCCATGTCAACTGAGTGCTGCCTACATAACCCTTATTTTAATGGCCTTAGGCCAATGTAGTTCTCCCCAAAAGGGAAGAAGAGGGTAGGTCTTGGATTGGGTTTTGACTAGGTTAGGTCATGGTTAAAGGTTATATGGTTTATCCATCAGGTAGATGAATAAATGAATGGTTGACGTCTTTAGGGAGACAAACGAGTGAATGGTCGAGCTAACCCCAGAAGACTTCATGTTATTTGAGTGCTGCCTACATAGCCCTAATTTTTAAGGGCCTTCAGCCGATGTAGTTCTCCCTAAAAAGGAGGAAGAGTCAAAGAGGTTGATAGTTGTTTTGGTCAGGTTAAGGTTGTTAGCATTTCCCATATGTATGATGGTACATGCTTGAAATGATGAATGCATGATGATGTTACAACCTTTTCCATATTGTGTGATGGTGTATTTTGTAACATTGGTTATGTGGCTTTTCATCCCTAGTAATTTTCCATATTAGTAATGGTGTATGCTAAGAATGAAATGAATAATGATGTTATAGCCTTTTCCATATTGTGTGATGGTGTATTTTATAACATTAGTTATATGGTTTTTCATCCCTAGCAATTTTTCATATTAGTGATGGTGTATGACAAAAATGAAATGAGTTTATTTATGCTTCAGCAAGTTTCCATATTAGTGATGGTCTATGCTTGACATAAATTGTGTTGGGTTGATAGTTTTCATGTGTATTGTTTTCCATAGAAACTAATGTGAATGGGCTATGATAACTTATATAACACAAATCGGTATTTGCATTAAATAAATCATGATGTTATGTTAGAGGTTTGAAAAATGTTTTGGTTGTCATGTTATGGGCATGTGATGAAGTCAAGTAAGAAGTGAAAGGCATGTTGCTCTTTCATTGACAAAGACCATAATGCTATTATAGATAGGGTTTTTGTAAACAAAAAGCCCCGTTCATGCATTACGTCATTAACCATTGGTTTGTGTTAGAGAAGTACTTGAATCACTTGACATTAAGTGAGCTCAAAATCCCTTGAGTATGTTGGGGTAATAGGTATATGATTAGGTGATATGCTAGGATAGCGTAACCCTTTTTATCAGGGATTACTTTGCCCCTTTTATAGGTGACCCTAAGAATGACTATACATAAGTCAATGACTTAATAGTTTGTCAGTCACTTTTTTTTATGGCAGACTGATCAATGCAGGAAGTCTACTAGGGGATGTCTTTTATGGTCATATGGTGCTGTGTATATAGCAACATTTAGTCATAGACATCCTTTGAGGGAGTGGTCTATATTTTGCCTTGTATGGTTGAATGTATTTGAATAGCTATCCTTCAAGGGGGCAGTCTATCAATTACAACAATTATGTAGCTATCTTTTGAGGGAGCAGTCTACATTTAAGGTTTATGACCTTTTGTTAGGCATCCCAGTTTTATGTGTTTTTTTACTAAAATTTTAGTCATGGACTGGTCTATAGAGGTGTAAGGGTTTCCCTTTTATTAGGACAAAGCATTCATGCTTTACAAAAGGGTTGACTAATGTTTATAGGGAAAAAGGGTTGAAAGAAATATGAATGACGATGATGGGAGGTTGCTCAAGGGATGAGCTCAAGTTAAACATCAAGTGAGTGATTACTTGATTAATAGTAGAATGGTCATAGATGTAAGGCATTAAGGGGCTCAAGTTCTAGTCAACCTTTAAGAGAAGACAGACGATAAGTCCCTGATCCATACTTGTGCATTATGATATAAGGTCTGAGCTAATTAGGAGAAAACTTGCCTCGTTTGCTTCTTTACATATTGGTCATATGTTAAAGATGATTAAGAATTTGGTTGATGCTTGGTCGATGCTTGGTTGAGGTCATGATAGTCAGTATAAAGTTGAATTCCCCCAGTTGCTTTTGTGATAGGGATAATGTTTGACACTTATTGCAGATAATTAATGGGTTAGATTAATGAGATGGAGAGAAGATGATGAAGCTCCTCTTTGATAAGGAGTGCGATGCTAGGATGCATCTTGCAAAGCTTGTCTAATAGGCTTAGTTTGAGAGAGCGAGATCTTGATCTTCTAAGTTAGATTCTAGAATCTCAAAATCACTGAAGGTGATGGAGGCAATGGTTGGTAATGATTTCACTAACGCAGCCAATGGTTGGGGGTCTTCAAGTTGGACCCTCACTACCTATAATGCTTTGATTAAAGCTTGGTGATGTTGTGGAGAGTTTTGTATTAGGTCATACGAAGACATCTTCACAGTGGTTTGGTGAAGTTATTTCACCATGGAGTCATGAATTGGTTTTGAAGATGTTGGTTGAGATGTGCCCAACATTGAAGTCTTGGGTTTTGATGGTGGAGAGGGCTTGACAAATGGATAAGTCCAAGGAATAGAAACATTATCTTTTCCTTTATCTTTTAATGTTTGTGACCTAGTAGCCACATTAATGGTGTTGATTTCGAATAAAGGGGGTGAAGGTGGTAGAGGGACCATAATATTGCGTTGAGATCCCGATTTAGGTGAGGATGTTTGAGAGGCATAAGATGGTGTCAGTGATTTGTTGAAAGGGTGGTCAAAAGGATCCCTAATGAGAAAGGTATCCTTTTTCAAGTGTTGATGAATGACAACTTTAAGAGCATATCAATGCTCAGTGTCATGCCCAGGTATGCGATGATACGCACAAATTTTAGTGTCATCAAACCAAGATGGTTTTGATCTGAGAGGTTGGTATGGCTTAAGAGGTGGGAGACTAATGTGAGAAGACTATAATAATTGGTGTAACAACAAAGCATAGGAACCCACTGGTGGGTCTGCACATCTTGTTGCAATAGGAGTTGACAACTTCTATTTAGAAGCTGTTGAGGGAGTTGTGTTTCATACCATATTTTTGTTTGGTGGTGTAACTAGATGCGTAGACAGCACTTTCATGGTGAGAGGTGTTGGATGCTTTGGAGGAAATATATGTTTGGGAGGTGTTGGAGTACCCAAAATAGAGGGCAATGGTGATGGTGGGGGAGAAGTTCTCCAATGTGGTTTAGTAGCCTTCTTTAGTTTGGTGCGAGGACCACTATTGTGTGGGGTGAGGTTCAAGTCTACCTTCACTTCTGGGTGAGTGAGGTTTGATATAGGGTGCATACCAAGAGATTTGATCTATTTCGGCATGGTGGATGCTTGTGAGGGTTTGGGTTCAGATGTGGATGGTTAAGCTTTTGAAGATTTTGAAGTGGAAGCCTGATCCTTGTCAGAGACTTTAGGGTAATTTGTCGTAAAAGGGTTGGCAGTCAAGGCAGGATGTGTAAGATAAGGAGCCTTAAGTCACCCCCATAGCACCTCATGTTTTAGGTTCCTCAAATGGAGAAATCCTAAGTTTTTAGCCAATCGAGAAAAGGGTTTCGGTGACATCGTGCGAGGTCTTGCAGTTGGTCTTTTGGAGGAGTTAGGTGATTGCGAGAGTGGAAAAGTGTTAGATGCAGCAATCTCAGGCCAAAGGTAAGAGAAAACCATCACCAGATCTTCCTCGATCAAAATGGGTGAGGTGACAAGTTCTTCTCTTGGTGGAGAAGGGATTAGAGAATATGGATCTTCAATTGGATAGAGCACAGGGATGATCATGGTTGTCACATGTGATTGAGTAGTGGGGAAGGTATGATCATTTATTGATGATAAGAAGGATGAGGGCAAGGCCACCGGTGTTGGTGCCATCAATGCATCCTCCAATATGGGAGAGGTCAAAGTAAACTCTCCTTCGTGTGAAAGGGGGTTGGATGGAAGATTATCCTCTATCAGTGGAGGACAAATAAGAGAAGGTTCTTCTACCTATAGTGGACAAATAGGAGAAGAAGGCTCTTCTACCAATGATGGATAAATAGGAGAAGAAGACTCTTCTACCCATGGTGGACAAATAGGAGAAGACTCTTCTACTCGTGATGGAGAAATAGGTTGATTAACCTCTTCAGACTGTGGGAGAGGTTGGTTAGGAATGATAGGAAAGACCATGTTGACCATGTGTATATTGCACTCTTGAAGATCATCGGCCATAGTCTGAATGTTATTTTGACTTGGGGGATGGTTAGGGAATTATTGCCTAAATATGTCTATGTTTTGGTTAGCCGGTGCATTTGGGTTATCCAAAACAAGATCCCCTTTGTCCAACATGTCCTGAATAATGTTTTTGAAGGTTTTGCAGTTGTCTATGTCATGACTGTTGACACGATGATAGTTAGAAAAGTCATTTTCCTTATACCATGTAGGGATGGCTTTTGAGGGGTCAAATTGGGGTGGTTAGATTTGAGGGGAATTGAGGACCCCCTGCTTGACTAGTTTATCCAACACACAAGTGTATGATTCTCCTATTGGAGTGTATAGACATTGTACATATCATTGTTAGAATTGTTTTGTGATGTATTGTGATGTGGAAGGCTCATATTGGTTAGTTATGGTAGATTATGATCTAATAACCATAGCATTTGTCAACCTCTTGGGCTTGGAGTGGGAAGAAGAAGGTCTGGAAGAAGAAGGGTCATTGGCTTTTGTGTTGGTATTTTTACTACACAATTTGACTCTATCTTCTTTGACAACGTAGAGTTCAAGCTTTCTGGCCATGGTGAAAGCTTCGTCAAATGTGTAAAATGTTTGGACCTGCAAAGTAGATGAGATGTGCTTGGCACATGCTCTTGAAAAAAGCTCAATGAGCTTAGGTTGAGGTAATGAAAAGGAGTGTTGGTTGATCAAACCTCTCCAATGACGAACAAAGTCAGTGATTGGCTCATTATCGAATTGTTTAATAGAATATAGGTCTATAATGGAGACCTTTTTGGTGATGTTAATTGAGAAATGGTCAAGAAATAATTGGGCAAGTTGAGTGAAGGTAAAAAGAGAATGACTAGTAATAGAACTATACCAATCAAGGGTGGCACCAGAAAGTGACATGTGAAATGTGTGAAGTAATAACGCATCATCGTGCACTATAAGGTAGAAAGCGTGTCTAAACACTCATAGATGTTGTTGTGGGTCCTCTTTACTTTGAAAGTGAGTAAATTTCAGGAGTTCCCACTGGTTAGGATATGGTCTAATAGGCACTGAAGGGTGAATGGGTTCATTTCATATTTGTTCATATGAAATAACATTGCTTGAACCGAAAATGGATGTCTCAAGGTTGGACATCTTATCCATCAGCATCTTAATTAGATCGGCTGATGGATTGGTAGGTGGGGTACCCCCTAGGTTGTAAGGTACCTGGAAGGTGTTAGAAGGGGCGTATGACATACTTGGTTGCATTTGTATAGGTGCAACATATTGGTAGTTTGTCATAAGGCTTGATATTGAGGTCAAGGGGGCTTGTGCCATGAAGCTGGAGGGCACAACTTGACTAGATGCTGCCAAGGGTGGTTGAATGGTGGTGACACTAGTTAGAGGATAGGTAGTCACTATTGTATTTATGGGTGCAAGAGTGGGTGGGATAGAAATAATCAAATTTTGAAAAGGTATAGAACTTGGTTGAATTGTTTATGGTTGAGGGGGTATGGAAACCCCGATGGAGGTAGGTCCAAAAATATAAGGGGAGGCCAAATCTTGAGTATTGGCCATGGTTGGTTTACTAGTTGAAATAGTGGCTTGAATGGTCATAGGTTGGGTAGCAGATGCTATCGATATTGTTGCCACTTCAACTAAGGAAGTTGGCATCCCATAAATAGGGTTACCTGAAGGATCTCGCATTTGGCTTCTTGTGAGATAGTGTTGGAGAGCCTTGATGTTGAGGTCAAGGAATCTCTCAAAGTCTTGATCCCCTTTGAGAACAATTGGAGGTTGATTAGGGGTAGGTTGGGTAGGAGTACGCTCAGTGTCTGAAGTATACTCCATTTGGTGACTTGGTGTGAAGGGCGAAGGTGGAAGTGGTTGTTGCCTTGCATGGTCAACAAGAGTTTTGGCTTGACTACGTGTCAAAACCATTCAAGACAAAATGGATTCAAGTTCTAAAAATTGTGTATTTAAATTTTTGAAAACCAAAATGTGTGTTTAATAGCAAAAAAGTTAGGTTTTAAGGTTGCTATTTTGGAAATAAAATCTATTGACAGTGACCGACATTGGTGGGAAAACTGATGTCGATGAGGATATGTTGCCGACATTGGTGGAAAAACTGATGTCAGTGAAGATAAGTTGCCAACATCGATGAAAAAACTGATGTCAGTGTCTGTGTATTTCCAGAAACTTAGAAAACTAAAAGTTTTTGGAATAAAGAAGAAATTTTGAGTTGTTTGGCCTTAGAATGATGCGACCTTACTAGCTCAAAAAAATAGATAAGAACAACAAAATAGATGATGGAAAGCAACCTCTAAACGTTAAATTCCTAAGAATAAATTTTAGAGTCATGGTGGCTTATGCCTTAGAAGAATATGTTTGGGAATTTGGCTTTTAGAATGGGTCATAAAGAGGAAGTCTATGGTTGGTTTCAGGTTATGTTTTTGTGCTCAAAAGTATGTGTTAGGTTCCATACGTGGCCTAGTGTTAGGGGCTTGCTCTCTTCACTTTACGAACCCAGAGCTGAGTTGGGCCACTTAGCCAATATATACTTCACCTATAGTTTATGCTCTTCGAAAAAATAGAGTGGGTCCTCCTCTTGGTGGTGAAATCCAAGTAGGATCGCCAGGTAGGGTAAGGTATCCGCTAGGTGATGAACTCCTAGTCAGACCTTGTCTCAAGTATGTTTAAATGTTTGATTTGTGAATGTGGTCTAGTTGTGTAACATATGTGCACTATGATTTATTCATAATGCATTTTAATTACTAAATGAGAGGGCTAAGTATGCATTCAAGCAGGAATGAAATGTAATAGATTTTTAACCCAAATTGAAATGTTTTGTTCAGATGCAAACAAGTGAAGAAAAGGTTAAGAGTATGAATTTTCACTACTCTAAGATGCAAAAAAAAAGTGACAAGAAGAAAAAGAAAGACATTCTTTTTAACTTGTGCTAATGGTGTCTTTTCAAAATAAAGAGATAGAAGAAGAGGATGCAAGAAGAGAATCTAATGCATCTATATGAAACTTTGCTTTTTAGAAGAATGAACCCAAGGAAAACTCCAGGGTCCCATCGGGCGTGCAAGAATGTTTCTCTACATTTTTTTTTGCTTTTTACATTCAGAAGAAGTAGAAGAAACTAAAGTTAAGGGTCAAGGGTTAGATGATACCCAGATTAAGTTGCACACCATAACCAAATGTTGTAGGAGCTCCTCTTTGGCTATGGAGGAAGACACCTGTAGATAAGAATAAGACTCAAACACAAAAAATGTTATAGAAATATATGGTGGACTGCCAAGCAATATGCTTGGTCCCAAAAGTGTAAAAGCTACCTCTAGGGATGACAGTCCACTATTTGAAAAAAAGATTATTGTATGAAAAGAAATGGTGAAAGACTAAGAAAGAGAAATAGAGATAATGCGTACCTGTATTCTGCAGTCGATCTATCACAGTCACCGACGTCGGTAGTCATATCGGCATTGATTGTCAATATGCCAATGTCAATTATACTACTGATGTCGGTAGGGGTAATGGGCCTTGGACATGTTTTAGGGTATGTTTGTGGTCAACAGAAGGGTCTACAAGCTTAATAGTTTGTGTAGGGTTGTAGGACAATGAATAGGGTCTAAGAAGGAGTCAGGTAGAGGGTAGGTGTGAGATGGGGATAAGAATAGGAGGAAGGCTTTTCAACCTCTCCAAGAAGAAAGTCAGCTCTGGTTGATTGTATTTAGAAATATTAAATAGAAACTAATTACCAAGTTATTCTAAATACTAAAATGGAGATAGAAGAATACTTAGCTCTGCTTGGTGGAGAACCAGAGGTGTAGAACGCTTGTTCCCATTGTGGCTAATGTCGAAGACCGCATGTTATGTTTCCAATCTAATGTCTAGAGTGATTTCTATAGAGTTTCTATAACCTAGAGAGTGTTAGTCAAAGTCTGATGCTTGGTCTTGGAGAGTGCACGTCCATGAGAGAGGAAGTCTGAGGGAGAGAGCTAGAGCGATCAGATTTGGGATTAGTGATTAGTGATTCGATCTGGGAGAGAGGTTAGAACTTGGTTTAAGAAACTGACATCGATGATCCTACTAGTGTCAGCTGATAGTTGACCAATGTGGTGGCCAGAGAATGGGTAAAAGGTCTATTTTTAGCCTTTTACCTATTCTCCATCTGCCAAGTGCATTTTCTATTGGAGAACGGTTGAAGGATGGGGTTATTATGCATGAGTGTTGGTTAGGCAATTGGAATGGAGTGAGAATAGGTCATAGGTAGATGACTTAGTCTCAAGGTGAGTCATAGGGTAGGAAATGGTCTTAGGGTGAGGTGTCCAAGGTGAGGTGTCCTAGGTGAGGTGTCCTAGGTGAGTTGTCTAAGTGAGGTCATAATTTAAAATAAGATATTTATTATTTTAAATTAATAAGTGTGTAGGGGATTAAGGGGAGTCGACACAATTTTGGTGTCTACTACATGTGGAGTCCTTATTTCATGGATTCATCTCATAGTATAATCTATGGATGTATCCTAGTATGGTGACCTCTTTGATGGGATCAATGTCTGGGTGATCTGATGTATCTTCTTCATCCTCAGTGGCCTTCCCATCTATATGAGTGAATTGGTGCCTCATCATATGCCTCTCCACATTTAGTTCCTTTACTAGGATATCTATCTATTATGAATTGGGGATCTAACATATTACATCCTTGAAGTATCTCATCAAGAAGGCATAGGGGAGACTCAACCACCCTAATATATTTCCATCTAGTAGTGATAAACACATTATATAATAGTGTGGCATCATGATAAATATTTCTATTCCATATGGGCTCTTAGGGAGCTCCTAAGGAATTCACTACTCTAGTTCAAAGTCTTTTATGTATTTATCACACCATCATGTCATGTGTATTTTATATTTGGCACTAAAGGAGGTAGTGAAAATAAAATCTTTATGCTTTTGATCTTGGGAGTCATTATGTTCTAGAAAAACGTAGAGGTTATCATCCCCATATAGAACTCCAATTTCTTCCATGACAATTAATATAAGGATGGACCCCCTACCTCAGGTTCCCCTTTGTGCTATGGCACTCTAGCATGTTTTTCACCAATTCTTTGATGATGAACTTTACAATGTTGAATTGAATGCATTATGCCATGTGATAGGTGATGTAGAGGTATGCCTTTGTTACATCATCCCATCGATCACTAGGGCATAATTTTGAGCTCATGAGGCACACCACCTTCATACTAGGGTCTTTACAATATTTTATGGGAATTGAAAAACTACCCTTTTTATAACTCAAGAGCTTTATAATATACTCCACCTCTTTATCATCATCCATCAATTGGTAGTTGTCTCAATCACCATTAGGGAGTCTAGTTATTCTCCTTATCAAATACACTAAAATATTTATGTGCCTTCTTATGAAATAGATGTGCTCCTCATGGATGTGTGAGAGTAAGAACTGTAAAATTTATTATAGATTCTTGAAGCAAGGAAATTCATAAATTTGAGTTACATTAGAAGCTATCAACTTATCTCAGTTGAGACATCAAAAAGGACACCTTGTTTCAAATTGTGCCTTATATCCACCATCCAATCTTGAAATAGGTATTATAAGACTTGTGGTGGTTATACTCCTTTATTGAAAAGTGTGCACAAATGAGTGCCAATCTTCCCCCACTACAAATTCTAGATGAAATTACATATACTAATAGGATGTCTTTGTTAACACATCAGTGTTAACTTTCATGATGCTAACTACTTCAATAATTTGCACCTTTTTTTGGAAGCCATTGTTTCTTCCACAATCTTAACCCACTTGGGTTCATGTTGCACTGGTATGGAGCTTGATGCCGTGAATTTCTTCACCATCTTGAATCTAATTGTGTTGAACATTGGTAGGTGTAGGTTGCTAAATCCTTGAATGGTGGTTGGAAATTTTACAATCATGAGATCTATAGCTACACCTTCAGTTCCCAAGATTGGTTGGCCATTAATGGTAGCCTAGGTGACAAATTATCATTCTAATTATCTATTTCTTGCACAATTCTCTCTCAACCTCCTCTAGACCAATGCCAATGCAAATGCAATTCTCTTATTTCTCAATCATTCACTTTTGGTTCTTTGGGGTGTTTGAATTCTCACTTAGTACAAGGTTTTCACCTTTAGCTCTTTGGTTTGAACACTTTATCTCTCTGGTTTACACACTTAGTCTTAATTTTTATTAAGGTTTGTAACCTAAGCTTTTCATTTTGATGCCTTTTTATACTCTTTTTTTATCTACCATTATTAATGTAGGTATTTTATGGCATGACAACACCTAGATTTCTTGGAAAATACAACTTTTTTAAAAATCCATAGAAATTCTCTATCATCAATGCATTAAATGTGTATCTTTGTGCCTCCACTACCACCACTTTGATACTCTCTAATGATAATTTGGTGAAGTGATGTTAAATTAAAATGATCACTTCCCACTTAAATATGGGTGAATATTAGTTGTATTAGATGATTCCTCTCCTGTGCTTGTTCACTTGTCATGACCTTCATCTTCTTTGTGGTAACATGGGTGAATTACCTCACATGCATGCAATTTAGCCTCATCAATTCCACCTTTTTCTAGCTACACTTCCATTTCAAGCCTAATTTTCTATTTTAGTCAATTTTTAATACTTCACCTTACCTTAATCTATCCTACCCTATAAAAATCCCTTGCACTGGCCCTCTAACACTTTGTCTTCTCTCCTAGTTCTCTTTCACACACTCATATTATGCATCTTCATGTTCTTTCTTATGCCCAACCTTGTTGAATGTCTTCACCTTGTTCTTTAGTTTTTAGTGTTTGATCATTTAATACACCCCTTTTAAACTATGGTTCAAAGGTTATCCTTATGATTATGTATGTTTTCATTTTATTCTCAAATATTCAAAGTATGGTTACTTCCTCATGCCTAGGAACTTAGGTGGCTAGCCCTAGGTGCTTGGAAAACAAATAAGATTGACTCATGTGACTAGTATTACACATGAAAGTGATAGAGTAGTTCATTCTTGGGCCTTTAAGAGCCCTAAATTATTCACTTTGTTCATGTGGATATTATACATATTTTTTTATGCCTGACGAGTCTCATATGCCCACTACTTAAATGTTTGGCCTCATGCTCTTAGAAAGTGCAAGTACTCAACTCACTCAGTTGGAATTACGAGTGAGAGGCTAGAAAAATTCACTAGAGCTAGATTAGATTCACATGATAATGACTTAGGTGTCATGGCATCATATGATTAGGAAGTGCAAGTGCTCAATTCACCTAAATGGAATTATGCATGAAGTGTTAGTAGATAAGTCTTTGCGATTACCCTGTATTACTTACTTATTCTTTACACTAAATAAAGAATAAAAGAAAAGAAAAAGAATAGTTTAGATTATACCAAACTATATTATGGTAAGCTAAACTCAAAATAATTAGTGACCAAGAAGCTAGTATCCTTATGGTGTAAGGACCATCTTAGTACTGATATGGCTTCAATTGGCTACCATTGAAAATCCTTTAAATTATTTTACCAGACAATGTGCATAATTTGCATGCACCTATCTCCAAAATATGGTGGAGGATGTAGGGATCCATCTACCTTATTTACTATTTTCCCAAGTGCTTAAGGTACTTTGATTCATAGAGCATCTCTAACACTCCATTAATAAGCTCCTTTTACTTGATGTGCTTATCATGCTAGATATTTTGGCATGTCTTTTCAATTTGTTAACTCCATCTTACTTGGGTGCACTTTTCATCCATGCACTCCAAGTCTTCCAACCTTGTGCTTAAATATTCTTGGTCATGTAAGTGACCAATATGTTTAATGTGTAAGGATGGTACCATGAATTTTATGGGGAAAACTGCTTCAGTGCCAAAAACTAGTTGAAAGGGTGGTGTAGCTTTGTTCAGGTGCTTATACATTATGCAAGACACTAATAATACCACTAAAATGTGATCATCCCAATCCTTATGACTAATGTCACATATCTTCATCAAGCACATTCCTAAGATCTTATTGAATTCTTCAACTATGACATATGCCTTGGGATGATATGGTGTGGTCTTGTGGTGTGCCACCATGTATTCAGTTAAGAGGATGAGAACTATCTTATTGATGAAATGAGTGCCTCTATTGCTAGTTAGACTTAATTGGCACCCATATCAACTTATTATGTTCTCCTAAATAAAGCATGTGGCTATCATATTTATGTAATCTTTTATCAATGAAACCTTAGACTACTTAGTTAAATAGTCAATGAATACCAAAATATACCTAACACCTATGTGTCATTCTATAAGAGTTATCGACCAAATAAAATCAATGGCCCATTTCTTGAATGGTGCCTAGGCAAGAATGGGGATGAGAATCATCTCATATTTGTGTTTGAGATTCTTAGTATGCTAGCATATGTTGCATACTTTGGTGCACTCCTTTACATCTTAGAATAGGATTGGCCACCACAAGCCTCAATGTAGTATCTTACACACTATTGAATCTCTAATGTAATGGCCTCCTATGATTCCCTCATGGACTTCTTGTAAGATGGATTCCATTTCATGTTCTATAACACATCAATGTAGGACTTCATCTCTACTTAGTTTGTACATCTCCCCCTCAATGATCTAGTAGGGAGTGGTACAAATAGCAAGTTGCTTCTTTTCCTTTTTTGACTGTCTAAAGAGCAAACCTAGACATTAAGAAAGTGGTAATCTCTGCTAAGTCTTTAGGGATGAATTATAATCTATATAGTTACACATTTGGCATGTCATCCATAATCGATGCTACCACATTACTAGAACCAATGTGGGACAAATGGTCTGGCATAAAGTTCTAATTTCTAGGTTTAACAAAAATAGAAAAATAGAATTCTTAGAATAGAATGATCCATCTACATATGTGCCCATGTAAAACAATCTTGTTCATGAGGTAGTTTAGTACCTTATGATAAGTGAAAAAGATAAATGGGGTTGTCAGTAGATATTTCGTAAATTTTTGTAAGGCATAGACCATTATCAATGCCTTATATTTGATGATGGTGTAATATTATTCTACCTACATCAATTTCCTACTTGTAAAGGAGATGGGGTGGTCGATCTTTCCCTTCCCTAGTTACACCAATATGGCACCAATTGTAGAGCCTGAATAATTGACATAAATGTGTAAAGGAGTAGTCCAGTCCAAAAATTATATAATTGGTATTCTTGCCAACTTTAACTTCAGTGTTTCAAAAACCTCCTCTTATACCCCACCCCAATAAAATGGGTCATCTTTATGTAAGAGATCTTCCAAAGGTGTTGCAATATTTGCATATATCTATATAAACTTATCGTAGTAGCCATAATGTCTTAGAAAGGCATAAACATCCTTTTACATTAAAGGAGTCTAGAGTTGAATTATGATGTCTATCTTCATAGGGTCAATAAGTAAACCATCCTTATAGATGATGTTCCTGAGTAATATTTCAAAGGGGGTTGTAAATATGTACTTATTTAGGTTTAAATATGTTTGAATCTACCTACACCTCTTAAACATGAGGTGTAGATTGTCATAGTGGTGCTTTACAAGGCTATACATAGTCTAGTCATTAAGATAGACTTGGAGGAATCTATGGATGAAGTCCTTGAAAGTAGTAATCACCATTCTAGATAATATGACTAGTGCATTATTGAGTCTAAAGGGAATCACATTATAGATAAAACAAACCCATTCAGTCTCAAATTTTATCTTGGGCTTATCCTCCTTTTCAATTTGCACTTGATGATAGCCTAAGAAACCATAAAAAAAAGTATAGATCTCACACCCTGCTATACATTGAAAAACCTCATTGGTGAATAGGGTTGGGAATGGGTTAGTGATATAGGTGGCATTCAAAAATTTATAGTCAACATAGATTCATATACATCCATCCTTCTTGATGTTTATGACCATCGAGTTTACCTATTCAGACTCTTGTATAGGGTAGATGACTCTTGTGGCCAACATGCCATCAATCTTTGTTTTCACCTTTGATATGTAGGTTGGGGTTCATTATATATAGGCACTTCTTCACAGGCCTCATTCCATCTACCATCTTGATGCTCATTTTTCCAAGGGAAGGGTGGGTACCCTTAATGTCCCAGTAGCTATGTGGGAAAATGTCCTAAAATTCCTTCAAGTGGTCTATAATTCAATCCATCCCTACCTTAGACTAGTAAGCACCTATAGTGGTAATCTTTGGCTCACCTTCTATGTTGATGTCTACTTTATTGGTCTTAAGTTGTTCATGGTAGGGTTAAATCCTCTCCTAATGAGAGTCTTCAACTTGCCTTATCTCCTCCATTATTTTAATTCAAAGATGAGTTACATCCTCTTCATTTAGGGTGTTATCATCCATAAGCTGCATGAGTTTTTGTCTTCTTGTTAGAGCCTTCTAATTTCACTCCTAGGTCCTATCATCCTCCTCATTAGAGTCAATATTTAGCACCTTTTATTAAAAACATTGGGAGCATTAGTACTTTATCCCTAAACATGTCTCTAAGGCACTCTTTTAAGATAGTAGTGTCCTCAAACACTACCCTATTAATGACTTGTAGTGGCTCTAGTATCTCCAAGTTCTATGAAGAGAAGGAGAAGGTGTGAAAAAAGCTCTCCTTAAGTACCTCATAGTCTCTTATCTCTTGATGCATTTAATTTACAACATACCATGCTCATGGCCATGTTTTCATAGTCATGTAGAAGGCATGCACCTAAAAGCCTTTGGGTGTATTCTCACCACAGATAATCTAGGTTTCTTCACACAAGCACACATGTATGATTGGGTTAGAATCACTTGAGTAAGTAGATATGTCTAACTCTTTATTACTCTTTCCAAACCTAGTGCATATTTATTCCTTCACATCTTGCCATGTTGGCAAGCTAGGCATTTATTCTACCCATCAATGAGTGGATTTTTTTTAGGGTATATACAAGTACACCCATTATATATATTTCCTTGAGAATTCATGATTCAATGTCATGGACATATTTTTCTATAGGCTAGCTCTCTCCATATTTTGGGAACACTACAAGTTTCCCTTTACTTAGTTGAAACACCCTTTTTCTTGAATTTTCGGTATCGATAACCCATATCTTCTGAGTAAACTCAATCTTAGTCTATCATTATAGTTAGCCTTATTTTAGCTATCCACACTAGGTGGTACCTTTGGCCAGTCACTTCATAAGCCTCTTTGACCCATCAATCGTAGTTTACATTAGTTGTATCAAAATCTAATTGTCCATCCTCCCACTTGATTACTCCTTAGTTGCTTTGGTTAATCCTATCAATGCCTCATTTCATGATGTTATAAATGTGGTTGATCTCATATTTGAGATCAACATTTTCCACATAGGGAGGCCCTTGATCACTTGATAGGGGGATCACCACCCTCCCTCTATCATTATTGCAAGTCATGTAGCACTTATTTAAGTTCATGTCCATGTTGTTAGAGTAACACCATGGCCTACCTAAGAGTACTAGGTAGTTATCCTCTTTTACCAATTCAATTACCTTGAAATCAACTTGAAACTTGATGCTAATGATATCTACAATGACACCCTTTAGGATCCTGATAGGTTTCACTCAAGTTTTGTTGGCCATAAACAAAATATGAGGGGAGGGCTTCAAGGGTGGCCATACCATCCTTTCAAAGGTGGTTTTGGTAAGAATGTTAACCTTGGAATTCATTTCCATAAGGACCTCACAAATATACCATCCATTGATGGTGGTATTTATTAGAAATTCTTAGTCATACTCTATGTTCTAAGTATGACTTATTTCATGCACCTATTTTATATGTAACACAACTTCAATCATTGATGTGTATCCTCCTCCTCTATTCTCTTATGTGTAAGCTCTAAAATTAAAATTTTCTATAAGGGAAAAATCCCTTCAAATTGTACGAGGCATTGATCTTGGTTAACTCTTTTACTTTAGCTTTCTAGATATCTTGCTTCTTATGCACAATGATTGCCTATTCCTCTAGATCTCTATCCATTTGGGTCTCTCCCTAAATATTTTGTATTATACTCATGGATTACTATAGGACATCCTTTTATCATGTTAGATTAGGGTAGGGTGAATCTTTTGTATCAGGTCATGTTATTAACTTTGATCACCATATTCTAGGCACAGTTCTTTTTTCAATGTAATAGGTGGTTAAGTGAGAAATGTTAAGTTGTGGAGCTAAAAGCTTCACTAGGATGCAAATAGGGGAAGTTACAGAGGATGCAGAGTTGCAGGGAGTCACAGAATCAGTTGCAGGGAAACTGGCATCGGTCTGATCAACTGACGTCGGTCATATAGCAAAGAGGAAGTAACCAGCGTTGGTCACCAGTCGGCTGACATCGGTCATGGAGGAGCCGATGTCGGCAACCTGTGCGAGAATAGGCAGTTTGCATGACAAATCCAGGAGAGTCTATTTTGAGACTGTTAGTTTGCATGTTGAAGGCTAGTCATAGTCTTGAGTTGCGAGTCTAATTATTGTAATTAGGTTAGTCTAATTATTGTAAGCATGAGATCTATATATGGACTCATGGGCTGTATTGTAAACTTATAACTAGTGAGTAAGAGAGCAATAAGCTCCTTCAGAGTGAAGAGAGTAATGGTGCATTCCTCCTAGTGCCACAGTACCAAGGTGGGTACTGGATTGGAGAATCAGAAGGGTTCTTCATGTGTGTATGATCTTGGTCATCATGTGGGCATGACTTTCTATAGGAGATCTACAATGGTGAGTAAGGTCTAGTGATTTATAGGTAACAGTAGAGAGCAAGAGATCTACTTGGAGTACAGTTGTGTACTTGGTGAACTGGCAGCGTGTTACTGACTGGTTGGAGAGGTGAACATCAATTCTATATTGGAGTTGATTGTTGTGACCAAGAGAGAGAGGGAAGAAGGTCTTGAGGAGTGGCAAACCTTTGAGGTGGAGGAAGAAGTGGCATCTTCCTTATTGAATATTCTTCTGAGTGATTATTAATACAATTGTGTATTGTCTCTCAATTCCTGTGCTGTTTCATATTTCTAGTTACTTATTGATTCTGGTTAAACTCCGTGTTTAGTTGCTAATACAAGAAGTAATCATATGTGCTCTAATTGGTAGAGCAAGATCCTGACAATAACCCACTCCAAGTTTTGGCCTTCACCTTAGGTGGGTTCTTATAAGTTTAATGTAGCTTATAATCCCATTTTTCTTCTTTTTAATCATTTCTAATCATGGTATCACCATTATCTATGCCAGGCTAACCTTGAGTTAGATTTTTATACAAGTTTAGGCAATCTTTGACTGCATGTGGTCCTAAAAAATACCCTCATATTGGGTGTATGGGGAAGTTACACTAGTAATTCTCATTTGACCTATACTTTTAACATGATCATAGTGGGAACCTTCCTCCTCTACATCCTCCACCTCACCTGCACTTGCTTTGTTAATTCTCATACCCAATATTTTTTTATCCATAGCCTTTACTTTCTTGGATTACTTTCCCTATGACTATGGTCATCTCCTATTGTTTAGATTTATCCACATTTTGGTGTATTTCATCAATGACTCAATAATCCACTATTGAGTATAAACATCTCACATCTTGTAATAGATAGTAGTGTTCACTTGAATGGCACACTGAAACATGGGATAGTTATAAGAGTCATACAACCCATGGAAAAATTCATAATTGAGGAGCAAGGTGAGAACATTTCTTCATGGGAAATTATCTTGTTATGCCCCTTCATCTCACAGTCAGTATACTATAATCCATTTCAAGCATCATGTGTTGAACCAAAAGTTAGATTTCATAGTTGGGAGGCCATTGATATGATATATACCTCTATAAATGGGTTGATCTTAATGTCAACACTACCTAGTACCTCAACCTGGATCATGGATTCAATCACTTCACAGGGGTTCATGAAAGTCTTCATGGATAATACTCTCCTAAAAGGTACTAATAAGCACCCAACAAACCATTGCACATGTTGTGAGGAATGGATGTCATATGGAATCTTAGAAAAGAGGGTCTTAAACCATGAATCATATAGGAATACACTCTCAAATAATCCTTAGCTGATTTCTTTGAGCATCATGATGCTCTGTTGCTCAAACTTAGGAATATTAGATTCTTTCAAGAAATCCCCCTTCAATAAATCATAATCAACCATAGCCTAGTTCACATCAAATTTTAAATACCATGTATGGGCATGATCTACCAAGGTGGTCATGAACTTAGTCACCTTGCACTCTAATTAGTTGATACCCTTAACATGCCATTGAATTTCACACTTTAGCACATACTTTGTAACATTCTATACACTATGATACTTAATCAAGTGCATCACCATCTCATAATAGATCTACTAAGGGTGAGGGGGGGTGCTAGAGTTTAAAGCCTTTTCTCCCTTAGTGTCTATGTTAGAGGAGTTCCTTCAATACCTATAATTATAGGGTTGAGCATTGATCCTATTAGCATAGGCTAAGACATCAATCTTGATGGTGCAGTACTACTCACTTGTGGCATTAGGCCACTTCTTATAGGTTATTGCCTAGTTGGTGTAGTTAACATCCTCTAAAAAAGAATGATTACACTTGTGTTCTATATTCTCAGGTTGAAACTCACTAGTCTCATGATATTCTAGTTTAATTCTTCATAAGGTATCAATTATTTCACTACAAAGCCTTATTTCAAATATTAAAGTCTATCAAAGTCAATGTTGATAATAGGGTCAATTATCATTCTTCTATCTTCTAGTGGATAATCTAATGCATGATCTTGTAATTCTAGTTTAAAGGGGGTAGGTGCTCCCAATGCATCCTCATTCACCACATCTTATAGGAACCTAAGGCATTCTATACCCAACTACTGAGCTTAGTCTCTTGCTTCCTCCTCTCTCTCATCATGCTACTATAATTCAAGGGATCTTTTCCCATGCCCTTCCCATTTGTTATGGGTTCTCTTAGCACTTCTAGGTTCCATATCCTCTAGTATCCTATGCCTTCACTTGTTATAGATCTACCTTCAAATTTATTGAGTGTTAGGTTACTCATCACTTTCCATCATGCCCCATCTACACTTCCCCTTCTCACCTTCTATACTTTCTCATATGCACAAGGATTTTAGCCTTCCATTCTTAGAGTTTCAATACCTTAATCCACCAACAATTTCTTTAGTTTGATATTGATCCCTCTTATGAACATTCCCCTTGGTTTGCAAAAAATCATACTCTATTTATTTTAGGTAAGAGAAGGTTGACACTATGAACTCCAACATGTAGTTGTTCAATGTGTCACTCTACCACTTGTCTACCACGTGCATCCAAACATAATATAGACTTTCAAACATCTCTATATGCTCTTTCATCCACTTGAGGTGCTATATGTAGCTTCATATTCTAGAGGTGGTATAGGTAACCAACCACTAGTACACATTCTTAGGTATTTTAAAATATAACACCTCATACAGAATATCATATAGGTTGGTTTGCACCCATTCCATTAGCTTTTATCCTTGGCATGTTAGATGATTTTGTATGAAACTATCATCCACTTTCTCTAGCCAATGCTCAATATTTTTGAGAAAAATTTAGAGCATCACTTTGTTGCACCATTACAATAGTAAAATTCAACATGGGCCCTGATAATGTAACCAAAATGTTGTATAAAAGTCTATTTGTTTATCTCATGTGCCTAGTCATGCACTTATAAATCAATATAAGTTAGTTCTATACCTTATAAATCTAGGTGTAAGCATAGTAAAGGTCTATGGTGCACAACATTTAAATTCACTACTGCATTGCCATCAATTTCACACAAGGCACAAACCTTTTGCACTCACCTAAAGCATAGTAGTGAAGTGACTAGGGTCTATGTTAGGATATTTAAAATGTGGAAAAAAATTCATCTAAATGGGACTTAGTCATTTTTAGAATGATGTTAGACAAGTTCATCGATGTAAGGCTATCCTGGGTAAGATCAATAGGCATAAGCCTATTCAAGGGCATAGTCTTTTCGGAAAAAATTCTTATCTAGATAGATATAAATATTAATGGTTAAAATCATAGGGATAACAAGTTAAGCATCCTTTAAGTGTTTATCAAAGTCAAGGGAATGGATCATGTTATGGTACTCACTCTTTAAGGATACCATTAATGACCTGGAGAAAATCTCCACTTAAACACGTATGCAAGCATGGAGAATATAATATCAATACTATTAGATTGAATTCATAAACACAAAATAATGCTATAACCATCTAGAACTGATCAACACTCAATTATTATCAATAACATTATTCATTAATTCATAGTTTCAGTATATAAAGTTAATAACATAAAAATAAATCATATGATCATCTTTGAATCTACTCATGCCCAGTAGCTCACAGGCAAGCTTGGGATATACATTCAGAATTATTAACCTTGTTCATGTTGATTACAATATAATATTGGTGTCTCTTGATTTTAGTAGAGCTTCACTACCATTCATCACCCCCTTTAACCTTTACATTCACACTCATTTTATGGGTGTAGGGGCATCTTATTGTTAGTTTAGATGGGTGTACACTAGTCACTAATCTATAATTAGAGGTTTTTATGCCATTAACTCCACTACTCTAACACCCATTCTCTTCAACTAGCATGTGCAAGTACTCAATAAGATTCTCTTTCAAATCTAGGTGCTAAGTGACTACTTACCAACTGGCACAAGTTCTTACAAGATTCTTCTATTTGGTGTTAATGGTTTCAAATAGGCAATCATTTATAATGATTGCCATGCACTAAAATGCGCTGAGGTTGTGTAGTCCACTTGGTATCACAAAAAGGGGCCCAACAACAACCATGTTGGTGATGAGTTTGATTTTTTTTCTATCATTATTGAATACCTAGAAGTTCCTAATATTATTAGGAACTACAAGAGTAGATATTAAATCCACTAATAACATTATTAACCTAGAGTTAGCTATAAGTTCTAGATTACTTGTATATATTGCCAATGCATCTACAATATAGCTTTTCTAAGAGGTAAAGTCTGAATTCTAAATGTATCAAAATATTATATTAATATCTATATTCAGATGTGGTATATGGATAAATTCTTGTCATTATAATAATATTGGATTCTTACTTGTTTGACCACCAATTCTAAGTCACCAAGTACCTTGACATTCTTGACTTTATCCCTTAGAGTAAATTAGAGACCATGAGATAGTGCCTCATATTTAGCTACATTTTTCATGCAAGAAAATTTCATGTGAAATGTAATTAAGTATGACTTCCCTCTTGGTTTAATGATCTATACATTGTTACCACACTCACTCTTAGACTTAGATCCATCAAACTTGAAAATCTATAAGTGATTTTTAGTTGTGTATGTATGATTCTGATGAGTAGGTATTTCTACCATATTGACCTCTCCATTGGTTTTATCAACCCTTAGTGGGAAGACACTTTATTTATCAGCTAATAATGATGTTTTGATTAGATCTTCAATGATAGAATTATGTATAAGGCTATAATAAATGGTTACTTTCTTGTTTGAAGGGATTACAAGTCCTTCATTTTCACTTGGATCAACATGCTTCAAATATTCATATGCTATGGCATCACTATGGACTAAAGGTATATCACATGTAGAGAGGAAATAATACTCATCTAACTGATCTAACCCCCCAAATTCTGAATTTTCATTCATAGACAACATGTTAATGGAGAGTTTTTTGTAATTTGCTACGTATTTCTCAAGTGAGTAGACCCTAAGTTCAAACTCTTCGAACAAGAGTTGATTTTTTATATTATACTCCATGATCATATGAGTCATTTTAAGATCATGTTCAATTTGGATTTGATTGGGTTTTCCTCACCGTAGGAGCCACATGTGAGAGAATTTGGTTCCCACGTAACCATTCAATGTTATGGATTAATATCTACTCAAGAGGATACCATAAGCATCATGTATATCCACTACATAAATATGTATAAATTATTGCACCCTAGGATTAATTTTCAACTACATATGAATGTGGTTTGACTCACTGACAACCTTAACCTCTAATTTTCCCAACTAAAAAATTTTCTATTTGACTTTGAAGAGTCAAACCCAACTGCTGGTAAACTACATATGACATCACCTTGTTAGAAGCACTTAAATCAACCAAACAATTATGTAAGTTTTTACCAAAAATACAAATTAATAGAAAACAAGGTAGATTTTTAATTTTTTATTTATATATTGAAATTTGAGCATAAACCAACTTATTGGCTTCCATTGAGTGTATAATAGGTCTAGTAAAATTGCAAAATATATTTATTGGACATGTGCAAAAGTTACACTCATTTTATCTTTTGTATAATTTTTTTGTATGTATTCAACCTATGTAAGCATAATGATATATGACATAATGTGAATAGGCACTCCTTTTTTCATATTAAAGGTTGGAATATGAAGAGACAATATTGGGTAAACCTCTATATAATGCTCAATTGTAATTATATGTAGTTCTGATGTGATAGAGATTTAATACATATTATTCTAAAATGGTTTTCTTATGAATCTTTTATCATTTTTATGTGTATGGTGAGTAATTTATTTTATTTAATCTATTAATAATATGAGTTTATACTAAATTTTAATATTATAATAAACATGTGTCTATTTGTACATCTCTCTATTTTATCTAGTTAATGAATATATATTTAGTCTTACTATGGTATCAAAGGTTTAATTTTTTTACTCCAATCTCAAGTTTTCCTTGAATTAACATGTTCTAAAGGGTTTCTAGGAACCTCTACTAATAATGGTGCAATGAGCATAGAACTTTATAAAAACATATTGAGATGGTTTATATGACAAAGAGATATAGAAATATGGATTGATGAAAAAATTCAAATTTTTTTTGAAGAGGAAGAAAGAAGAATAGGGAAAACTATGAAAGAAATTATTAAGGAGCATATATATGGTGAAATATACAAAATATTTTGGTGTGAATTACTTGAGATATTAGCCACTTGGTTATCTATATTGGAGTACTATTATTTTCATCCATAAAGGATGAAACTCATAACTTAGTCAAAGGAAAAACTAGAAAACCTAAAAAACTTAGACATTGATTGGATATGTGTAGTAGACTACTAAACCAAGACTACCGTTGATAGATATATCATTGAATTTACTTTAAAAGTATATTTAGCTTTTGAAGCTATGTAGGTCCAATTTTTTAGGTGAATCCAGGGAAGTTCATTCAATAACTACATACTTTGATTAAGATATTGGTTATAGAAAAGGCCATGGGGCCTACTCCTGCCAACATGGAGTAGTCTCCTTGGGTTTCATATTGATGTGTGGTATAAGAGTGAATGATAAAAAATTGGGTAGAGAAACTTGAACCTAAACCCAAAATATGGAGGATTAAAATATCTAGAGTGAAAAGATGATTATAGCATTAGAAATAAAATTATGACAACAAATAATATGGAACAAATTAAATAATTAAGAGTTAACTATGAGTAGGAGTAGGAATAAGGTAGAAGATATTGAAGAAATAGATTATAGAGAGATGTTTTTCATGGTCTGAGAAGTAGAGTAAATATAGATTAGGAAAGCTAAGGGCTTGAGAAGGAAGAATATAGAGTTGTGAGTAGTGAGGAGATGGAGCTGAGTGAAGAATAATAAGAAAATAAAAATAAAAGTAGAGTAGTTAAAAGATAGGAATATTTCCTAGTTAAGAAGAATTTTTTTTAAAGCAATGAAAGAATATTCATGAGAATTTATTATGTAGAAGCACAAAATTATGATAGGTTCAAGATCACATTCATAAGAAGCCCAAAGTAGAACTCATTCATTTACTAAATATGCATCCCTCCATCCCAATTTTTATCTAGTAAAAATACCAAGTGAAAAGGAAGGGATGAGGAGAAATTGGGTTGAGTCATTTACAAATAAGTTTGGAAAAATTAATGTAGAGACAAAGAAGTCTATAGATAAGAAAAGACTAGAAGAGGTTAGATTTGATTCTGAGATGAATTTTAAAACAGTAGTAAAAATTAGTGTGAAGAAGCCTATAGTCATAGTGACCAATACATAAAAACCTATATTTTTAGTCATTAGTGTGCATCAACTGCTATTATCCATTATAAGTACCCAAAATATGTAGTCCAATCTAATTTTTTTTAATTTTTTTGACATAATATGATGGGTCTATAGACCCTAAATAGTATCTGTTAACCTATGCCATGAAATGGCAAGTTAGGGGAATAAATTTTGATGATGTAAATAAGTGTGAGCTCATAGGAGATTTAGTAGGTCATGCTTTGTAATTAATTTGTAAGAGAGATGTTAATGTTATATATCTCCATCAAGTAAAATCACAGTTAGTAGTAAAATTTAAAATGAAAAAGTGTGCAAGATAGACTATTCAAGACTTGAAGGAGATCTAAATATAGAGTAGAGAATCCGTGTGGGACTATGATCACATGTTCTCAGATGTGATGAATAAAATTAATTTTTCATGGAGGATAAGGATAAATCTACTTGGTTTGTAAAAGGAATGTGATCAAGAATCATATTTGCTAGTATGCATTTTTAGTGCTTGACTAAGGCTTATGTTCAATTAGCTTCCTTATGAGTGGAGAAAATCAAAGATTATGGAGATTATCTAGTTGTTGGCTCCAAAGTGGAAGTAAAATAGATACTTTAATGAACAAGATAGATGAGATACATGAAAGTGATAAACCTAAATTGGAATTATGGTGCATAGAGTGTGGAAGAGGACATCATAAGAATGATTATCCTAAACTCAAGCCAAAATTCTATGAAATAATTATAGTAGGGCATGCAACTTCAAAATGTCATCTACTACAATAGTACATTAAAAAAATTTAGATTTTATACTACAATTATTGTAAATTGACCAATAATGATAAAAATATATGTTGATCCCTTTAGGAATTAAAGGAATATATTACCAATAATGTCTTTATAGTTGTAATACAACATTTACCCACTTTAAAGCAAGACTTCCAGGCCTAGAGGTAGAAATCACGAGTGCAACACAAGGTAGTCTCATATAGACACCTTTGTCACCTCAATATCAATATCAACCCTAGGATCTAGTTGGATGGAAACCATCATCACCATAATACTTGTATCAATATTCATGGAAGAATGTGAGCCCATAATAATAGAAATCAAATTGGGATCCAACATCACATCATCACTAGTATGGTAGATACAATGCACAACAACAACAAGGAGGATTTACTAGATATTAGTCACATGATTAGGGATTATAGAAGAATAGGGGAGGATATAGGGGAGGATAAAAATGAGAAAAATAGAGAGGATATCAAGGGGATGACAAAAATGATAATTTAAATGCTCGTAAACCCATCTAATGTTATTTGTGTGGTGAGTATAATAATTTTGTGTGAAATTATCCCTCTAATCCTCAGAGACAGGGTATATTACATGTAGTTTAGAGTGGAAATACAAAATCAAATGAAATACTTGTTAGTATTGAATATGTAATGAAAATAAAATCTAGTGTGCAATGTGAACATGATAAATGCATAACCTATATCAAATGCATTTATGCAAGTAGTCACTAAGCAAAAATTATTGACCAAATTTTAATTTTAATCAAATTGGGTCAACCCATATATTTATAAATTTTTTAGAGGTTTCCATGTCTCATGTGTGTGTCATTTTTTCTATCATCTTACCTAGCCTTGTCCTAGTCCTTATTGAAGCCCATCTTCCTTGTACTTACATAGTCAACCAAAGTCAACCCTAGTCAAACATGGTAAAAATTAATAAGAAGTTAAAAAATGTTTTAAATGTGTCCTAGTATGCTATTTTACATGTTTTATGGTGGTTTAAAGTCATAAGTTGGTCCTTTACCATGTCTCATGTGCAAAAAGGGCCTTTTGGTCATATTTTTAGCCCATTTAATGACTTATATAGACTTTCAAGGAAGCATATTTGTCAAAAAGTTGGTTTTAAATGTGGAGGAGGTTAAGATCTATCAGGATCAATTGGAGTTCAGTCCAAGAGGTAGTTATGTGTAGAAAGAGATAGTTTATCCTTGATTTTAGGCCCTTTTTGGCACTTGTACAGAATTGGTGAGCTCATCTTCAGGTAAAAGCATGATTTATATGCCTCTTCACTTCTTTCAACTCTTTTCATGACTGGTGTGTAGAGGTTTCATGAAAAAGTTTAGCTACAATTTCTATTTCTTCCTTCTTGTCCTTGCAAGCTGAGGAAGGTCAATTTCAAATGCTTGGTGTGGGTTGTACAATTTGAGTTGAGAAGAATGCTCTTAGGGGTTAAAATTACTTTGAGTCTACTTCATTTTCATGGTAGTAAGTTTGGATTCCATGGCCTCTCCTTTATGAACCATAACTTAGACCTCGTGCATATTTTTATTCTTTCACATCCAAAAGGAGTCACTATTTAAACTAGTTTCTAAATAATTTTCTTTGGTCTGATCGATTTGATTGTTTCATATGTTTTTCAAGGTCCATCCATAGGTTTTACATGGTTGTGTTAGTGTAGGATATTATTTTCCTTATATTTATTATTATGGATTATTCCTACACATGTTTATATCTTTCTTAGGTGTTATTTTGAGATCACTTAGGTTTCATAAATGAAGTAATTAAGTTTCACATGCACAAGTGAAAATTTTAGTCAAATTGGTTGGTAAGGATACCCTTACCCACCAATATTGACATATGGAGCACACAAACCATTTGGCAAATGTCTTATGTTCACATTGCCAAATATTTTAACTTTAAGCCTCCATTGTATGTATAAATACACCTATCATCTAAGATATTTTAAACTGACTTATGAATTCAATATTAGTATAATTTTACTCTACTTCAATTTTATTCTCAATAATGGAGTTTTACTTCTATTTGCTTTCCATTTGCATTTTATGTGTTTAATTATATTAGTTAGATCTTGGACAATTATATCATGGTATCAAAGCAAATTTATAATAAAAAACACCAATATGTTGTTAATTTGTTAAAATCTTGAGTAGTTTTTGAGTTTGTATTCTAATTTATATTATAAAGGAGAAAACTATAGATCTATGTATATCATTTATAGTCCTTTCTTCTCTAATTGGTGAGCTTCATCAATATTTTTAATTATTTCAATTGTATTAGACATATAAGTAACCTTTTGTAGATATGAAAGGATTCAAACTAGTTGGACAATAGACTAAATATTTTTTTGATAAGGGGGAAATATTTACAAGTTATTTTTTAAATCTATTTTTTGATTAAAAATGACTTTTATTTTACTAACTAAAAAAAAAGGGTAAATAATCACTCAATTGTTTTTTGGGTTTTATGTGCCTTGGTTTCCTATTTTTGGATCATTTTTAAATTCATAATTTCATTAATAATTACTAAAGTTATCATAGTTTTATTGACCATGCTACTATTTAGAAAATTGCAAAAAAATCACATTTTTGATGATGGAGAAAATTTAAGGAGCTTTTTTGTAATTGATTGTTTAAAAACAATATTATTGTGGGAAATCATATTGTAAGGAGCTATTTATCAATGTCTTGTAACATTTTATTATATTTCACGAAGATGGAGTGTGAGGTTCAGTTTTGGAAGGTAGTCAAACTCCCTCATAAAAAAAAAATTATACTCTCCTTTGCTTGACTCACAATTTCACTCTTTTTTTTCTCCTCATGGATGCATTTTCAACTAAGCTCAATGTCCATTTTTGTGATCTTGCATTGTCACTTATGTAATCATTGCATAGATTTTTCATTTATGGATGTATTCTTGACTAAGTTTGATATCCATTTTTTATGATCACGCATTGTGTAGACACCTAGATCTAACCACCGATACCCTCTAACTAGGCTTTTGGCCAATTTCCACCCAAAATGCACAATTTGGGATAAAAACACTAAAACACACAAATGTTCTGAAACTGACATATTCAAGTGCTAATTTTAGCCAGGGTATCCCTAAATGGGGAAATGAAATTTATGGGCCAACTAACTTTGATCAAATCATTTCGAGTCAAAATGCTAATTTTGTACCTAAGTGCTCTAGATTGATCTTTCATATCAAATATCTTGCACAAGACATGTGCCTTCGTTATTTGTTTTTGGTAACATACTAAATGGGATAATGATTCTAATGCATCTAATAGTGACTTTCAATTCTAACATAGTCAAATTTTGGACCAATAACAAGAGATTTTAATGAATTTGAGTAATTTGTGCACAAAGTGCTTAATCATGCTTAAGAACCAAATAACCTAAATCAAGGCATAATTAATAATTCCATGGAAACTTGTTGAAAACTTATTTTTAGAAATGAATATTGAATATTTGCATCATTAGGTGACCTCATTTCTTGGGAAGACATCCCTAGACCATAAATGCCATAAATATCAGGATTCATGCCCTTCATGCTTCATCAATGCCTTCCATGATGCTTTCCATGCCTCTTAAATGCCCCTTCTTCCAATGTCATGATGAGGATAATAATAAACTTAATTCTAAAAATTGGATTAATCTTTAGCCACATATATCAATCTTGAGATAGATGATTCAGGTTGATTCTAGGCATTCTCTATAAATATGAAGCCTCACCGCATGAATTTTAAGAAATGATTATGCAAAGTTACAATGTAGAATTGATTAAAAAACTTTAATAAAATAGTGTTACAATGCCAAATTGATTTCAATCCAAGCTAAACCACAAGCCAAAGGTGCCAAGGAGAGATGGAGGTAGCCAAGCTTCCATTTTCAAGGACTTCATGAGCACAAGCCAAGAAAACCACTATAACAAGCATTTTGGAGCATCCAAGGAAGGTAAAAGAAGGAAGGTTTATTTTGCATTTTAGTTGTGTGTTTTATTCATGTTTGTTAACTAAGCTTTCCCTAGTGTTTAGGTCTAGAGATGTTATGCTAGTTAGTGTATTTCTTTTATTTTGTTTTCATTTTTGAACTAACACCATACTAACCATCCTCTCTTGAGTCAAATTCCTAGATCATATTATGGCATAACCAGTGGGACTAGATGCATCCCACACATGAAGAAGATCATTTTGTATCCTTAAAATATTTATTTGGACCATTAAAACTTTTATAAATTGATTTTATAACTTTATTTTGCCATTTTTTATTTGCCACAAGTTTACATAGTAACTGACGTCAACTAGTAAAACTAACATCGATTGGATAGAATAACCGACATCAATTGGATACTTGTGATCGATCACATTGGTATAATTGATGTTGGTTAGATAACCATCATTGGTTAGAAAATGTAACTATCATCGGTTATATAACCGACGTTGGTCACTATGTTTTTTTAAAACATATACCTAAGAGCTCTTTTTTAAAAGTATATTGTTTCAAACCTAAAAGAGCTTCAAGGCTAAAGGACATGCTACCATTTTTTTTGTAGGACCAAAATTGACATTTACTAAAAGCATGTTTAGATCACCTTTTGCATGCTTAAAAATCAATTATGAACCTTATTTTGGTGTTTAAAAAAAATTAGATGTTTATAGTGAATGTTTTCAAAGTTTACAACTAAGACCAAGGGGTGAAATGAACACCTCCTCATTTTACATTTGGGCTTAAAAATGAACTCATCTTTCCAAGATTTTTGTCTTCAATAGTTGTTTGATCTAATTTTTTTTAGAAAACAGAGGGGTGTTACATGTATGATCTTCCATTTGTCCCCTTTAAGGAACCCTTGGAATCAAAAGCACCATTACTATTGAAAAAAACCTAGTCTAAGGCTTTGAATGAATTTCATCTAAAGCACTCCCCAAAAACTCATCAAATTTTGGGTGACCTTGAAAATGACCCTAAAGTCTCTATTAGTCTTTTATTTTCATGAAAACTTAGCTTTTGAGGGGGATGCCATTACCTCCCATGAGTTATTTAGGGAAGATTTGACCTAGGGTTTCATCTCCTAGCATTGACTTCATTTATCTCCTTTGTAGCTACACACAGGATGTATCTGGATTTAGAAATCGCACTACACTAAATGAATAATAGGATGTAGTAGTTGTAAAAAAGACTAGACCTCTTTACAACTAGCCAATGTCACGTTCACACAATTTTTATGATTGTATTTTACATCATTTGATGTGAAATTCATTGTTTAATTGATTCCCCTAAAATGATTGAAATTATACTAGTTTTAGTTAACCCCATTTTGCCATACCCTTGCTAGGATTTGGATGATTATACTTAGAGTATTTTGGTCCTTTTTGCTTGGTATGTTTTGAGACTAAAACTTGTTTGTTTCTTTGTTCATAATCCATGTTGAAACCAATTTGTCTATAAACCACTCTCTTATCTAAAGAGGCATTATGATAGCCATTTTACACCACACTTATGTCTTGAAAATTTTTAAACTTGTTTGTGTGTGTGCCATTTGAGTTGAGGAGGGTAGTTTTATGCTGCCCAAATCATGTCAAAACATTTTGAGTCTTTTGAGTCTTTGAAACATAAAATAGATCACATAATTTGAGCATGCTTATGTTGTTAGGCTACTTAATTTATTTAAATAATTGTTTACCATTATATCAAAACCATTTGGACCTTTGTCTTATGCCATCATGTTGTCCAATCATATCTAGCTAGTTTGGTCAAATCTTAGTTTTCATCATTGATTTTTCAATTGGCCTTGTCAATTTTGGATCTAAACATTGATTGATTTATATTTAAGCCTCAATTTGTGGGATTGATACATAGATCTTTCTCTTTTGGGTTGCATAACTTCAATTAATTGATTACCCAAAATTGAAAACTAGTGATGGTTTGTTTATTCAATACCTATCTTTATCATTTTTTGTGTCTTTATTTAGGAAAACATAGCCTTTATCAAAGAGCCTTTTGTCTTATGCCTTATGCCAACTGATCATGTTTATGTTTGATTCTGTGTGCTAGGTCTATGTCAAAGTTGTTTCCAAACTTGTTAGATTAAATCCAATCACATCATAAATTTTTTCAAGTCTAGCTTTTGACATTATTTGGCCAAAAGTCCTAGCACATGCCTATTTGTTTGAGCCTAGGACTCTGTGTTTGGACAAAATACCTAGTAACTCAACTTTTTCCTTTCCTAGTTTAGACCTTTTTGGAACACTTTGACCTAGACCTTTGACATGCCAATATTTATTTAGATGTTTGACCTTTTTTGTGTATGACATTTGACGTTATATATTTGACATTAGGTTTTTTTTATGCCAAGTCTAAGAACAAACCATTTTTGAGATACAACTTTACTATTAAACCACATTGGGATACAACTCTACCCCTTCAACTAAGATAGACCAAGTTTGAACCATTTGTCCTTTGGATCATTTTTCAAAGTTTGTATAACTCTAAGACTTTTTATTTTTAGAGATTTTATCATTTATATGGATATGTCTAGCTATACTTATGGTGGAGTCACATACAATCCAACTTATGATATAATGGCTACATAAAATCCCACTAGGAACCCCTATAGAGAAATATTTTTTAAGGAGTTTTATTATTCTCCCTATAATACTACATATGGGGAACATAGTCAAAATATACAAAATCCAAATCAAGACCTTGATTGCTATGAAGAGGCTTGTGAGGATAAATTTGAAGACCCAACTATAGATAATGTTATTTGGGATATATATCCATACCCTCTTTACAATAATTAGTACATGGAATACATTCAAGAACTAGCTTATGATCTAACTCACAATTAGGATGATATGATTTATGAGGAAGACTTGGATGCTTTGGCTTATGTGAGTAATCAAGATCCACCACATCATACCATTTCTATTCTAGGACCATAATGACACACCATTCCCATACCAAGACCTCATCCTTTGGTTTATATAAGCAACCAAACTCCACAACACCCAACCATTTCCATACCAATATTTCATCCTTTGGTTTGTGTGAACAATCAAGCTCTACAATGACCAACCATTTCTCTACCAGGACATTGTCTTTTGGTTTGTGTGAGAAATCAAGTTCCACAATTCCCCTTCATCATTATAGAACCTAGTCCTTTGGCTTATGTGAATAATAATACTCCACACTACCCTATTACTACCATCTTCAGACTTTTTTTTTTGGATCATGCAAGCAATCATGCTCCCCAATGCCCTACCATTATCTAATTGCAAGTCATTCCTCATCTAGTACTAATCCCAACCAAATCTCAACTAATCCAATCATTCACAGACCAAGTTGTGTTAAAAACTAGTATTTTCTAACTCATTGAAAACCAAGGCCAAGAGAACCAACCAATCTAAGATGTTTTTGTTTAACTAACCACTTGTGATAAGTTAACCTATGATAAATTTCCTATTGATCCTATACCAATTGTCAAGAAGTCTCACTCTTATGAGCTAGTATTTGTCAAGTCACTTCTTAATGATTATAAATACCTTTTGTAAAATCATTACCTTAACCATGTACCTATTTTTCAAAAGCTTCCTATTAATAAGCCAATCTCTAAGGAGTTGTCTCTTGACCTATTTCCCATCTTATAGGAGTCTCACTTTAACAAACTAGTTTTTATGGAGCCCATTATGCCATCATAGGTCATTACTTGTCCAAAGCCAAATATTCAACAAGACATAATTGTAATAGAGTACCCATCAGATGAAGAATTAGAGTTAGAGTCAGGTTCTATTCTTGAATCAACATCAAATTTACCATCAAAATCTGAATCAACATCAGTCTCAACATCAGATTTAGAGTCCCCTAAGTTTGAATCAAATTTAGAAGAAGAATATGTTCATGATTGTTACAAAATTAGTTATGCATCCCTTGTAGATCAATTTGAATACATTTGTGATCTTTCTATAGTTTTTGAGGATGAGTAATTCAAATTTGACACAAGTTATCCTAGTATCTTCTATGTGGATTGTTCAGCCTCTCCCCATTCCATTACCATTCCAAAAGCCATTAACATTAACCAAAATATCCATATCACTGACATTCCATCTCCCACAAGTGTCAACTGGGAGTGAAAAAATCACACTTTATTGAAATGCATCTATGGTGACATAGCAGTTGAAAAAGAGAAAGGAGGCCAAGACCACATTCATGAAGTAGAAGAACACTCTCCTAGTGAAACCTTTTTAGAGGTGATAGGATATAATCAAAGTTCTAACTCAGCATCTTTTAATGAGACTTTTTTTTAAAATGCTAAAAGATAATCAAATTCAAAAGTCAACATTCCTTAGTGAAACCTTCTTAGAGGTGATATGGGATAATCAAGACAACTTCGTTAGTGAAAACCTCATTGAGGCACCAATAGTTGAGCACAAAATTTCTTCACTATTTGATGAAGACAAAATCAAATATCAAATCAAAATATTTTCCATCTATAGCCTAATTAGATTGTAACTACTATCAAGATCAAATAATAGAAAAATATAGTGGTCTTATTGAGAGAACAAGTCTTCATCCCCATCACAACCAAAGTTATGTTGAATTTGGCATCAACAACATTACGTGTGACTGAAAGTCTTGATCTTCATTTATTTCCTAACCATTCCACATTCCATTATTCTCAGCCATGCCATTTCATAAAGAAACTTACCATCCATTATTTGTCCTTGTTTGCCATCCATGTCCACACTTTCCTTTGTAGAGGCTATAAATATACCTTGTCTCAATGTTTGAAGGAATAAAAAAAATGACCAAGGAAGAATACAACAACATTTTCAACATCCAGATCAGTATCCATTTCTTGATAGAGTAACTATTTAGATGAGGTTTGGGATAGAAATTAACATGATCAAGTATTTTGTTTGTATCATTTGTTTATTAAGATGTGCATCTCCCCATCAACAAGAGCAATAGAATCAAGAACCACACCCAGGCCAAAAATATGTACCATATTGTTTCACATTGCCATATGCCATTGATCATTGCTACATATCTTTGTGCCATTGTCACATATTATTTCCATTTAACCCATCACTTGGGGGAAACCCTCTTACCATTTTATCCAAATTATCAAACTATCATTATCCTAGAGCAAGATTTTACCATTTTAACCATTCCATTCCTATCTTAAACAAAGCCTATTTTTACTCATCCTACCCAATCTTATTTTGATCTTGGTTACTTTGGTTCTTCCCACACCGTTTTTGGGGGGGTTTTAATAAAGTTTCAATAATCAATCAAATCCATATTTATAATGATAGTCTATGAAAGTAGTGTAACAATTGATGTGACAAGATATATTTTATGCTATCAAGTTTGTTTATGTGAGCCTAATTATAATTGCCTATGCATAAATCAATGTCTCATCATTATTGCTACTAATTATAACTACCTATAGGTAGATTAGTATCATTTACCTATGCCATTGTATCCTAGTTATAACCTTCAATGGGAAAACTAGGTACAACACTTATTTATCATGCATTGCCACATCACCTTGCCATTACTATTTTCATTTGACTGGCTATTTGCTAGTTTTGAGAACTTGTTGGGACCTTGTTGGTTTTTACTTACCTTTTATGTGGATATAACTACTATGAATTGAGGTCATTTTAGGACTATGTGGGTCATACTCAATTCATGTTTAGGTCACCTCAGTCCCCCTTTCTAAATGCTCTCACTATTTTGTGAGAAACCTAAGCCAAATGCTCTCACCATTTTGAGAGCAGGTATCTTGTCATTCTCTAATGAGTTAAGATACCTCAAAATGCCAAAAAAATTCATTACTTTTCAAAAAAATCCAAAAATATTTGTCTTGTCTAGGCTTAGTCAGTTATCCTCGATCCACCTTACTAGGGCATTGTCATTGTTAGGATGCTTTCTTTTGCTTTTTTTTTTAGGCTTTCTATTTGTTTATTTTAAGTTGTTTGTTTGTTTATTCACTTGATTATTTATTTTATTTTATTACTTTTGCCTTGACTTAGTCTATATGTGTTCATTGGGTGATTCCTTGATCACATTATTCTTGAGTCTATCCATATTCATACATCAATATTATCATCATAGTTTTTATCATTGGTGCATTATTTTCAAGTGTTTATTAGATCAGGAGTTAGTCCTTATGTATTTTTTGTCCAAGTCTTCATGGTGTTCTATCATGATGCCTATCTTCACATGCTATAGAAAAAATTACCTTTAAGAAGGTCTACAATCAATGAAGTTGTAGAAGTTTCTCCTTGGCACCTTAGCAAACCCTTCCATCCCACCCTTGATCAAATTAACCCATTGGCCATTCTAGTTGTATCATTTCTAATCAATATGAGCATCTCCTCATTAGTATGTAGAATTGAATCATTTATAATGATCAATCCTATTCCTCTATCCATCTCTGTCATCACTTTTCACCCACTCATCTTTAATCTATATTTTAGGTTATAATATCCTTGAGTTATGCTTGCTAATCATCCCTAACTTGGGCACCATCAGTTTTATCCAATCTAGGTCCTCTAAATGATTATAACCACTTATGGGAAAATCATTATTTTGAATTTTATTCCTAATTATAGCCACCTTTGGGAAAATTAGTATCTTTTTTACATCAATGCATGCAAGCATTTTCTCATATGGATTAATCTCAACCATAGGTTAATTCTACCTTTCTTATTTTTTCTTTTCAAGGGACCATCCATCAACAAATGTAATAGCCACTCCCTCAAGGGGGCAGCATCATCACCTTCCCAGAACCATTTGGAAATTTTTTATTTAACCATCATCTTCTTTTTTGGCATATAAGCCATCTCTCATTCTTTGAGAAGATATTTCTTTGCCTATGGTTTGCAATGACTTCCCAAATAAGGGCAAATTGTATACATTTAAATTTGGCCACCAATAACCTCCAACCATGATTTTGACAAATTTCCACCTAAAATGCACAATTTGGCCTTAAAATGCTAAAACACATTAAATAATGTGAAATTGACATATTCAAGTGCTGATTTTGGCTAAAGTATCATTAATTGGGGTAATGAAATTTATGGGCCAACTAACTTTGATCAGATCATTTTGAGTTAAAATGCTAATTTTGCACTTCGGTGCTCTAGATTGATCTTTCCTATAAAATATATTTCACATAATGTGTGCCTTCATTATTTTTTTTGGTAACATCCTAAATGGGAATAAAGTTCTAACACATCTGACAGTGACTTCTAATTCCAATCCAATTAAATTTTGGATCAATAATAAGGCATTTTGATTAATTTGAGTGATTTGTGCATAAAGTGCTTAATCATGCTTAAGAGATAATTAACCCAAATCAAGGCATAATTAATAATTCCATGAAAACTTGTTGAAAACTTATTTTTGGAAATGAATATTGAATATTTGCATCATCAGGTGACCTCATTTCTTGGAAAGACATCCTTAGGCCATAAATGCCACAAATATCAGGATTCATGCCCTCCATGCCTCATCAATGCCTCCCATGATGACCTCCATGCCTCTTAATTTCCCCTTCTTCTAATGTCATGATGAGGATAATTATAAACTTAATTCTAAAAATTTGATTAACCCTTAGTCACACATCTCAATCCTAAAATGGATGGGTTAGGTTGATTCTAGATATTCTCAAAAATCTATAAATATGAGGCCTCACCACATTAATTTTAAGAGATGATTATGCAAAGTTATAATGTAGAATTGATTACAAAGCTTCAATAAACTAGTGTTACCATGCCAAACTAATTTCAAGCCAAGCCACAAGCCAAAGGTGCCAAGGAGATATGTAGGTAGCCAAGCTTCCATTTCTAAGGACTTCATGAGTACAAGCTGAGTAAACCACTATAACAAGCATTTTGGAGCATCTAACGAAGGTAAAATAAGTTTTTTTTTTCTTTGCATTTAGTTGTGTGTTTTATTCATGTTTGTTAACTAAGCTCTCCCTAGTGTCTAGGACTAGAGATGTTATGCTATTTAGTGTTTTTATTTCATTTTGCTTTCATTTTAGAACTAACACCATACTAACCATCTTCTCTTGAGTCAAATTCCTAGATCACATTATGATCTAGGAAAGCATACATGCAACACCCCTCTCTTTGAAAATCATAGTGACTGATGTTAGTTTTATAACTGATGATGGTTACATTTTCTAATTGATGATGGTTATCTAATTGACATTAGGTATACCAATGTGACTAATGAAAAGTATCCAATTGATGTCATTTTTACTAACCGATGTTAGTTAATCTATCCAAGTAATGTCATTTTTACTAGTCGACATCAGTTATTGTGTAAACCCATGGCAAACAAAAAATGGAAAAATAAAGTTAGAAAATCAATTTACAAGAGTTTTAATGGTCTAAACAAATATTTTAAAGCTACAAAATGATCTTCTTCATGTGTGGGATGCATCTATTCCCACCGGGCATGCCATAATGTGATCTAGGAATTTATCTCAAGAGATGATGGTTAGTTTGGTGTTAGTTCTAAAATAAAAACAAAATGAAAGAAACATAATAACTAGCATACCATCTCTAGTATTAGATACTAGGGAGATCTTAGTTAATAAACATAAATAAAATAAATAACTAAAATGCAAAATAAACCTTCTTTTACCTTCCTTGGATGATCCAAAATGCTTGTTATAATAGTTTTCTTAGCTTGTGTTCATGAAGTCCTTGGCAATGGAAGCTTGGCTACCTCCATCTCTCCTTATCACCTTTGGCTTATGGCTTGGTTTGTCTTGAAATCAATTTTTCATGGTAATACTATTTTATTGAAGATTTGTAATCAATTTTTCATTATAAATTTTCATAATCATCTCTTAAAATTCATGTGGTAAGGCCTCATATTTATAGATTTTTGAGAATGTTTAGAATCAACCTGAATCATCTATCTCAAGACTAAGATGTGTGGGTAAGGAATAATCTAATTTTTGGAATTAAGTTTATAATTATCTTCATCATGACATTGGAATAAGGGGCAATTAATAGGCATGGAGGGCATGGATCTTGATATTTGTGGCATTTATGGCATAGGGATGTCTTCCCAAGAAATGAGGTCAATTGATGATGTAGATATTCAATATTCATTTCCAAAAATAAGTTTTCAACAAATTTCCATAGAATTATTAATTATGCCTTGATTTAGGTTAATTATCTCTTAAGCATGATTAAGCACTTTGTGCACAAATTACTCAAATTGATTAGAATGCCTTATTATTGGTCCAAAATTTAATTAAAATAGAATTGGAAGTCACTATTAGATGCATTAGAACCATATTCCCATTTAGATTGTTACAAACAATAAATAACAAAGGAACACATCTTGTGCAAGAGATTTGATAGGAAAGATCAATCTAGAGCACCCAAGTGCAAAATTGGCATTTTGACTCTGAATGATTTGATCAAAGTTAGCTAGCCCATAAATTGCATTGCCCCATTTAATGATACTTTAGCCAAAATCAGCACTTAAATATGTCAATTTTACATCATTTAATGTGTTTTAGTGTTTTTAGGCCAAATTATGCATTTGAGGTGGAAATTGGTCGAAAGCCTTGTTGGAGGTTATTGGTGGCTATATTTAGGTGTCTACACATTTTGTGCCTTTAATGCAAATGTTTCACTCATTTCTATGCCACTCACTTTGTTGTTATGTGTATTGTGTGATAGTAAATACTACACTGTACTACACATTCAACAACCTCAAATAGTCATCTTGTTGCTATGTGTATTACACGATGGTGAATACTACACCAAATCATGCACTTTGACAACATCAACCATATATTTATGGTTTATTTTGTATATTTATACCTATAATTCATTATATTTAATTATAGATCTAGTTTGTAGCATCTTATTTACATTATATGCATCATCTTTCCTTGTTACATGAGTTGAAGATTCAACAATCAACTCTATACTCATGTTTATGGCTATCTTTATCCCTACACAATATCTTAAGATTTGATTGGATTTATTATGAAAAACATTTTGTGCCCATTGTAAATGGACTAAAGTGCTGATTTTATGCACACTAAAATATAAAGTACCAATTGTATGCACACTAAAGTGCCAAACCTCTATAATTGGGGGGGATTATTTCTAATAGTTTTAGGGAGGTTTTTTTGTGCCTTTATTTCTCTATTACTCATTAAATTTTTACTTACACTACATTATGGATCAAAATTTGCTTCCACTTCTCACTCCATTAAATTATCATGACTAGAAATCTAAAGGGCAAAATTTTGTAAAAAGTAAAGGTTTACATAGGATAACCATGAATATAGAAACTAAAGTAAAACTTATGAAGATAAAATTAAGTTGTATAATAGGTGTGATTAAGCATATGGTCTTTTGTGTTTGTCTATTTCTCCTAGCTTACTCTTTCACATTGAATCTATTAAATCACCACATGAGATTTGGAACACCTTGGAATAACTCTTTGGGAAATAGGATGTAATGAGGGGTCATGAGCTAGATAATGAGATCATTAGTTCAAGTCTAAGAATTTTTGACACTATATAAGACTTTTTTACCAAACTTAAATCACTTAGGTTGTAATTAAAATTGTGTGGTATAGATAAAAATGATGAACAATTGATCATCTCTATTCTTTCCAAGTTAGGTCTTGACTACTCAGTTTGTGTCTCTACCTTTTATTCTACAAAATGTGCCCTAAGAACTACATGGAGTATGCCATCCTTAGATTATTTTGCCAAAGAATTAACTAGGGAGTAAGAAAATCTCATCCAAATGGGTACATTGAAGTCCTTTAAATAACATGCTTTGTTGATTCATGACAAATCAAAGACTTCAATTAATAAAGAGAAGAAATAAAACAAAAAGGACCAAGAGAAATGAAGGGGTCAAAAATTAGTTACTAAGCCAAAATATCATATGATTCCTCCTAAAGAATTGACTATGGATCCCAACATGTATTCCTACACTCATAGTGGACTCATGTACAATCTAAGGATTAGTAATGTGGTGGCATAAGAAGAAATGGTGCAAGACCTTTACATAGATAATATTCCTTATGAGATAGATTTTTATTTTGAGAGGATCACATGTGCCTATTGTAAGAGAACTTGGCACGATGAAACAAAATGTATGAAAAAATAGATTAATTTTCTAACAAAGATGCTTGAGAAAAACAAAATCAATGTCCATGATATAGTCAAATAAAGCTCATCAACACAATTCTAATACATTAATCACTCATTTTGATGGGGTGAGTAAACTATGGCATAAGTGATTTGGCCATCTAAACTGTCACTACTTGGAATAACTCAATCAACAATATACAGTAATAGGGTTGCCTCATGTTCATTTTTTTGATGGTGTTTGTGAAGGTTGCATGCTTGGTAAACATCCTAAAGAGAAATATGACAAAGGCAAATCATGGAGAGCCACTATAATTTTGGAGCTAATTCACAGTGATGTTTTTAGGCCATTTTTAAAGCCTTCATTCAATAGGGATAGGTATATGCTTACCTTCATAGATGAATTATCTAGGTATACTTGTGTGTCTTTTATTCAATAAAATTCTAAGGTATTTGACCATTTTAAGGATTTCAAGGCTCTCATTGAGAAATAATCAAGAAATACCATTAGGACTTTATGCATTGATAATGGTAGTGAGTATGTTAGTGATTGCTTTGAACAATTTTGTACTTTAGAAGGAATTGATCTAAAATGAATAGTTGCATAGAGTCCTCAATATAATGGTGTTGTAGAATGTAATAAAATATCTTTAAAAGAAATGGAAAATTTTATAATACACTCCAAATCACTTACAACACAATATTGGGTAGAGGCTATTAATTGTTCTTGTTATATCCAAAATCATGTTCCTCACAAAGTGTTGAAAAGGATCACTCCTTTTGAAGCTTAGAGTAATCAAAAACATAAATTTAAGCACTTTAAGGTATTTGGATCTCAATTTATGGCCCACATTCCTAAAAATAAATGTAAGGACATGGAATGTCAGAGTAGGTCTTACATATTTTTGTGGGTATGTAGAAGGTGTTAAAAGATATAGGCTTCTTCATCATATCACACATGAATTATTCATTGAGAGGAGTGTAAAACTTTTAAGAGGGTCCATCAAAATCCACACTTGACACTTCTCCCTCTTCTTTGGAATCTCTAGGATATGATGATGGTTCAGATGATTAAGATCATCTAGATTAGATACATATTGATGAGATTATTCTTCCAATTTATGTGAGTAGTGTGATAGAGATTCACCTCATTTCATTCACAATCATATTTTTGAAGTTGAAGAAACTCCTCTTAATTCTCTAAATTCAGGTCCTCTCTAGGATAAACAGACTCTATAGAGTGTAGGTGATTAGGTTAGGGATCCATCAAATGTCAAAAGAACTCATTCACAATTTTAGAGTGTTACACATGTTTTCATTGCTTGTGCTTCTAATCCATAGTCATTTCATGAAGCATCTAGCATTCTTTAGTTGGATACAACTATGCATGAAGAGTATAGCTCCTTAATTTGGAACCACAATTGGGATTTAGTACCCCTTCCTAAGGGAAGGAAACTTTTTTGACATAGATGGATCTATCAAACAAAATTTATAAAAGATGGGTCAATGGATAAGTTCAAAGCACGATTGGTAGAAAAAGGACTTTCACAAGTTCTTAGCATTAACTATACTAAAACATTTACTCCAGTCACTAAAATGAATTCTATTCAACTCACTCTTTTCATTGATATAGCTTATCATTGGGATGTTCATCAGATGGATGTGAAGAGTGCCTTTCTTCATAGAGACCTTGAGGAGGAGATATATATGGAGCAACCATAATGTTTTATGGAAGATTCTTCCTTAGTGTGTAAACTTCAAAAATCTATCTATCACTTTAAATAGGCCCCTTAGGCTTAATATGCCAATATGGATTCATTTATTCTCACATTTGGTTTCACTAGATGCAATTTTGATCCAAATGTCTACATATTATAGTAGGATAATTCACTCTTGATTTTGGTTCTATATGTAGATGACCTATTGATCACAGGGAGTTATTCATCCTCTGTTGTAGTAGTGAAAATTGCTATACATGACTGACTTAGGTTTATTGCATTACTTCCTTGATATTGAGATTTCATAATCTAGCTTAAGGATTACCATTGCATAATCTAAGTATGCTCTTGATTTTCTTGCACGGTTCCATATGGATGATTTTAATCTAGCTTCAAATTCCTTTCTTTTTGGAGTTAAACTTGAGGTTGAGTGTTCTTCTCCATTGGTTGATGATACCTTGTATTAATAACTAATTGGTAGCATCATCAATCTATCTCACACTAGACCTAATATTTCATATACAATGGGTATGGTCTCTAAGTTTATGCAAACACTGCATGAGCTACACTAGAAAGTAGCCAAATGGATTCTCCACTACATTCAAGGTACTCATAGTTTTGGGATTCACTATGGAGAAAGCATTGATATTAACTTGATTAGGTACATAGATTCAGATTGGGTTGGCAATATTTAACATCTCAAGTCTACTTCAAGATATAATTTCTCACTTAGTTTAGGACTAATTAGTTGGTCTAGAAAAAAGCAAATTACTATTTCTTTATCATCTACTAAGGTTGAATATAGAGAGAATGTCAATGCTACTACTAAATCTATTTGGCTTCATTGGATTCTTACTAAGTTTGGTATATAGTTCAAGTGACCCACAATCATATTTTGTGATAACCAAAGTACCATCCAAATCTAAAAGAATCCAATCCAACATCAATATACCAAGCACATCAAGATTTAAATGCACTTCATTTGGGATATAATTTATGGATATGCCATTGATCTTAGATTTTTCCAGACTATAGAGAAGATAACTGATATCTCACCAAGACCTTCACTGAGAGCAAGTATTTTCACTTGTGTGCTCTTCTTGGGGTATGGGCTGCATCAACATCATCTTTAGGGGGGACATTCTAGTCCTATTCTTCTTTTCTCTCTCTCTCCTTTTTTTTGTGGGGGGGGAATTTTTTCCTATGGGTTTTTTCCTTTTTCTCCACTTTGTGAGAGTTGCATTGTACTTGGGTATCTCATTAGGCCATGTTGCTGGGACCCAATTTTGTTTACCCACATAAGCTATGCTTAAGGTAGGGGGTGTTAGTGTAAGATATTATTTTCCTTGTATTTATTATTATGGATTATTCATACAATTTTTTTTAGTTTCTTTAGGTGTTATTTTGAGGCCACTTAGGTGTCATAAATTAAGTAATTAAGGTGCACATGCACATGTGAAAATTTTAGTCAAATTGGTGGGTAAGGATACCCTTACCCACAAATATTCACATCTGGATCACACAAACCATTTAGAAAATGTCTTGTGTTTACATTGAAAAATGTCTTGACTATATGCATCCATTTTACCTATAAATATTCCTCTCATCTAAGTTATTTTAAAATGAGTTATGAATTCAATATTATTATAATTTTTCTTTATTTTGATTTTAGTCTAAAAAATAGAGTTTTGCTTCTATTTAAATTGCATTTTCAGTTCATGTGTTTGATTATATCAATTTAATATTAGATAATTTCATCAATTTATTCTTGGTTTTGGAGTCTCATGATTTTAATAAGCCTCTTCTAAGCTTATCCTTGCTTGCAAACTATTCCTATGCATCCATAGTTGTCTTAGGTGCCATGAGAAAGATTTCCCACATTAGATGGAGGAATGCAACAATGTTTTAGGTGTTTTAAGAAATGAAGATGAATTTGGAAGTGTTATGATAATTTTTGAGGTCATATAATGTCAAAACAATGCTCAAAACTCCATGTTCCTCCTCATTGTTAGCCTTCACAGTTGTATGCATACCTACAGATAGTCTGAGCAAAAGGTGTAGAGATCACAGTGGAAAATTTGGAACTTTTGAAGAGCATCCTCTTGTTTTAACATAGTGGAATTATATTTTAGAATTTTTATTATTTGTATACTATCAAGTGAAGGATGAGGACCATCTTTAAGAATGACAAATTTTTTGAGTTTGGAACTTAGTCCCTAAAAAGCTAAAATAAAGGTCTAGTAGGTTTTGGGATATATTATTGCATGATGATAATTAATTTTGGAACTCATAAATTAAAATAACATTTGACCCTTGGTATAGAAAAATACCCTAAAAAGGTTGGAGAGAATATGGATTAGAGAGGATAATGTTTGATAACCTTAAATATGCACTAAATTATTTCAGTGTTATCTATAGGTTCAAGACCAAAAATGAGGTCTTGGTCATGAAAAATTGAAATTAAGCTTATTTACATATGGAAATAGTGATAAATGATCTAAGATGGAATTAATATTATGAAACCCATTATGAGGATCTGTTAGGAGAGATGACAAAGACCAATAATCATCCTTAGTTTGTACAACTCTAAGATGCACTTACAACCAAGACATAGTTCCCATGTCTTGCAAAGGAGAATTTTAGGTAATGAATCATTGAGATATAAATTATATTAGATGTAAATTATATACATTTGTCATGAAAACCATCAAAATAGGCTAATATATACTGGCTAATGTCTTATGGTAACCTACAGGTCAGAGAAAAGAACATTATCCTAGTTGTAGGTAGTAGAGAACTCAAGAGTGATCAAAGTGATTGAAAAAGACTAAAGGAGGTTAAATAGAAGAATTGAGTGCTTTTTGACATTAATATAATCATGGGGAGTTCATAAAGTCCTTATCGTACCTAACACAAGGCCTAATGCACCTATAATAAGGCTCGAACAAGAACATGCCTTAGTCCTATAGACAGGAAGGACTAAACTTGTGAGACAAGTGTTTGCAAAGCCACATGAAGGAGATCACAAGTATAGAAAATATTTTATGGTTTTAATGAGAAAAAAAATATCTAATTACATCAAAAACACCATGACTAATGTCTCTTAAGGCCACATTACCCTATATGCAAGGGTCAAAAAAAATGAAGTAGTTATCTCAGTCTTGAACTAGCATGAAATATAACAAAAACCATGACTTTCTCAGGTGAAATGTCACTAAAAAAAGGGACTTTATAATATTATAATGTATCAATGGATTATACTATTATGATATGAGTTTCGTAAGCTCTGGGCATGATCCTAAAAGGACTAGTATACAGTCAGTTATGACTATCTCAGGTAGTGACCTAGTCATAAACCCAAAGGATATGAGATGAGAGGATTGATGTTGAGGGTAGTTTAAAAGGACAAAAATTATCAATTATGGTCATAAAGACCTCATGAATTTCTCATAGTGGGAAAAAATCAATGAAAATCCTTTTATATTGCAATCATAGTCCATTAAATGGATGGTTTAGGTGCTCAAACATGGTACAAGTCATCCTTGATATTTGGATAAGCCTCTCCAATATTTTTTTTTTAAGTAAATAAGATAACCCCCCCCCCCCATTGTTTTTTCTTAGAGATAAGGTGCTTTTCTTTATGTAAACCCTACAAGTTTTGGAATAAATGGATAAAATCATGAACCAAAAGGCCTAAAAACCATCCAATATGATTTATTATGCTAAAGGATAGACATTCCAACCTAAAAAACTTTGATAGAATATATGTAGGCAAATAGGGTACCCTGGGCAACAAAGGTTGCAGTCAAACCCCATAGGTAAAATTGAGGCCAAGGAGCCAAAAAGGAAACCATATTCATTCCCAAGTTTAGAAAAGTTTCCCAATTTATTGGTTCATGTTGGGAGAGGTATATTAGAGGTATCCAAGCCATTAGATGCAGGTAATTCATCAAGGAAGCTCTTTTAAACCTAAGGTTATAGGTAGACCCTTTGAACAAGGTCTAGGCCTAGTTCTAAAGGATGACCATTCTTATTTCTACATTTTGATGAGCTATTAAAATGATTAGAGCATGTGCATGGGACATATAAAAAGATGTCTAGACCTTTAGTTTGTAGGAAAACTATTAAGCACAAAATATACTGAGAGTGGGGGGTGAATCAGTATATTATATATCTTTTAATTAATCTAATTTCTTTTCTTTAACCACTCAATCATACATTCAAGATATGTAATAAAATTGAAATAATAATTTTCACCACATGAGAGAGAGAGAGAGAGAGAGAGAGAGAGAGAGAGAGAGAGAGAGAGAGAGAGAGAGAGAGAGAGAGAGAGAGAGAGACCATATTTTTACATGGAAACCCAAAGTGGGAAAAACCATGGAAAACAATATCAAGTATATGAATGAGAACCTACTCAAAATACAAAGTTTGAAAACACCAACTTGCAGGAGCACCAACCCATCTTGTTTATAAAACATAACTATCTCTCAATGTTGTTTACTCAACAAATGATATAACTATACAATATCTCTTGCTTTTCTCTCTTCAAAAACAAATACAAACCATGCACTCTCTTGCATTTTTCAAATGGATTCTCAAGCCTTTATTTATATCTTTCCAAATGACCTTTGGCATTCACCCTTTGTGACCCTTCAATCCTCATGCAAAATGGTGCCAAAATTGCATGACCCTTCATATCCTTGCATTTGAAAATTCATATGGTGACCCTTCATAATCAAAAGCATCCTTTCCTCTTTTGTCTTTATCTTGGTGACTTTTCATATTCTTTAAAGTGTCCTTTCATAGAAAAATGTGCCATACCTCTTTTGTATTCACATGGTGACTCTTAGAATTCCTCAAGATGACCCTTTATGAGAAAATGCACCCCATTCCTCTTTCATCTTTTACCCTGTGTCTCTTTGACTTCTCCATGCACCCTCTTTTGACTTATATGCAACCAAAAATATATTCATTAATATTAAATAAATATTAACACACATTAGCTAAGATATGAATATTAAAAACACCATTAAATGAAATGGGGCATTTATCAATAATAATGATAGACCTTTGACATCAATGAAAATATTTCCAACAATATTCCCCTTTGTCTTTAATGGAAACCTCAAACTGAAATTGCCACATCCTGAAACCTACACATACTGCCATCTAAAAAATATACAGTAACTCCCCCTTACTGTAGTAACCTATATTTATTCCCTATACCTATTTCTACACCTATACCTATACCTATTATTCTCCCCCTTTGACATCAATGGCAAAGGGAATACTTAGAGCTAACACTTATCTCCCCCTCAACTGATGCTAAACCTTAATGGTAAGAAGTAAAAGAAATTGCTCCCAACTTCTCTCACAAATACTCAGATGTGTCTTTTGGTAGTGCCTTTGTGAAAATATTTTCAATCTATTCTATATTACTAATATACTCAATCTTAACATGTTGATCTACAACATGCTCTCTCGAGAAGTGATATCTAATGGGAATGTGTTTTGTTCTTGAATGCATCACTAGATTATTCAAAATATTTATAACACTTGTGTTATCACAAAAAAATAGAAATAGGTTCATCATACTTTACCTTGATATCTTCCAAAGTTTGCTTCACCCAAAGCACTTGAATACAACACAATACTGATGCAATATATTCTACTTCAGTTGTAGTATGTGATACTAAATTTTGCTTCTTGCTTAGCCATGATACTAAGCTATCACCAAGGAAGAAAACTCCTCCACTTGTACTCTTTCTATCATCCAAGCACCCTACCCAATCTAAATCTATATAAGCAACCAAGTGAAATATTTACCTATGGAATACCATAATTAATAATCTAATGTCCCCTTGATATATCTAATAGTATCTTCACCAACTGAACATGACTAGCTTTTAGAGATGACTGATATCTTACAACCATACCTATTAAATGCATGATGTCTAGCCTCAATGTTGTCAAATATAAAATACTACCAATCATAGATCTATACAAAGATTAATCTATAATAGGTGAATCTTCATCCTTGCTCACCTTATTTCCTATACATATTGGTGTGCCAACTGGTGCACAATCCTCAAAACCAAATTTATTTAACATTTCCTTGGCATATTTACTTTGAGATATAAAAATTCCTTTATCTGACTAAAATATTTGCAATCCTAAGAAAAATGGAAATTCTCCAAGTATAGACATCTCAAACTATTTTTTCATATTATCAAAAAATTGTTTTGTCATATTTTCAATATTTCCTTTAAAAATGATATAATCAACATATACCACAATAATAAATTGATTCTCACCTTTTTTTAATGTAGATATTACTATCATTAAATCCTCTCTTGAAACCTTGATCTTACATGTACTTATCAAGCCTTGCATACCAAGCTTTGGGAGCTTGTTTCAATCCATACAATGATTTCTTCAATGTATATACATGGCTACTAATATTTAAGAGAATAAATCTCTCAGGCTACTCAATGTAGAACTCTTCTTCTACATTTATATTTAGTAAGGCATATTTGACATCCATCTAAAACACTTTGAAATTTTTAAACACTACATATGCAAGAAACATTCTAATAGCCTCTAACCTTTCCACTAGTGATTTTTTTTTTTTCAAAATCTATTACCTCAATTTGATCATATCCTTTACATACTAATCTTTCTTTATTTATAGTCACTTCTCCATTTTCATTCAACTTATTTCTATAAACTCATTTTTTTCCTATCACATTATGATCTTTTGGTCTAGGAACTAATTCCTAAGTATCATTATTTTCTATCTGATTTAATTCATCATCCATAGCCTTAACCCAATGCTTATCATGTCTAGCTTCTAAAAAAGTTCTAGGCTAAATTTTGGATACCAAAGAGAAATTAATTTGCTCAGATTCACTTACCATCATTCTTCTGGTGTGAATTCCTTCATTTATGTCCTTGATGATGTTACTTTCATTATAATTTATCTAAACATATTTGGATGGAGTTTTGTTTCCATTTTTCTCCTTCTTCTCATCTTCATTTGATTTTTCAAAACCTTCCTCTTCAATGATTTTAGGAATGTCTACTGGATCACCGATTCTTTGTGTTCCATCTTCTTCTATCCTGGCACTTACACTTTCAACAATTTTCTTAGTTATTTTGTTATAACATTTATAATATTTACTTTTGCAAGAATAACCAAGAAATATAACTTCATCTACTATGGATTCAAACTTAACAAGTTTTTCATCAGTTCTCTTTATGAAGCATCTATTGCTAAAAACTCTAAAATAATCAACTGTTTTTGGTTTATCTTTCCATAGATAATAAGGAGTCTTATCACTATTGAATCTCAATAATTTTCTATTCTACATATGCATTAATGTAGAAACTACCTCTCTCCAATATTTATCTGCTATCTTGGATTCCTTTAGCATTATCCTCACCATCTCCTAAATTGTTCTATTTTTTCATTCAACTACTCCATTTTGTTGGGGAGTTTTGGATGTTGAATAATGCCTCTTTATTCCATGGTCTTCACAAAATTCAATAAATTGATGTGACATGAATTTTCATTCTTGATCTGATCTTAGACACTTAATCTCAAAACTGGTTTCATTATCAACAAATGCTTTGAAATGTCTGAAAGCTTTTATTTTTTTAAAAAACATTAAGTCATATGTGAAAAATCATCAATAAGTAACATGAAATATTTTGCACCTTGAGTACTTTGATTCCTCATAGGTCTACATAGATCTAGCATCTGAGTAGTTGAGTACTCTTTTATTTTGAACTACCTTCTATCTTGCTTCCCATGCTGACAAGGTTCATAAAGTGTGTCATATGGATTTATAATCTTTGGAAGATTTATGAATGCTTGATTTTTACAAGATTGTCAAAATTTATGTGCCCCATTCTCCTATGCCATATCCAACTTTCTTCAATCTGACATAAACAACATCTTTGACCTTTGATGTCTGATAGCATATACAAATTATTTCTTGTTCTTTGAGCATCTGGAACCAACACATATGAATCTTTTCTTCTAATTTCACAACCTTCTGCATAAAACTTTAGTGTATGCCCTTGATCACACATTTGATTTACACTCAAAATATTATGCTTAAGACCTTCTACATACAAAATATTTATAGTTTTATTTCTACCATTATCCAAACTTGGAGTACCTTTTCCAGTAATTTTGGCAGTAGTATTGTCTCTAAATTTCACTATGACACCATTAATCTTCTTCAAGGTTATAAACTTGCTCTTATCTCCTATCATGTTCCTCGAGCATCCACTTTCAATGAACCATGGCTTTTCTTCATTTCTTTCATGCAAAGCAGTCTGCACCAACATAGATTTTTTAGGTTGTTTCTTTTGCCATGAACCTATCTAAACTTTCTTCTTGATGAATGGAGCCTTGAAACTCTAGTCCTTCTTGACTGATTCAGAGACACTTCTACAATACTAATCTATATATCCAAAAATTTTGCACTTGTAACATCTTATGGCCTTTTCATTAAAGCCTAATAGAGGAGCAAAAGAGTTGTGGCTTATGTTTGACTCTGTTTGAATTTCCTTCTCTTTATTTTTTTAAATTGTTAGCCCTTTTTTGACATTCTATTTTCTTATGACCATATCTATTACAATAAAAATGGTAACCATAAAATAAGACCTATTTGTGTATCTTTGACAAGATTGTCTTTTGTAGATCTATTCTTTATAGCCTTCTTTATCTTAGATGTCCTATGTATTCTTAACTTCTTCCCTTTTTATGTCTTCTTTCGTAAGAGCTTCAACATATCTTTTTCCTTTTTCCTTGTCTATGAAAGTAGTGACCTCCTCTTTCTCTTTTTAAAATCCAATACCTATCTTATCTAACATTTATCTTTGATTTTATAATGTCTTATTCAACATATTAGCACTATTCTCAAATTTGTAATCATTAGTTATTCTATCATTGATTGCTTTATTTGTTTTCTCAAGATTTGCTTTTAAAGAAGCAATTTCAATAACATACCTTTCACATTCTTTACTTACTATTTTCAACTATGCCATTAGATATGCTTCATTAATCTTATATTCTTCAAAGTGTCCTTGTAGATCTTTAATTATTTCCTTTGACTCCTTTTCATTTTTTTGGATTTGGAGCTTTAATCTTTGATTTTTATTTTCAAGAGCTTTCAACTCTTCTAAGGCACAAATGAGTTCTCCTTCCAGATTCACTTTGACTTCATCTTATTCTTCTTCTTGATCATCTATACTTTTTCTTGTGGATACATCTTTATGTGTGGTCATGAATAGAATCTCTTCTTATTCTAAATCACTGACTCTATTATCTTCGACTGAGCTAGGATATTTAGAATACAAACTCTTCTTCTCTAATCCCTTATTGAATTTACCTTTAAAATTCTTCTTGTATGTAGACTTTAATTCTTCATTTTCATCATTACCCTTATTTGGGCATTTAGATATAAAATGTCCAATCTTTCTACAACTAAAACATTTAAAAGGTAATTTTCCTTGATATTTACTTATGCCCTTTTCGGCTTGCAAATGAAAAGAGCTTCATTGTCATCTTCATCATCGCTAGAACTATCACTTGATTATTGAATCTTAGCCTTCTCTTTCTTTGATGTATTGAAAGTGGATTCTCTCTTTGAGGGCTTATATTTTTCAATCAACATTTAATATGCCATGAGAATAACATGAAGCTCATCCATCTTTAGCTTGGCTAAATTTATCATCTCTTCAATTGCTAACTTTTTTCATCATATCGTAATGGTAGAGATCTCAAAACTTTTTGAACCACAATTGATTATTATAAATTTTCTCCAAGACCTTGAATATGATTAAATATTTGATCAACCCACAAAAAATAACTTGCTATATTTTATTCTTCTTCCATCTTCAAACTCTCAAACTATCTTCTGAAAGTCTAAAGCTTAGCTTGTTGAGACTTTCTATCACCTTCTTTTCTATTAGAGTAGTTACAAGTGTCTGTGGCTCTTCATATTCCTCCACCACTACTTTCCATATGTTGAATCCAAGGGACATCAAATAAGTCTTCATCCTTATGCTCACAAAACATAATTCATCACATCAAACAAAGGTGCCTTATTTGTATAAAATCCTTCATGTGATCCAGCCATTGTGCTTTCCCGATCTTCCTTCAAGCTGTAAAACTTTTTCAAAATGAACCTACTCTAATACCAATTGTTAAGCATAAAATATATTGAGAGGGAGGGGGAATCAATATATAATATATATTTTACTTAATCTTATTTCTTTTCTTTGACCATTCGATCGTACATTCAAGATATGCAATAAAATTAAAATAATAATTTGCACCACATGAGAGAGAGAGAGAGAGAGAGAGAGAGAGAGAGAGAGAGAGAGAGAGAGAGAGAGAGAGAGAGAGAGAGAGAGAGAGAGAGACCATATTTTTATTTGGAAACCCAAATTAGAAAAAACTATAGAGAACAATCTCAAGTATATGAATGAAAACCAGCTCAAAATACAAATTTTTCAAGCACCAACTTGTAGGAGCACCAACCCCTTTATTGAGCACTAACACATCAACTATTTGTGAGCACCAACCCATAGGAGAACCAACCCATATTGTGTATAAAACACAATGATCTCTCAATATTTTTTACTCAATAAATGATAGAACTCTAAAATATCTCTTGATTTTCTCTCTTTGAAAACAAATACAAACCATGCACTCTCTTGCATTTTTCAAATGGCTTCTCAAGCCTTTATTTATAGCTCTTTCCAAATGACCTTTGGCATTCACCCTTTGTGATCCTTCAATCCTCATGGAAAATGGTGCCAAACTTACATGACTCTTCATATCCTTACATTTGAAAAGTCATATGGTGACCCTTCATAAGTAAAAGCATCATTTCCTCTTTTGTCTTTATCTTAGTGACTTTTCATATTCCTCAAAGTGTCCCTTCATGGAAAAATGTGCCATACCTCTTTTGTCTTCACATGGTGACTCTTGGAATTCCTCAAGATGACTCTTCATGAGAAAATGCATCCCATTCCTCTTTCATCTTTTACCCCATGACTCTTTGACTTTTCCATGGGCCCTCTTTTGACTTATATGCAACCAAAAATATATTCATTAATATTAAATAAATATTAACACACATTAGCCAAGATATGAATATTAAAAAAACCATTAAATTTAGTAGGGAATTTATCACCAATAATGATAGACCTTTGACATCAATGACAATATATCTAATAGAAATTCTCCAAAAATCCATGTTTGGCTTGAAATGAATCTAGACCCTCATAAAATGTAGAAAAGGACACAAATGGAAACTTTGGATTATTTTATCTCACATGGTTCCTTACATGGGAAGTTGAGATTATTTTAAATGTTAGGGAGGAATCCTAAGATGACTTCAGTGGCATTTGTTTAGGATTTGGATGTGTGTTCTTTATGAACAAACATTAAGATCTAAAACTACACAAAACCCTCCATAAGGACCCAATTTTGTAAATAATCAAATTAAAGCATATATATGGAATATAAAGGCCATGAAACTTTATAAAATTTCATATGACTCTTTTAGGCTCCCTCCAATGCTAATTTTTTATACAAATCTATACAAATGGGGTCAAAACAAGGCTTTCTTTAACATTTTTTTGTGTTTTGGAGGTGTGAGAAGGTTTCAAAAGGTGAAATCACTTTTGGGAGATATTTTGAGACTTTTTCTAAGACTCCATGGCCATTTTATGAAGTATCTAAACTCTTAAGTCTATTTTCTACCTCTCTCTTTTCAGTCAATCTAGTGAATGTGTAGTGAACACTTAGGAAAAGTGGTGAAACTTTATTTGAGAATTATTTTAAGGATTTTTTGATGAAACTGATGATATGTACACCTTTGACAAATTTCATCCCTCCATGTGCATGGATCAAATTGTATAATTAGAAAGTTTTTTGGTGCCAAGTATGAGAGGTACATGAAAGGAGGGCGTTTTGGGACTATCATGGATGACTATTCATGACCAAAAGAATAAGAATGATTAAGGACTAATCTAATCCATGTGAGGTATTTTTTTAACCCCTCCAACTTAGATCCATCATTATACCTAACTCGATGTAGAGTTGAGGTAGTTTTGTGAAGGCAAATGATGAAGGCAATTTCTTATGCAAGCACAAGGGAATCTATGCCACATGTGGAGGAGTTGAACAAGTTTGAAGGACATTTTTCCTTGATTCCCTTCAAAAATTATCTCACACATGATTTTTTGACTATTTTAACTCCTCATTACTTTACAAGTGTCTCTATGACTCTTGATCTTCTCTTTCTCTCCCTCCTCTCACATTTTTTATAAATTCTATCCTTTTGGGCTATTGTACGGATCTCTCCACCTAGTTATGGTGAAGCCATGCCAAATTTTTTTACCTTATTCAATATTTAACTAAGTGTACATAATAGTTTTTGGTCTTTTGCTAATGTATTTTTGTTTACCTTCACATGTTACTCTTCTTAGTGCATTGTGTGTTTTAAAGATATCTCCTTTATAGGTCAAAAAGAAGCATCTAGCATAGATTTTAGGTGTAGTGAGTAGTATATTCAATAGAGTGTCTTAGAATTCCTATTATATAAGTCCTCCTATCCTAAGATATCTTAAAGATATCATGCTTGAAACATTGACGTGTGAGAGAAGATTGTCATTGAATGAAGTGTATGTGCAAACTTCTCCTTCATTCCAAGTACATGTTAAAGGGTGTGAGTATATCATATATTTGGTGTATCACCTACCATATATTAGATTTAATTTCATTTATATTTATCCCTTTTTATCCCCCTAAGTGTTAGTATTAGGATTGAGCTATAATGATGCATCAAGGGGAACTAGCCCCTAATCTAGATATCCACCTCACATTTGGTGACCCACAACCTTCAGGTGGTTCCATTGTGCCACTTGAATGAAGAGATACTTGTCATCTCTACATTGGGTGAAATTTCAAGTGATAATATTTTTTGGCACACCTGGTGTGACTCTTGTTCCAAGAGATTGAGTATTTTTGGTGTTCTCATCAAGATAGCAACCTTTAAAGGAAATTTCACTAAGCACTGATGGTGACTCAAAGTATAAACCTACTAGTTAAGTATCTCAGGTACTATAATTGAAGCTATTTTCTTATTCTATGGTCTTCCCATGAGTGATTCATGGATAATTTTGACGTTGAATTTATCTTAACACAAGTTGATGAGACATATCCCTCTTTTCCTATTCCTCCTCAATATGAATGAGTCCTTGGTTTGTGTTATCATGATCCCTATCAATCATATGTTGTCTACGACAAGCCCTATCAAGATCATGTTTCACTTAGTCCACTTAGTTACTCTTTAATTCATTCCATTAAAAGTTTCAAAAAGACTCTCATTTGATACAAAGACTACATGTTAGACCTTGATACTAGAAGTGGTTGTGGTCAGGTTATCCCTAGTGATTGTATCAAAAGTGTGAGAAATTATTTGGAACAAGTCAAGGAAGAATGAATGCCTATAGAGAGAGATAATTGGATGCTTATAGAGAGAGATAAGGTATTTATAATGAGATGCTTATTGTTTGTGGCCTAATTTTCCATCTAGAAGAAAGGTTGAGACCTCATGAACTAGATCAGTGTTGGCAGCCCCAATATATCCCACATCAACCTTCAATTGTGTCAACTATTCCTTTCCAAGATAGTAATCCAACCATGTTTCAAAATACCCCAAGTCCTTCATGCATTACCCAAAGTTTCCCTTCTTGTAAATCCATACAAGAGAGTAGCCAAAGGAAGGAGGATATCACTGTTGAGTAGGTTGACTTATTTGGATAAGATTTTGAGAAAGGAAGATTGTGTTTTGAGATTCGTATTAACAAGTAAATTGAATTGACTAATTAGATTTTAAGGAAATATATCATGGTAGAGAAAAATGAACTCTCTAAGCCTAATTTTCCAAGTTGGAATCAAGATGCCAAGCCCAAGGAAATCCAAATTTTCATAAGCCTATCACTCATCCCTCCATTTGTATCTCAGCCTCATGAAGAATCCTCTAAGCATAGCTTCCCAAGATGGAAAGAGGTAGTGGTAACTTGTGAAGAGAAAAATAAGAGATGTTTAAGTGAAGAAGTTAGAAGTAGAGAGAAACTTGAAAATACTAAACTCCACCCATCCCTCCTTAATTAGCCATTGAACCCATCTTTCTACATCTTCTAACTGATCCATGTTGCCCTTCTAATGTTGAGGATTGCATTGTTCCTTGGGAATCTTCTTTAGCTAAATTTCCTATTTTTTAGATGCCTAACATTGACATCATTAAGAGAGAGGAAGAGATAGAGATTTCAAATTGGATTAATGATGAGAAAGAGCTAACTCCTTGTGAACATGACATTCCTTATGTTCAAAAAGATGTTTTCGAAGGAGTTCTTTTGGATTCCAAAGAAGAAGAGGAAGAGGTTTCTCTTATTGTTACACTTCATAATGCTGATAAAGAGAAGAACGATGACCTTTGGTAGAAATTTGAAGACATATGAAATGAATTTTAAGGCCTCAAGGGTCCTAAAAGTCCTTTAGAGATGACTACAATCCATGGTAAGCAATATTCTGTCTCTCAAAGGAAGACATGTGGTAGACCTATATGAAGTTTTTTAAAGACTATGAATAATGCGAGAAGACAAAACTCCTAATGAGACAAGACCAAGATGTTAAAAATTAAGCATATGCTAAAGAGCATCATCATTAAGAGATTCTAGCTCATGATGGAGCAATCGATGATAATCTTGGGCCTTTTGAGGATGGTTCAAAAGTTGATTCTAAAACCACCTATGAAGTTACTCCCAGCAACATCAAGGAAGATTTTGAGAAAGAAACACTATTACAAAGCTATGACACAACACTTATTAAAGACTTTGAAGAGGCTCTAACAAATGAGAAGAACAATGTAGTCTTTTATAAAGATATAGACTTGCAAGAGGTTGTCCCCTTCATAAACATACAAATATGCCATAGTGAGACAAAAGGATAGTAGTATGAGGCATTTTTCCAAGGTTAATAAGACTTTATCTACCTTAGAGATTGTGGGAGATGACTCCATCAAATGACATGCCAAGCCAAGGAGCAAAAAGGAAACATGAGTTATCTAACACCACATCTAAAAGGAAGCATGGTTGGCATCCTCATTCATCCAGTGAGGAAGGAGATTCAAGGTACTTCAATTTTGATTTGGGAAGGTAGGTATATTTAATTTTAATGTACGTGATTAGTTTTCTTTCAATTATGTTTTGTGTTCTCTAAGTGCTTAGTAACACAAGTATTATCTTTTCTTTGTGTGTTTGCTTGGTATTTTTGTGTGTTATTCTTTCCTTTATGTGTTTTTAAGTAAGTAAAATATCTTTTTAGTTAGGTAGATCTATGGTCTTATTGTTTCCAAGTTCATTTTGACTTCCTTTGCCTAATGGATAGGATAAGGCTACTTGTCCTTAACATAGGCAAGCATATTACCCCTAATAATTGCTAAAAGTGTTGAATAAATTTGAATTTTAGTCAAATTGGGTCAACCCATACATTTATAAACTTTTTATAAGTTTCCATATGTCCCATGGGTATTTCATGTTAGTCTATCATCTTACCTAGTCTTGTCTTAGTCCTTGTTGAAGGCCATCTTCATTGTACTTGCATAGTCAACTAAAGTCAACCTTGGTCAAATGTGTTAAAACTTGGTAAAAGGTTCAAAATGTGTTCAATATGTCCTAATATGGTCTTTAACATGTTTTAATTTGTTTTCAAGTCATAAGTTGTTCCTTTACCATGTCTCATGTCCAAAAAGGGCCTTTTGGTCATATTTTTAGCCCATTTAATGACTTGTACATATTTTCAAGGAAGCATATTTGTAAAAAGGTTGGTTTTCAACATGGAAAAGCTTAGGATATATCAATATCAGTTAGATTTCAATCCAAGAGGTAGTTTCTCTTTTATTTTAGGCCCTTTTTGGCACTTGTATAGACTTGGTGAGCTCATCTTCAGGTAAAAATGTTAGTTATGTGCATATTCACCTCCTTAGACTCTTTTCATAATTTTTGTGTATAGGTTTCATTAAAAAAAAATTAGTTGTACCTTCTATTTCTTTCTTCTTGTCCTTACAAGATAAGGAAGGTCAATTTCAAATGCTTGGTGTGGGTCATATAGTTTGAGTTGAAAGGAATGCTCTTGGGGGTTGAAATTAATATGATTATAATTCATTCTCATGTTAATAAGTTTATATTATATGGCCTCTCCTTTATTAACCATCACTTAGACCTCAAGCATGTTTTTATGCATTCACATCTAAGAGGGGTCACTGTTTAAACTAGTTTTTAAATAATATGATTTGGGGATTTGATTGTTAAATATGTTTTTAAATGGAAATACACAAGTTTTACATGGTTATTCTTGGTTTTTGAGTATTATGATTTTAATAATCCTCTTTTAGGCTTGTCATTGCATGCAAACTATTCTTGTGCATCCATAGCTATCTCAAGTGCCATGAGAGAGATTTCCCACATTAGATAGAGGCATGAGATGTTATTTTAGGTGTTTTAAGGAATTAATATGCGTTTTTAAGTGTTATGATAAGTTTTTAGGTCATATAATGTAAAAACAATGCTCAAAACTCCATGTTTCTCCTCACTGTTAGTCTTCATAGTTGTATACATACCTACATATAGTCTAAGCAGAAGGTGTAGAGATCACAATGGACAATTTGTAACTTTAAAGAGCATAATTTTTTTTTAACATAGTGGAATTGTATTGAATAATTTTTATTATGAGTATACTATCAAGTGAAGGATGAGGACCATCTTCAAGGATGAAAATTATGAGTTTGGAACTCATTCCCAAAAAAGTTAAACTAGAGGTCTAGTAGGTTTTTAGATATATTATTTCATGATGATAATTACTTTTGGAACTCCTAAATTGGAATATCCTTTAACCCTTGGTATATAAAAATACCCTAAAAATTTTGGAGAGTACATGGCTCAAAGAGGATAATGTTTGATAACCTTAAATATGACCATAAATGCACTAACAAATTTTAGTGTTATCTACAAGTTCATGACCAAAAATGAGGTCTTGGTCATCATAAATTATAATTAGGCATATTTTCTTATTTAAATAGTGAAAAATGATCAAATATTGCATTAATAGTATGAAAATAATTATGAGGAGTTGTTAAGAGAGATGACAAAGACCAATAATCATCCTCAGTCCATACAACATCTCTGAGATGCATTGACAACCAAGACATAGTTCGCATGTCTCACAAAGGAGAATTTTAGGTAATGAATAATTGAGATATAAATGATATTATATGTCAAGGATATCATGTGATAATGTATACCATCAAAATAGGCCAATATAGACTGCCTAATGTGTTATGGTAACCTAGAAATCAGATAAAAGAACACTATCCCAGTTATAGGCAATGGAGAACTCAAGAGTGATCAAAGTGATTGAAAAAGACTAAAGGAGGTTATATATAAGTGAGTGAATTTTAACATTAATAAAATAATTATTATTTCATAAATGCCTTAACATACCTAACATAAGGCTTAATGCACCTACAATAAGGCTTGAACAAGAGGGTGTCTTAGTCCTACAGGTAGGAATGACTAAACTTGTGAGACAAGTGTTTGCAAATACACAATAAGGAGATCACAAGTATATAAAATATTTTATATTTTTAATGATAAAAAATATATAATTACATCAAAAACACCTTGACCAAGGTATCTTAAGGCCACATTACCCTATAGGTAGGGGTAAAAAAATGTAGTTATCTCAGTCTTGAACTAACATGAAATATAACAAAAACCATGACTTTATCAAGTGAAATTTAAATGTAATAATGGATTTTATGACCTTATAAGGTATAAATAGAGTATAATATTATGATATGAGATTCAAAATCTCTAGGTAGGACCCTAAAAGGACTAGTACATGGTCAGTTATGATTGTCTCAAGTAGTGACCTAGTCATAAACCCAAAGGATATGAGATGAAAGTATGGATGTTGAGTGTGGTTTAAAAGGACAAAACTTATCCATTATGGTAATAATGACATAATTCATTTATCATATTGGTGAAAAATAAATGATTATCCTTTTATATTGCAAACACAGTCCATTGAAAGGTAGACCCTACACATAGTCTACCTTAGAAAACTCAGTCTTAGTTTTTGAGATATTTGGAGGTCCAAATGGATGGTTTATGTGATAAAAATTGGTAAAATTAATCATTTATATTTTTATAATCCTCTCTAATAGTTTATTTTTTTGATAAAATATGGTAACCCCCTCTATTTTGTCTTAGAGGCAGGGTACTTTTCTTTATGCAAACTTTGAAAGTTTTGGAAGAATGCATAAAATCATAAACTAGAAGGCCTAAAAACCATAAAAGATGATTCATGAAGTTTAAGGACATACATTATAACCTAAAAAACATTTATATAATTTCTAAAGGAAAAAAGGGTGCCTTGGACAAGAAAGGTTACATTCAAACCCCATAGGTAGAATCGAGGCCAAGGAGCCAAAAGGGAAACCATATTCATTCCTAGGTTTAGAAAATTTTACAAATTGATTGGTTCATGTTTGGAGAGGTATATTATAGGTTTATAATCCATTGGATGTAGGTAATTCATTAATTAAGGATGATTGAAATGAAGGTTGTAAGCAAACCCTTTAAACAAGGTCTAAGCCTAGTTCTAAAGGATGACCATTCTTATTTATAGATCTTGATGAGATATTAAAATGATTGGAAAACATGTATAGTACATATAAAGAGATTTATATAAATTCAATTTACAATAAAACTCTCCAAAAATCCATGTTTGACTTGAAATGAATTCAGACCCTCATGAAATACAAAAAGGGACACAAATGGAATCTTTAGATGCTTTTATCTCACATGGTGCTTTGCAAAAAAATATGAGATGATTGGAAATGTCAGGAAAGACTCCTAAGATTACTTAAATGTATTTTTTTAGGATTTTCATGTGTTTTATTTATGAACAAACATTAAGACCTAAAACTACACAAAACCCTAATAAAACCCTCGATAAGGACTTGATTTGGGAAAGAATCAAATTAAAGCATACAAATTGGATGAAAAGGACATGAAATTTTTTAATATTGTAGAATACTTTTTAGGATACCTCCAATTCTATTTTTTTTTATAGACATATATAGATGGGGTCAAAATGGATATTTCTTTAATATTTTTGTGTATTTTGTAGGTGTGAGAAGGTTTCAAAAGGTCAAATCAATTTTGGGAGATAGTTTGAGACTTTTTGTAAGTATCCATGGCCATTTTATGAAGTATCTAAACTCCTTAGTCTATCTTCTACCTCTCTCATTTTAACCAGTTCAATGAATGGGTAGTGAACACTTAGGAAAAGTGGTGAAACTCCATTTGAGAATCCTTTTAAGGTTTTTTTGATGAAACTAATGATATTTAAACCATTAACATACATCATCCTTCCATGTGAATGGATTATAATGTATAATTGGAAAGGTTTTGGGTGCTAAGTGTGAGAGGTGCATGGAAGGAGGTTATTTTAGGATTATCATGGATGATTATGCATGGCCAAAAGAATAGGAATGATCAAGGAATAATAAAATGCATGTGAGGGCTTGATTGTACCACTCAAATCCATCATTAGACTTGACTGTATGTAGAGATGAGGTAGTTTTATAAAGGCAAATGATGAAGGAAATTTCTTATGCAAGCACAAGGGAATCTATGCCACATGTGGAGGAGTTGAAAAAGTTTGAGGGACATTTATCCTTTATTCCATTCAAAACATATCTCATACATGATTAAATGATGTTTTAACTCCTTCTCATTACTTTACAAGTGTCTCTATGACTCTTGATTTTCTCTTTCTCTCCCTCCTGTCATAATTTCTATAAATTTTATCCTTTTGGGCTATTATATGGATCTCTTGACCTAGGTATGGTGAATCCCTACCACATTTTTTCCTTGTGATAATAAATATAGATATTTTTAACTCATTAAATATTTAACTAAGCATACACAATGGTTTTTGGTCTTGTGTAAGTGTATTTTGGTTTATCTTCACATGTAATTCTTCCTAGTGCCTTACATGTTTTGAAGATCTCTCTTTTTCAAGTCAATAAGAAGTGTCTAGCATATATTTTAGGTGTAGTGAGTAGTATTTTAAATATATTTTCTTAGAATTCCTATTGTCTAAGTCCTCCTAACCTAAGTAATCTCTAAGACCCCATGCTTGAAACATTGATGTGAGAGAGAAGATTATCATTGAATGAAGTGTATGTGTAAACTTTTCCTTGGTTTCAAGTGCATGTTAAAGGGTGTGAGTATAGAATATATTTTGTGTATCACCTCACATATATTATATTTATTTTTATCTATCTTTCTCCCTTTTCATCCCCCCAAGTGTTAGTAGTAGGATTGAGCTATAGTGATGCATCAATGGGAACTATCCCCTAATCTAGAGATCTATCTCACATTTGGTGAACCATAGCCTTGGGGTGGTTCCATCATGCCACTTGAATAAGGATATACTTTTCATCTCCTCAGTGGGTGTAACTTTAACTAATAACAAAAACATAAAGAATAATGATTACCTATATTAGAAATGTCATAGGTTTAGGGAACTAGGGAGGTGAAGCATGATAAATATCTTTATTTTACAATAGATAAAGGGCTTGATGTATCAATAAATACATATAGGTATTTCAACACATAAAAAAATATAGTACATTATAATGAGATGCCATATCCATTGATACACAAATGTATGGGAAAATTGTGTGGATTACAAAGAAGGAAGGTATTGTGATAGCACTGATTGATTTATTTTAATAACTCAACACTACATAATGTATATATATGCTACAATATTACAAATATCTTGCATAATCTTATAAAATATACATAATAAGGACAAAAATGTACAAATAATGTGGTGTAGTATGTTAAAACTAAGAAATCATGAGATGTGGAATTGGAAATGGCCATTGATCTCACAAGATATGAAATCCCTAATGCAATATTTGACTTTGGGAGTATTGATAATATGATTCCTACATCTATGTGAGAGGATACTAGTAGGCCACATATTATCGATAGTCTAATCACCCTTAGTATTGTATATTATGGGAGGGTAGAACCAATTAATCACCTCAAAGATGTGGGGATTAGAGTTATTGAACTAAGTCTATGAGGTGATTTTGAAGTCTTTGACATGAAGTTAGATGAGACCCATTACCATACTTTGATTAGTAATAAATGGGATTATGATGGTAAAATTACTATTAATACAGTGCACAATCAACTAGAGACTCATCAAGGAGACAAGATAGTTGTCATCCATTTGAATAAGTCAAAATAGAAACCCTATATGATTCTAAAAGAACTAGAGTCATTGTATGCCTATAGTGATAACATTTGGTTAAAAGTTAGCATAGATACAAATATAAAAGCTCTAAGAGATATAAAATGTCAATTTTTTAACCCATGATTGTAGACAAGCATACAAACATAGACACCAAATTAGCTAAGTTATAAGTTGATAATAATAAAATCTCTAGATCCCTAGTTTCAACTTTAAGGTTATACCTCTCTATTAGAGAGATATCTTACTAAGTCAGAGGTATATTTCCTATATAATAAATGTGTAATAATAATGTATTATAAAAAACCTACTCAAAATGATGTCTTACCTTGGGAAATAATATCTTCAATAAGGGGTGACTCATACACCCATATGTTGAAATGGGTTAGGGGAGATCATTATATACACCCTTTACACATGGTATTGACCAATGATAATTAATTACATCAGTACTTTGTGATATAGGATCTTAATAATTTTATCTTGAGGTTGGATCACCATGTGTTGAATTTGGATTAAAGAGTTAGAGAACTTAGCTATATATTTAAATGAATTATTATGACTTGGTGGGATGTGCATAGAGAACATGAGATACACTAGGAGGAAGCATGTGAATTTTTTTGCGTGTGTTTTTAAATACAACCTATTATAAAATCATAATATCCATTATTTAAATAAGTAAAAGCACCCAAGCTTCACATTCATAAATGTGTATATATATGCTCTATTAAAGGATTTGAGCCAAGGTGTTGGGTGCACATTTTTAGTCATACATTAGCACCAATCCCAACTACCTAATACATGCGTCAAGGGTGAAGGAGAGAGACCAAACATTAGGTATAAGTGTAATAATAATTTACTGAAAATTTTGTGTTTGAATATGATAATCCTTTGGTGTAAAATTAATTTTTTAAATTAAAAACCTTTATATGTTATATCCAAGCAAAATATTTAGGATATATGATAGAGTAATCATCATATTAAGAAGAAGCTCAAGATTTGAATCTTGTGATTCATAATTACAAGGCCAGTAAACAAGAAAAGAATATTATTAAGACCTATAATATATTTATAGATGAGATAATATAATCTAATGATAGTGAGACCTATATTTAGAAGGCTTCTTTGAGCCTAAATGAGAAGCTGAACCAACAATTGACCAAAGTGCATAATAAGATGAATAGGAAATATTGTATAATGCAAACATTTTGGAATAGGAATGGGAACACACTCTATGGTAGGCTCCACCTATTAGATCAAACAAAGTATATCAATAACCACTTAATAAATATGGAAAAAAAATTAGAACATGTTTTCTACCTAAACTTGCCATTGTGAGAGACTATTGGGTCCAAAATGAGATCTCATAGGCATTATAACTACTAAGAGATTATCAAGATGTCTTTCTAACCAAGTTGATATAAATATAATTCAAAAAGTGCATTAGACTAATTTAAAAATGCCCATATATACTAAATCCCTACATGAATATGAAATTAAAGGCTAAATTAGATCACATGCAAGAAGTAGGGATCATTTATCTAGTGTAAAAGTTAGATTGGGTGAGTCCCATAATTATGCATCTGAATAATTCTGATGAGATTTAGGTCTATGAGGACTATCACACACTAAATATTGCCTACATCAATGATCCATTTTAAATCTATTTATAGATTAATTTCTTGAGTTAATCACAAATCATGAGATGTACTCATTCAAAGATGGATTCAATAAATACAATCAATTATGATCATAGAAAAGGATCAGGCTAAAACAACCTTTACAAAAAAATGGGTGTCATTCACAAATAAGGTAATGCCCTTTGGTTTAAATAATTGACTAGTAGTTTTATATAGGGATATGGTATCTACATTTAAATATTTCATTCATGAGTTTTTATAATTATATTTGGATGACTAGGTTGTCTCCTCTTTGTTTCAATAACATCTGTAGAAGATATGGTTTATGCTAGAATGGTGTTGATCCCTACACATTAATTTGAATCTAAATAAGTTATTATTTTTCACACCTTTGAATGTTATTATAGGACACATCAATTAAATGATGGTATTTTGGTAGACCAAACTAAAATTATAGTAATTGTGGGGATGGCACCACCATTTATGTCCAAAAAAGTGCATATCTTTCTGGTTCATATAGGATACTATATAAAATTCATCAAAAGATACACAACCATATTTTCATTGATGGAAAATATATTTCACAAAGATACACATTTTAAGTAGACATTATAATTCCAAATAATATTTAATAATCACAAACAAATGTTAGTAATAATGCTTATTTTAGTTTTTCTTAATTGGAAGAATCCATTCCATGTACATGTGGATGTTTCTAGTATTATAGTAGGAACTATGTTAGCATAGCCATAGAATGGTGTGTTGGATCATCCCATAAAATTTACTAGTAGGAAACTATTATAAATAGATAAAAACTATATGACTATATAAAGATAGGCCTAAACTATGGTGTTTGCATTATAAAATTTTAGACATTATATATAGGCAACACCATTTGAGTTTTTCATGGATAACCAAAAATTATGATGCTTTGTTAATAAAACAATGTTGAGAGGATGTATCTCTAGTTAGCTAATGTTATTCTAAGAATATCAATTTTGAATAAATGTGAAGCTAGGTCAATAAAATGTGGGACCAAATCATCTAAGCAAGATCCAAAATGGGGAAGAACCAAAGGAAATAAAAGACAAATCTCTAGATTCACACTTATTTAGGGCCAATGTGATCCTTGATAACATAGAATATATTATGAACTTCCTTGAATAAGGAATTTTTCCTATGTACTATGTTGAAAGGGACATAAAGCAAGTGGTTACACAAGCCATTACTTAAAGTCTCATTAATGGACTCCATTATAAAATTGGAAAGGATGATGTGCTTCCTAGAATAGATTTAGAACATGAGTGACCACAACTTATTCATGAAGCACATTAGAGAGTCACAAGAGGTCATTTCTTAGGATAATCTCCTATGATGAAGATGTTATAGAGATATCTTTGATGGCTGAATTTATTTTAGGATGTGCACATGGAGGCCAAACATTGAGATATTTATCAGAGAATGGGAAAACCTAATCGGTGGTATAAGATACCATTGGTCCCAATGCTAGCAGAGAAACCATTAAAACAATGTGTAGTTAAATTTTTATGAAATATAAATCCCCTAACAAAATGTCATCATGCATGATAAATCATCACTATAAATGACTATTTTATGGAATGGGTGGAAGCTAATACAACACCAAGCTATGGTGAAAAGGATTCCTATAAATTCTTATATGAAAATATAATAACAAGATTTGGATGTCTAATCAATTTGGTTAGCAATAGAGGTACTCACTTCCTTAATATTAAAAATCAAGACTCTCATTGAGGAGTTTATGATATTAGACCACAAGAGCATGGCCTGTCATCAATAAGGAAATGGGTAAGATGAAGATTTGAATAAATTATTGGGTAAAATGTTGACAAAAATATAAAATTTTCAAATGGGCAATTGGGAGGATGGAATTACTATGATTATTTGGGTGTACAAGATAAATTTAAAATGTGCCACAAGCTTCACTCCCTTTCAGGTCATTTATGGTCTTAAAGTTGTTATGCCTATGGAGTATATTATTCCTATTTTATGCATTGTAATGATTATGAGGTTAGGTGATCAAGACTATTTAAAGCAAAGATCAATTTATTTGGTCAAGATGGAGGAAAATAGACAAAGGGTATAATGGATATAGGAGATCAATAAGTTAATTCAAAAAGTGTGGCATGATCTCAACTTACAATCTAAGAAATTCTATCTCAAGAAAGTAGTATAAATCTATGATAGTAAATTCAAATCACTTCCAATAAATCTATGCATTAGATGGAAAGGACCTTATATTATTCATTATTTTTCAAAACAAGGTGAAATTATTTTAAAATTTGTATAGGGAACCATTTTAATATGGCATATCAATGGATGTAGGCTTAATCCTTATCATCAATAATCTCTATCATGCATCGTAATAAATGATAGAGAGTGTTGAGTAGCACCATGTAGTTAGGAATTTTATTTTTTTATATGATGGAGCCTGATATTATTATAATTCCCTAATATTATTATAATTCCTAGTTCTCAATGAGGGGTGTGGGAGGATTTCTTCCCCAGCTTCTTTTGAAGTAAAAAAATTGTGAAAAATGCATTGTAAAATATTATAATTTCATAGTAAATTTGGAGAGTTGAGTTCACTATTAGCTCAAAAATATGATGGTATAAATTATGTTGGTGTATTTTTCCCTAATATGTAACTCTAATTTTATATGATGGTGTTGTAATCATGGTAGTACAAAGTGTGTAAGGGAAGAGGAGATTACAGTGGATGTATTTTAGGTTTATCTCTTCATTTGTTAGATTGAATAAGAGAAGAATTTTCTATTTATATGTGGATGTAGCCCATATTGGGTGAACCACATTAAATTTATGCCTATCTTGTATTATGTTTTCTTCATTTTATTTCCATATTTATTTCATTAATATAACTCTACATTTTATATTACTAACATATTTAATGTTTTTTTTAATAAGTTTTTAGGGTAAAATATTTATAGAGTGTGATATCTCGATCACAACATATTATATTGAAATTGGAATAGTCAACATCACAAATTGTGAATAATATAGAAATTCACCCTAAAAAGAAGACAATTAGAAATTAGAACATAGTGGTTAAAAATTAAGTGAGGGAATGGGGTGTTGACAAGATAGGTATGGTGAAAGGACAATGAGTGGTCATTCAAAATCATTAATGATAATTCACTTGGGAGATTGAATCTTTCTTGAAGTAAAGCATGTGGAAGAATGACACAATGGATGATAAAATAAATTAGATAAATTAAAGGATTATGCATCACATCACCTACCTACTAATGGTTGGATCAAAGAACCTAGATGAATAAGAGTAACCATCATGTCCAATAATAGTTGGTTGACATAAATTTTAGAGATGCAATTATGTATAACCATCTTAGAGTATTTAAAATCAATGAATTAATGGATTTGGGTAGTAAATGATATTTAATAGAGGACACATACAAAAAATTGACATTACATGTTCTTGTAACTAAGTGAAATTTGTGAAATGTATACAAAACACCTTATTATGCATAAATTTAACACTATATATAGGCCAAATGAAGAAAGTGTTTGACACAAGGCACATTGGAAATCATGGGTAGATAAAAACTATTGATCCTACTTAATATTACATAGAAAGAGGAAATGGGTATTGTTTTAGGCCTAAGGAAAACCAAGTATCATGATACAAACCCCTTCAACTTCATTGATGCATCCAAAGCTATTCCATTTTCCCAAGACCCATAGGCGGTAGCATAAGTAAGGGGCATTAACACTTCAAAATCCATTGTGAGGTTTATATGTTAAATGATTTATCAAACTACCTAATGTCTGATAACTAGATAAGGTAATTGTCACCCTACTAAGTAGCTATAATAAATGAACAATTCATTTATAAAAAAATGTTACCATATTCATCACCCTTGAGACTATGGATAAAGAAACAGGGATTCGAATGAGCAATAAATCTCTCCTACATTACAAATTCACAGAGCCACCAATCCACTTTGACACTAGAGAGAAATATACTACAAGGGTAGGTAAGGAAATCCCAATTGATTTTATGGATGATGTTTCAATTCACATTCTTACTAAATATATCACTAAAATATTTTGGCAAATAATGAATGTAAGCAAAGAATGTAACAAAAGGAGTGATAGACATTGTGTGTCTCATGATACAACTCCATGAAGATTTAAATTGGCCTAAATTTTTAGCTTTTGAGCTCACTATTAACATAGAAAAGATCCTCACCAATACTGTGCAATCATTCTGTGAGATGGAAATTTTGAGTAATTGATTATATTATGAAAATTATATCAAAATCTACTCAAAATATCACTCAATAATTTAGAGAGAATAGATCACAATACACACAAATAAACATTAAAACCCAACATTATAAATCTAAAGATAGATGCTCCAAAAAATATTCAAGATAAGAAAATGATCAAATGCTTATGGATTTTCTTATAGACTCAGATTATTGACAACATGATATTGGATTTATTCAATACATGGATTAATTGATAGCATGATATATTGGAGTAATATATTTGATCATAATATTGACATGGAGGTTTATGAATTTCATAGTTGGTTCAATGGAGGATAATCTAGTTATTTACAAAAAAGGAGGAAGGAAGATCAATTCCTAGAATTCAAAGTTGGGTGTATGAAGATCAATGGTGGATAAATATGCAAGGAATTAAAAATTCCTTAGATGATTCTAGAGGAGGGAATGTTATATAGGTAAAAGACTCTAGATTCTTTGTGGATGTTTAATTATGACTAGTGGGTGATTAGTCACATGATTAAGAGGTTTTATAGATTTTAGGGGTGTAGGAGAGGATACTCATAGGCTAGGGTAGGTAGGAGGTAATTATAAATACCCAAATATTAGATAAATAGGGTTAGTTAGTGGATAATTAATAATTAAGTGACTTAATTAGGTTATTGGATGTTATTATGTGACATGAAGAATGAAGAGGGGATATTATACCAAATGGCTAGAAGGGGATTATTAAGATGATAGATAAAATAAGGTGAGATAGAATATTATTAGATGAAATTAGTGATAGAGGGAAGTGAGAAAATTTAGATGCATACATTTTACCCCTCTTTGAAATTTAATTACAAGTGGATGAAGTAAAATGATTAATAGTCTTTCAAAGAAGAAAGACACTCATGGATGAATGTTAGTAGATACATGATGCCCCATCAAGGGGACATGCAGGGAAGGAGTCAAATGGCCACTTGAAAGAGGAAGCAAAGGTTTGGAGATAATATCTAGGCAAGGGGATGGTATGATTTTTTTGAGATTGATGATTGAAGAAAATGAACTCACCATGAGTAGTGAACTACAAATTGATGATGCCCTTGGTAAAGACCTATTACTATGTCATGATTATTAACACATCCCAAGGTGGAATAAACCATGAAATTATGATGATAAAATAAAATTATACAATAGTTTTATGTATCCCAAGCAAGGACACATGCTAGGGAGATTTGCAAACCAAGATGATAAAGGCCATGCATTTTTAACATATACCAAGAAAGGATGTATGCAAAGGAGACTATAGGCCAAGATAAGATAATTATTTGATAATATTAATAATTATTATAGATCAAAGTTGAATTAAAGAGATACTATGAACATGATGAGAGAAAATAAATGATATGATAAAGTGACCAAAATATGAAGGGGAATAATTGGACTACATTACATCAAATGAATGAGCCATAATGTGATTAATAGTGATGATGCTATTATCAAGGGCACATTCAAGAAATAAAGATATAATAATAAATTTATGGTCATGATCATGCCCCAATCAAAAGAGGAAAGTGTAAAATTTAAATTATGAATTTACCAATCAATGATAATGGATGAGTGATGGAAGAAAAGATGGATTTTATAATTTATTAGGCCTAATCGATAGGTATGGGTGATTGATGAAAAGATTAGGGATATGATTGTGGGGATGGAAGTTGATCAATAGACTGATTGATTAATGATTTATATTATATATCAAATATTTTATTGATAAAATATTTAAGGATGATGAAGGATAAGATATATAACAATGAATTAGGGGAAGAGGAGAGAGTGGTCAAGCTCACCTTAGGCACACCATGTGACTGAGTGATTCTTGCATAGTCTAATAATACCTCAAGCCAATGTAGTTCATACTAGAATAGAGGATGATGATGACTGTTAGACACATTAGTTTTTAGACAAAGGACATGACTCAAATGTTAGACATGAAGATATAAGACTAGGAGAAATTATGGGTGTAGTTCATTATTAGGCCATCATTTTTGTAATAGATCCACACTTATAATATTTAGAAATAATATAGATCAACAAAATATAATATATATATTGGTAGACCAAGATATCCAAATATTCAATATATGCATAAATAGAATAATCACCGTTAAGGTAGGGCAACACCATACAATACTCCTTTAGGAAGGAATAACTCCACAATGTCTCTTTGAAGGGAAAACCTCCAATATCCTCTTATAATAAAAGAATAAATGATTACCCGATACCTTTACAATGATAATCAGATCCTTTATATATACCTCTAATGTATGGATAACCTCTTAATCCCAATATAGGCTGACCATTACGCAATGCACTTATTCCATAAGTTACTCCATTATCCTAATATATTGGACCCATATAACTAATGAAGGGGATGTGTGCCACATGTCAACATCTCCATCAACCGATTTAAATTAATATATCATATCCTTATATTCATATCAGTACTTCCCTCCTTGACATGTTTCATCCCTGAAACATAGGAAGAAACCAAATAATGAGTGTGCTTCAAATCATTGCACACTTGTCTCTAATCTCGATCATCAAACCATCCATATGTGATCTTAGTATGTGATAGAACTCCAATATTGTTTTTAAATTCCATTATTCTCCTCTGATTCTATTCATGATCATAATTATATTGCTTTGGTATCTATGCATAATTATTTCTCTTGTGATTCCATGTACCATATTCCGCTGCACTATTATGATTCCATCCATGACCATAGTAGGTATTATTTGGATTTCATGTATAGACATAGTTATTAAAACTTTGATTTATTGTATACAAAAATTTATTGTTATTATGATACTCCCTCACATAGCTCCATGATTTTTTCCTCTCATTATTATGTGGGTGTCTATATACCTCAACTTTCTGTGATACTTTGACCTTATCAACCTTTTCTTCTACCTCTTTCACATTTTGCTTTAGTGGTTCCTTTGTCTCTTGATTATATGAAGTGTTTTAATTTTATTTTATTATTTATTCATCTATGTCTTCATATAAATCTTTCACATGCTCTTCTTCACCTATTTTAATCTCATCCTCATGATCTACCTTGACTATTATTGGTACCTTTCCCACTATGATATCCTGTAAAGTGAATTTCTTATTCCTATACTAAAACTTCATGAACTTATTCTAAACATTAATATTGATTGTTCATAAAGTATATAACCATGGATATCCAATAACCATATCCACATCATCTATATCCAAAGCATACAAATATGAATGCAAAACATATTTTTACATAATGAGTTTCAAATCTTCAAACACTTGAATATTCTTACCATCTACTTGAACCTCCTTGATATTATTTTATTGAACATGTAGATGCTTGGACACATTCATGTTGATGAAGTTATATTTTATGGTAGGGTTTATGGACACAACAACCTTCTTGTTTTGAATGCATCCATGAAATTGAAAAATTGACTTGGATTTGTTTAGAGCCAAATTATTTGAACCCTTATCATTCAATTCTTCTTCTTCTTCTTATTCACTTGCATGTTCTTCCTCATTGTCATTATTTTATTCCACTAATTTTTTTAATAATATTAATTCTCTTCTTCATTACCATCATTAATTTATTACTCTTATTCATCCTCTTTTTCTTTTATATCTCATCGATCTAGGAAGACTTGTTCCATTTTTTCCCATGGAGAATACTTTTGTGTGAAGCTCAACTGATTAAACCAATGTTGTATAGACCCAAAAAAGAAAGATAAAATTGCATTTTCCACAAAATTTTTTTAGTATTATTCTCCTTAAAAAGGAGCCACCATTCTCTATCATCAATATCATCCTCCCCTGAAAATACTTGCAACTTCATGATCCACAAAAAAAAATAGGGTTTATGAAAAACTAAAATGTCAATAACTCATTAAAATTTGATCAAAACAGTTCTAAATTTTTATTTTAGCTTCATCTTATTATAGTGGAACTCCAATAAAACTTTTGTGAAAAACATTCATAAATTGTGATCTATAGAGTGAATATATAAAAAAAACTAAAATTATAATAAATGACTCCAAAAATATCAAAAAAATTTAAATTTTTTTACATATCTTTTATGTATTATGATACATCATCATTAAAAATTTCACCAAATGTTTATGTATATTTTGAAATATATGATGAAATGAGTACAAACCCTAAAATATAAATAACTCTCAAAACTAATCACAACGACTCAATTTTTATAATGAGACTTCCTTGAAATATTATTCATATCTAGTAAAACAAATTATACAAAAATTCACAATGGATTGAAATATATTTATAATTCCAAAAAAATAGGGTTTTGCTCCCCATAAATTGCCCAAATTGAAGATCTGATACCACTTAGTATCATCCACACTTATAATATTTAAAAATAATGTATATCAACACAAAACAATAGATATTTTTGGACCAATATTTTAAAATATTAAATATATGCATAAATATAATAATCACCCTTAAATTAGGGCAATACCATACAATACTCCTTTAGGAAGGAATAACTCCACAATGTCTCTTCAAGGGGATAACTTCCAATATCCACTTACAATAGAAGACTCAATGCTTACTTCATACCTTTTAAATGATAATCATATCCTTTATATATACGTCTAATGGATGGGTAACCTCCTAATCCCAATATAAGCTGACCATTACCCTATGCAATCATTCCATAAGTTATTCTATTATCCTAATATATTGGACCCATAAAACTAATGAAGGGGATGTGTGCCACATGTCGGCATCTAAATAAACCCATATACATTAATAAATGATATTATTAGATACATATAAATATTAGAGGATGATGATGATGATGATGATGATGTATTATAATATTAGTATGATGATGACTGTTAGACATGTTAGTTGTTAGATAGAGGATGTGACTCAAATGTTAGACATGAAGATAGAAGACTAGGATAAATTATGAGTGTAGTCTATTATCAGGCCATCATTTTTGTAATATATCTAATCATAGTTTAATAAATTTGTTTTAAATATAACACTAGGAAGCATTCCCCATGATATAAGTATGACCAATAGGACATTGTGCCAAAGTGTGTGATTATAAAAGAGGTAATTAGTAAACTCTACATCATCAAGGGCACCTAAAAGCATCATTATAAATTTTGGTGTCATTATAGTGTCCTTTTTCATTACCAATTAGACAAAAATATACATGATGTAAGAATTAATTAAAATATTAATAAAATAAAACAAATTGAGGAAATCAAAAAAATATATTAAAATATATAGATGATAAAAAACAAGTAAAATAATAAATAATATACAAGTAACACACACAAGTATCTACATACAGTGTCATTATGCCTTATGTAATTATCCTAATAAGAGTTGATGAGATGATTGATCGGATGATGAGTTAGATAAAGTTAGTTGTGATGATGTGAATTTGGATTGATGTTAATAAGTTGGACAAGATATGGACCTAGAATAGACTAGAGACTTGGATTAGGATAAGTTTATGGATAAAGACTTGAGTGTGAATATTAGGATAAAGGACAAGACAAGATGATAAAATGATAAGACCATTAGAACATAAGACAAGACAAGATGATAAGATGGTTAATAAATTAGATAGGATGATTGGGATATTTAGGACATAAGACAATATGACATATCACAAGACAATTAAGATGTTTTGGGATTTTTTGAATTTTATAATTTTTAGGGATTTTTGGGTTATGTATGTACACTATACAGAGGGTGTTACTATCAAAGGGAAAACCAATCCTAGAGAATAAGATAAGGATGAGTGGAATGATAAATGGACTTGGATAATGCTCAAAGAAGTTGATAGATGAGGAAGAATGGATTAAAGATAGCCAATGACCACATCATGAAGTAACCAAATATCTAGTTTCTAGAGTGTCCATAGAAGGATATGCCAAGATGATTATAGAAAATTTCTCAATACATCTTCCACTCCCTTATGAAGGTTAAGACTAAAATAAAGGATGAACATAATAATATGCATAATATGATGGTAAATTATGGGTAGAAATAATGGATAGGGGGATAATATAGATGAGGATGACATGGATAGATTGACAAATGATGGATTTTACCCACAAGTATTTAGGTACAATGCGAACAATAGATTATTTTACCATGATGTTATAAACTAGTTTTCATCATGGTACTTGCCTTAAACACCAAAATACTGGTTTTCACCATTAGATGAATGATTTTTTTTTTTACTTTTTACATCTTAGTTTATTGGATATGGGTGCAAATGCAATATTAAAAACATTTTTGTGATCTTCATCCAATGCCCATGCTATAAATATGTGATACTAGGATCATGTTGTTGATCTGATGCCATAATGACCTTTATTGACTCTTGATTCAACATCATCCAAAAATATCAATGAGGTGTCTTTATAACCACTATGAGAGATGATGTTGCCTGGGAAAGTGATGTGTGGAAGGGATGGAATTGGATGTTTTTGAGGTAGAGGATGTGTATGAGTGATATGTTGATGAATGATGTGATTAAGAAGAGATTAGAAATGGTTTTCAATAGTTTCATACACAATTAGATATGTTAGATGGGACATTTTTTATTGGTGTCATATGTTAAGTGAGGTTAAAGATATAAGACCTAACTTTATTTATCTTTGATCCAAATATTAGGAGGATTGTCAACCATATTGCTATTATTTTTTATTTGTTTAACTTGTGTATTAACTCATGCCATGATGAATTATTAGTTTATTGACTTGATTGGATTTTTATTTCCACCTGGTGCCTATAGTTGGGCTTCACTAGGGGTATTCAAATTTAGACTTGGAGGATGATTATTTTGACTTTGATGATCCCATAGTACCCCAAGTATATTTTTACTAAGGTATGACATTTTTTAACTTCGTTGATTATAAAACTCTTTTTGACATTGATTGATTACTTTTGGATCATATCTAAATTGATTATTTGGCTTGATTAATTGATTATTGGCTTGGATCCTTGTATGTTCAACACATAAGATTGCATGTTGATGGGAATCCAATGATGTGTGTTCCTATTTATCCCATTTAAGGAATGGGATGGAAGGATTTTAAACAAGAGGTGGATGATTAGGGATGTTTGGTGAAAGGTTGGATTAAGGGGATAATGGGAAGCATAGTCCTCTTAAAATTTACTAGGAGACCTAACCTTGATGTTAGAGAAAGTATCCTAAATAATCTCAAAAGGATCACTAAGATTATTTATAGAATTAACATATTAATCTGAGTCATACCTAGATCAATGATATTCAAATGATAAAGCATCTAATAATTGTGTTATGATTTCATCATACTAATATGGATAAAGATTAATGTCTTATGACTATTTGACATTTTAATTATATACATCCTAAATATATAGGTGTTGACATGACATTCATTATTTGTAAGGGATGATAATTCTAATGTGAATTTTGGTTCATATACTAATGTTGGATATGATCTTGAACATTCTGATGTGGACTCCAATAGGGATGTTGATGAGGTGATGTCATCAATAGATGATTTTTTGATAGTATCCATAGAGAGGGCCTACTAAATAACATCATTATCTACAATTATCTTTTACACTTTGGGTTTGAGAATGGATGCCTTAGGCTTAAGGGATTTGTGATCATGATGGATTTGGTGTGGTATAGGAATGAATTGATTACTAATGTTTCTAGTATGGATAGGATTGAGGTCATGACCTTAATTGAGAAGGGAAGAATATTGATCATGATTAGGAAGTGCATCTTGGCATACCCTTTTTTTATACTCCTAGTTGTAGATGCATTGTATTTATCCTTAATTTCAATGTCTCCATTATCAATTAAGTTTCACACATAAACTTTAAAAGGGTGACATTTATTAATAGAATGCCTAGGAAATTTATGGTATAGACAAAATTATTATGCTCAATACCATGAGGGAATATGTTTGGACAAAACTAGAGGTCTTTTTTTCTGATAAACAATCATGCCTATGGCCTCTAATTTCTAAAAAAGGGCTTCTACAAATATTGGGAGAGGGATATATTACTCTTTTATAGTGTTGGATGTGGAATTTTTAGATTTATAAGTGGAATAATGTGATGGTGATGTCATTATATTGGAAGATGGTGGAATGTGATAATTTTTAGGATATTAAAATGAATCAGATGAGGTTAAAAATCTAGGCTTCCCTTTGCTAGTAGGATGGGGGATTTATCATGGACTATGACTAGTAAATGGAAGATTTGACTGTGGATGGGTATGAACTATAGGTAAGGTTATTTTAATGGGGTCAAACCATATTTTAATTTGGGTACCCATTTTTATGAGTTACTAGAGGATTGCATCCTTTTTGGTGACAATATATTTATTAAATATGGAAATATCTCTATGAGTATACTAACTAGGATGGTCATGACTAGGACTAAGACTAGTTCATGGGGGATCAAAATAGGATTGGATGTCACAAGAATTAGATGTGCATAAGGTTAAATGAGGAATTTTCATTTAGGTGACCTTAGGTGTAGGGGTTAAAAATCATTGGTAAGGTAGACACCCATCTCTAGTATCCATAAAAGGTGTTCATCCCTATTGGCAAACATATACTTGTGAAATAGGGCAACCTCATCAATTTTATATTGGGGTATGTTGTGACTATGGTTATGATGAATGGATAATGGGGATGAATTTGGTGGGTTAGCATGTGGGATAGGTGTAGATAAATATTTTTGATTTGAAAGGATAGGGGACATTACCTTAGGCTTGATGGAATTGAGGTCTATAGGCAGGCAAACACCATTTTTAGCACCCACAAAAGGAAATTGTCATTATTGTAAAATATGAATTAGTCTATAATAACTAGGTATAAATCCATGTGGGTACATGATAAAAATATAATAGATGAAATATAGTGATATGATAAAAGGGGGATGATGTGAAAGTAAGTATGAGTGATTAAGCTAGTATAATAGGTGATGTGTGAGGATGAGATAGACTAAATGGATTATGATATTAGACTAGGATTAAATTTAAAAATAATAGTATCATAGGTGATAAAAATATATTGACAATGCCTACTTTTCAAATTAGAGAAAGGATTGGGAGTCAACTAGTGCCAATATTCAAACTAACAGGATGACGATTGGATGGGTGATAGTTATAAATAGGCAATATGAATAGATTAAAGAGAACTAGATTTAGGATGAATGGATGCTAGATTGAAACTAATAAAGTGATATGCTATTAACAAGGTATTGAATAAGTATGAAATCTAATAAAATGATGAACATAGTGAAATGATGATATGGATAGAGAATAAAAGGACTAGCTCAAGCCTTAGACCAATTTGATCAAGGTGAGATGGATATAATATTATGGGATGGGAATAAATAGAGGGATAAAGGATGATGGTATAAAAAATTATATAATTTTGGTGATTTAATGATGATTAGGGGTATTGTGGGTATGGTTAGGACAAGTGTGTTACCTAAAGAGCCAACTAGACATGTTGTAGGATAAAAAAGACAAAACAAAGTAAGATGGGATCTGTTAAGGATAATTATAAGATAAGGATGTACTAGATAGGGTGATAAATAAATAATAGGATTTCAAGTAAAACTATATTAGGATATGTCTAACATGGGATGATAAGATGTACAAAATACACAATATTATACAAGATTAAGGACGTACAGGATATGATGAAGGATAAATTAGATAAAGGATATACAAGATATGATAATGGGTAAAGTAGATAAAAATACTTTTAAGAATGTACAAGGCAATATTATATATGAAAGGATATACAAGATGATGATATAATAGACCTATATAGTAGTGTATAGGTTTGGGTGAAATGTTGACTTGAGTCAAAAATAACACTGGTCTATCACGACACATGCCAAATCAATCAAACCAAAAACCTAAGATAAATAAACTAATTTGGGAGTGAAACTTAATGTCTATACCATCTAACTATTTCATAGGTGAGGTTTTAGGTTGGTGACCCATTACATAATCTCCCAAACCCTCTCAATCCCATTTGTACTTAATGGTAACTTGGGAGTTGATAGTGACTCTAGTATCAAGTCACCTATTACGGTTGAAGGTCTTATTCTAGGATATATAGGTTAGCTAAGGACATCTTTGATATACGCTAAGTAAATGGAGCTCAAATATATATAAGGTGTTATTTGATGATTTGGTTATAGAATTATCTCCTCACATTCACAATATCCTATATGGGATCTCCCACTTGGACTAATGACAAATTTCCCTCTTATTTAGTCTCTACCAAAACACAGAGTGTGTATTTGTGTGTGGTGTTGAAATCCATGGTAAAAATCCTCTAAGGCTATGGAAAGTGCATGGGTGTCACTTCCACATTATGTTACCCCCTAAAAATAAAAATGAGAGGGGTTTTTAGTTGTTTTGAATCCTTTGAGACTCTCCAATAGTACACAAGGAGGAGAGCATACACCATTGTATCCCTTGGGTGACACTCAAGCAATAAAAAAGATTTATTAATCAATTAATCAAATGTGTTAGATATAAAACATACACAAGATGGTTTTCAAAATGCTAATATATTTAATAAGTGTCCTATAAAGTATGTGATTAGTAGTTTTAATTTGACAATCTTGAATGGAAACCTGCAAGATAAGAAGTTAGATAAAATGTGATCTACAAAAAATAAGTGATTAATAGTCTTATGCAAGGAAAAATTATCACTAAATTCACCCCTAAAAAAATCCAAGAAAATGTTAGTCTAATTAGCCTCAATAAAAATACTAAGAAAATTATGAGTTTTACATAATAACATTTTTGAATGAGGGGCCATGATGCAGGGGTATCGAGGTGATAGCCCCCATCACAATCAAGGGGAAGAACCCCTTGTGTTTTTAAGGGGTAGTGCAATTTTTGCAGGTTCCTAGGGTAGTGAAAAATGGGTGACTTATGGAACATTTGAAATGAATCAAAATTCACCAAAAAAGGTCCTAAAATATCACTCAAAATAGATAATTTTTGAATAAAAAATAAAGAGCAAAATTATTCTTATCTTTAAAAAACCATAGATACATATTTAGTTATTAATAAAAATCAAATACAGAGGCATAAAATCACAAATAGATTACCAAAATTAAAGATGGAGATAAGCGATGTTGTCAAATAGTTAGGTAGACCATTAGTGGTTAGATAGAAAAATTATGACATGTGATTAGTGATATTGTAAAATTGTGACTGTGAACAAGAGATTTTGTCAAAATCATGACTGTAAATAGGTGATTTTTTTCAAAATCTCAATTATCAACTAGTGATATTACAAAATTCTTGTTTAGAGTCGACTAGTTATTAGTTCAAAACTATAAATAAGGTAAGAAAAATCATAACTTATCAAAGCAAAATTGTAGATAGCATAAGTGATATCAAAAGTTTCAAAAACTTGGTATATTCAAAGGTTTACAAAGACTTAATGGACTTAAAAGAGATGTTTAGATATGTTGATATTATACTATGATATTTACACTATTTATCAAGACTTACATAGGATTAATTAGGATAGTTTTAAAATCTCAACTGGGAGTCATGATTTGGATTAATATAAGATTTTAAACTCAATCCTATAAAATAGATATTAGGGATAAAGATCAATATCTAAAAAATAGTAAATGATATAGTTAGTTGAAAATCATATTGATTACAAAAGGAAACTTTTATAAATTCACTATTAGTCAAAATCACTATTAATAGTGTCAAAACTATAACTAGAAATAAAAAATGCAAATGCATAGAAGTGATTTTGATTAGAAGTTATGGCTTTATGAATTTAGTTTGATAGAGTATATTCTTTTTTATTTCAAGTAACCAAGTAAGATAGAGACAAATTCATATGAAAACCATATTATAATGTCTAATAACCTAATTAGAGATAGTTTATGACCTAAATCAAAATTACAAATACAATCTGCAAAATCACAAATAGAAATCAAAATCACAACTTCAAGTTCAACATCATAAATGGGAATAAAAATGGAAACTATCAATAAGTGATTTTATAAATGGTCATCAAAATAGTGACTGTCGAAGTCAAAATTTCTAGTGTAAAATCACCTTTTGTAGATCAAATTCACTTTTCACCTAGAACAAGAGATTTTATAAAATTTGATCCCAAATACATCCTAAATGTGACATTCAATCTGATTTTAAAAACTTAAAAACACCAAGTTAGTCCAAAAAGAAGGCTCCCACTGTGGTCACCAAATGTGAGATGGGAATTTTGAGAAATTGATTAGATTATAAAATTTATATCAAAATCTACTCAAAATATCAATCTACTTCATAATTTAGAGAGAACATATCACAATGCACATAAATAAACATTAAAAACCAACATTATAAATCTAAATATATATGCTCTAAACAAGATTCAAGATAAGAAAATGATTAAATGATTATGGATTTGCTTACAAACATAGATTATTGACAACATGATATTGGATTGAATTGGTACTTAGATTAGTTAATATCATGATAGTGTTTCTATGCAAAATTGCTTTCTACATTCAAAGAAGAAATAAGAAACTAAAAGAAAATGGTCAAGGCTAGAAGTACCTGATAAAGTTGTGCGCACCAAAATCAGACGTTGGAAGATTCTCCTCTTTGGCTGTGGAGGAATGACACCTGCGAAAAAAAGAGACTAAAACACGGAAAGACGTTAGTCAAAGGATATGGTGGGCTGTCAGGCGAACGCCCGATCCCAGAAGTACGAAGACTCCCTAGAAGGATATCAACCCACTGATAAAAAAGTAGAATATTGGATGAAAGTAGATAATAAAAGATAAAATGATAGAAATAAATGACAGAAAATAAAAATGCATACCTGATAAGCGGCACTATTCTGCACAGTCGCTGGCGTCAGTCTCTGTGGTGCCAGCGTCGATCTGGGAAGGTGCCGACGTCGGTTGAGGTGCCATCGTCGGTCGGGGCAGTGACCGGCGTCGATCGAGACAGGTTCTAGACGAGTTGCAAAAAGTCTGGGAGAGTTGGGACAGGGTCTTGACAGGGTCGGGACAAGGTTTAGACAGAGTCAGGACAGGGTCTGATAGAATCAAGATAAGGTTAGGACAGGGTCTGGACAAGGTAAGGTCGAGTTTGGACAGAGTTTGGGGGTTTTGGTCGAGTCTGGATTGAGTTATGGATTCGGATAGTGGGCAAGGATGTAAAGGAGAGATTCAAAACTTGGGTCTGTGGTTTGAAGCTTCGGGATGATAGAAATAATGAACAAAAGAATAATCAGAAAGAAATAAAAATAAACAGAGAAAATACTTACCTATCAGAAGACGTGATGAAAGCCATAGTTGAAGTTGTTGAAGCGTCTGTGCAGTGCCAGATTGAAGCGAATGTTGGAGTTGGTGGATGCTGGAGTCAGCTGATCATGAGAGTGTTGATTGCAAGGGTTTGTGGATGTCAGAATTTAGAGGTTGATTGATTGATTCTGTTCTTCGTGTGCGGGATTGATCAGCGAACGCTGATGAAGGCCAGGGGATGGTTCGAGAGATGGTTCGATAACCATTTCAGGAAACCAATCGGGAACCGAATGGTAACTGATAATGGATAACGGGAAGGTGATCGATGTCGGCAGGATTGCCGACGTCAGCCGATAAGTGACCGACGTCGGTGACATCAGCCGGGTAAAGATTGTCGTCGGTAGATGCATAATGAGGACAGAGTCTAGCTCTTAGCTCTCTGCTCATTTTTACATGCTGCTAGGGTTAAGGCTAGTAAGAAAATGGTTGACAAAAGGTGAAATAGGCATGGAAGAATAAAACGGGGGATGACCAGGGGAGTTGACACGATTTTGGTGTCTACATTTGCCCCTTTTTGTCTTGTTAGTTATTCTGGATGAACTGCAAGACAAAAATAGGAGTGATTGCCCCAGGTGTGGGATAAGGTTAATTTCATCTCGTTGGTTGTTCGAATGAACTTCAAGACAAAATAGGAAAAAGATAGGTTCCCCCGATTATGGATGAGGTATTCCCCCTCAAAGCAGGAGTCGAGGGAAGGGAACCGAGAATCGGGTGCTGATTTGACAAAGAGTGGATGAAAAAGGGGTGAGGGTGAATGCTACAAAAGTTGTGATTGCATGCATATCACTACACGAGATGGTCAGGTCAAAAGTGTCGCAGGTCAAGGGTCGAGGAGTGCTAAAATTGAAATAATCGGGCCCCAGCATTTAGTCATCTGCTGATCGAGTTACTCAATCTAAGCTAAAGCTCCAAATGGTCGTCGTGTTCCAGGTATCCCGGGCTCAAGAAGTGCTCCCAGAAACACAAAAAAGTCACAAGTAGTAGGGATCAACTGGCTCGCAATCCTATACTTGCGAAGGGTAAAAAAAAAAGGGTCTGCGGATAATTCTGCTAACCAGCCGTGAGGTAGCATACATGCAAAAAAAACCAAGGCAACAATGTCTTGGAAGTGATCGAGGTCGGAGGAGATAGGCATGATCTCCAATGGTTGGTGGTTAAGGGGAGGAATGGACGAAAGGATGTGGCTGAGCTAACCTCAGAAAACGTCATGTGATCTGAGTGCTGCCTACATAGCCCTTGTGTTAAGGGCCTCAGGCCAATGTAGTTCTCCCTAAAAGGGAGGAATGGTCAAAGAAAATGATTGGTCTTGGTCAAAGTTGTTGATAGATTGGTCGTGGTCAAGGTCACAGAAGAGAAGGTTTGTCCATTAAAGAGACGAACAAACGGGGGTGGTCGAGCTAACCTCAGAGGATGTGTTATCTGAGTGCTGCCTACATAGCCCTGGTCATAGGGCCTCAGACCAATGTAGTTCAGACAAATGGAAGAGAGTGGTCGATGATTGGATGTGGTCAACTATCGAAATGATGAGGGGAAGATGAGGATAAGATGATGCTACAGATGGTGTATTCTGTAGAATTGGTCGAAAGGCTTTCATCCCTAGCAAGTTTCCATAGTCATGATGGATGTATGCTAAAAATGAATGAAGGTTGATTTATGCTTTAGCAAGTATTGGTTTATGCTTAACATAAATTGAGTCTGGTCGATAGTTTTCATGTGTGCTGGTGTCCATAGAAACTATGTGAAAAGGAAAAGGATGATGATAATGTCATGTTGTCGAGTTGTTGGTCTGAGAATATTTTAGTTGAAAAAGGTTTGGTTAAAGGTGACCAAAGTGAAAGATATGTGAAAGGCTTATTGCTCTTTCATTGACAATGACCAAAAAGATAGCATAGATAGGGGTTATGAGAACTAAGAGCCCCATTCATGCGTGACATCGTTGACCATAGTGATGTTAGAGCGGTAATCGAATCACTTCGACATTAAAGTGAGCTTGAAGTCCCTTGAGCAGGTGATAGGAGGAGAAAAGAGGGTAACCCATTTTAAGAGCAAAAATAACTATGCCCCTTTTTATAGGAGACCCTGAGACAACTATAAGTCAAGTCCATGACTCATTCAATTTTTTTTTTTTTTTTTTTTTTTTGCGCAGATTGATCAATGCGGGAAGCCTGCATAGAGATGTCATTTGCTTGGTGGTCAGTTATGAAGCTGATCAATGTGGGAAGCTTCTAAAATAGTGCTATTTATTGCCAGATTTAGTCATAGCCATCCTTCAAGGGAGTGGTCTAGATTTTTGTTTAATAAAAAGGGCTTTTGAATAGCTGTCCTTCGAGGGAGCAGTCTATTAATTACAACAATGATAGTACAGCTGTCCTTCGAGGGAGCAGTCTACTTTTTGATTTTGATATTGATATAGTGACCATGGATATTCTGACATCTTGATTTGTTTTGACAGAAATGTGAGTCGTGGACAAGATTATAGAAGGTCAAGGGCTCCCTTTTATGAGGACAAAGCATTCATACAGCATAAAAGGGTTATGGGAATTGTTAAGAGGAATAGGGTTGAAAGGAAGTAGGATTAAGAGGGCAGGGATTGCTCGAGGGATGAGCTCAAGTTAAGTGTCAAGTGGACGAATACTCGACTAACAGTAGAACGGTCGCAGATGCAACGCATTAAGAGGCTCAAGTTCTGGGCGTCCATCAAGAGAAGATAGACGATAAGTCCCTGATCCATACTTATGCGTGATAATAAAAGGTCTGAGCCAATTAAGAGCAAACTTGCCTCGTTTACTTTGCTCCATATTGGTCACGTGTTGATTGATGAGTGGATGTGAAGTTGACTGATATGGTCATTGATTGATCGAGACTGGTTGAATGTGTGGATAAAAAGGTTGGTCAATGTTTGGTTGAGATTTGGTCATTTGATAGTTGGTCAATGGTTGGTCGAGGGTTGATTAGTTGGTATTTGGTCTTTGGTTGGGTCGAATGTTTGGTTGAGGTTGGGTTAAATGTTTGGTTGTTAGTCTGGTTGAGGCTAAGTTGAAAGAGTGATTGATATGTGGTCGAGACTGTGTTGAAAAATTGGTCGAGGTTTGGATGAAGGTTGAATTCCCCCAGCAGCTAGGGAGAATGTTTGACAGATTGGTTAAGGTCGGTTGAAGTTTAGTGGTCAGATGGACTGTGTTGATGTCGAATAAGGGGGTTAAAGGTGACAAAGGAACCAGAACCTGGCGTGGAGATCCCGATTTAGGTGATGAGGTTGGAGAGGTATGAGTTGGTGTTGATGGTTTGTGGGAGGGATGGTCTAGAGGATCCTTGATGAGAAGGGAATCCTTTCTCCATTGGTGATGAATGATAGCTTTAAGAGCGCAACAATGCTCAGTGTCATGTCCTGGAGTATGATGATAGTGACAGTATTTAGAGTTGTCGAACCAAGAGGGTCTTGATCCAAGAGTTGATGAGAGGGGCGATGTTGAAGGCTTGATAGCGTGGTCAAGAAGAGAGGTGTCATTCCCCAGACATTGGTGAATGGCGACCTTGAAGGCACAACAATGTTCCGTGTCGTGTCCAAGTGTGTGATGATATGCACAAATACGAGTGTCATCGAACCAAGGTGGTTTAGGTCTGAGAGATTGATATGGTTTGAGAGGCGAAAGGTTGAGGCGGGATGACTGCAACAAGTGCCGTAACAGCAAGGTATAAGAACCTGCTAACAGGTCTGGATATTTTATTGTAGTGAGGGTTGATGACGTTGGTTTGAGAGGCGTAAGAGACGTTGGTCGATGGTTTGAGGGAGATATATGTTTGATGGGTTGAGGGAGTAATGGAGACGACGTGCCTCTATGAAGGATGGGAGTAGGCAGTACTCCTATTAAAGTGGACGGATGCAGGCCCAAGATTGAAGGCAATGATGAAGGTGGGGGAGAAATTCTCCGATGTGGTCTAATGGCTTTCATGGGTTTGAGTCGAGGGCCACTATTGTGCGAGGTGAGGTTAGATATGGGTTTGGGTTTAGATGTGGACGGAGGTGAGTGAGATATAACAATCTCAGGCAAAGGGCAAGAGGAAATCGTGACTGGGTCTTCCTCAATCGAAATGGGCGAAGAGATAGGGTCTTCTCTTGGTGGAGAAGAAATAGGAGAGGGTGGCTTCTCAAGTGGGCAGATGGTAGGGATGATCGTGCCTTCTACGTGTGCTTGAGGAGTAGGCGAGGTAAGGTCTTTGGATGAAGGTAGGGCTAATGGCATAGGTGTGATCAAGGCGTCCTCCAGTATGAGAGAGGTCGATGGAGGACTAATAAGAGAAGAGAGTCTTTCATCCTGTGAAGAAGGTTGGTCAGGGACAGGAGGCAAGATAGTGTTGACGGTGTGTATATCATGGTCTTGAGGGTCATTGATCATGGTTTGGATGTTGTCTTGAGTAGGCGGGTGATTAGGAAAAGGTTGTTTGAAGATGTCGAGGTTTTGGTTGGGCGGTGTGTTCGGGTTATCCAAGATAAGATCGCCCTTGTCTAGCATGTCCTGGATGAGGTTTTTAAAAGTTTGACAGTGATCCGTATCATGGCCTTTGACACGGTGATAGTTACAAAAGTGGTTCTCCCTGTACCATGCAGGGATAGGTGTTGAGGGGTCGAATTGATGTGGTCGGATTGAAGGGAGATTGAGGACCCCCTGCTTGATGAGTTTATCCAAGACAGAGTCATGACTCTCCAATTGGAGTGAATTGACGCTGTATGGATTGACATTGAAAATGTTTATTGATGTAGTCTAATGTTGAAGATGTTGGTCGGTTAGTTATTGTTGAAGATGATGGTCTAAAGATGACAGTGTTTGTCGACCCCTTAGATTGAGAGTGGGCAGAAGAAGGTCTGGAAGAAGAATGGTCATTGGTTCTTGTGTTAGTGTTACACAATTTGACCTTATCTTCTTCAATAGCGCAAAGTTCAAGCTTTCGGGCCATGGTGAAGGCCTCGTCGAAAGTGTGGAATGTTTGAACCCGCAAGGTGGATGAGATGTGACTGACACATGCTCGGGAAAAGAGCTCAATGAGCTCGGGTTGAGGCAAGGAGAAAGAGAGCTGGTTAATCAGGCCTCTCCAATGGGCGATAAAATCAACTACTGATTCGTCGTCAAATTGCCTAATGGAGTAAAGGTCTGTGATCGAGACTTGTTTAGTGATATTGATTGAGAAATGGTCAATGAATAATTGAGCGAGTTGAATGAATGAAAAGATAGAATGTCTGGTAAGAGAATTATACCAGTCAAGGGCAGGGCCAGAAAGAGACATAGGAAACGTGCATAAAAATAACGCATCGTCGTGGGCAATAAGGTAGCAGGCATGTCTGAATGCCTGTAGATGTTGTTGTGGGTCTTCCTTACTCTGAAAGTGAGTAAATTTAGGAAGCTCCCAATGGTTGGGGTATGGTTGGATAGGGACAGAAGGATGAATGGGCTCGTTGTAAATCTGGTCATATGAAGAGACATTATTTGAACCGGAGATAGAAGCTTCAAGACTGGACATTTTATCCATCAGCATCTTGATGACGTCTGCTGACGAATTGGTGGACGGAGTGCCCCTTAGGTTGTAAGGCGCTTGAAAGAGGCTAGAAGAGGTATACGACGTAGTCGGTTGTACCAATAAGGATGCAACGTACGGATGACTAGTTGCAGGGGTAGAAGTAGAGGTTAAGGGTGGTTGCGTCATGAAGGTCGAAGGTATAAGTTGACTAGGCACCGCCAAAGGTGGTTGAATAGCGGCACTGGTAGAGGGATAGGTTGGCACTCCTACATTTGTGGGTGCAAGAGTGTAAGGGGTCGAGACAATCAAGTTCTGATACGATGTAGAACTTGGTTGAATTATAGGTGATTGAGGGGGTAACGAAACCCCGATGGAGGTCGTTCTAAAAATAGACGAAGAGGCCAAACTTTCTGTATTGGCCATGGTTGAGTTAACGGTTGAGGCGAAAGGCTGAGTCAAAAAGGGTTGGATAACGAATGATGTCGATGTCATCGCCATGTCACCCGAAAGGTCTCACGTTGGATTTCTCGCGAGATAGTTATGGAGGGCTGCGGTATTGAGGTCCAAGAATTTTTTGAAATCCTAGTCCCCTTTAGGGATGATGGGAATTTGAGTCGGGGTCAGGGTCGGTCCTGTAGGAGTTCTTTCAGTCTCTGAGTGGAACTCCATGATAGGATGGGTTAGAGATGGGGTAGATGAAAGCAGTTGATGGCCAGAGTGGTCAAAAAGGGCCTTGGTTTGACTATGTGTCAAAACCATAAAAGGCAAGAGAAAACATCCTTACACGCTCAAACAAGTAGATAAGAACTAAAAAGATGAAGACAGAAGCAGATCCTAAAACCCTAGAAGTAAAATTTTTTAGGATTATAGTGGCTTATGCCTTAGAATGTGTGTTTGGGGAGGTTGGATTTGTGAGTCGGGTCTTAGAAGAAGTCTATGGAAGGTTTTGGGTTTTGTTATGGTGCTCAAAAAATTTGTGTTAGGTCCTGTACGTGGCTTGGTGCTAAGGAGCGAGCTCCCCTCACTTCACGATTCCAGTGGTTAGCTGGTTTCGCTTAGCCAAGATATACCTCGCCTAGAGATTATACTCCGCTAGAGAACGGAGTGGGCTTCCCCCTTGGTGATGAAATCCAAGTAGGGTCACCGGGACGGGTAAGGTATCCGCTAGGGGATGAAATCCCAGTCGGGCCTTGTCTCAGGTAAGTTAAAATGTTTGTTTTGTGCAGGTGGTTTGGTCGTGTAACATCAAGTGATCTAGATTAATTCAATATGCGGTTTAATTACTATGTGTGGTCTAAGAGATGCAGGCAAACAAAAATGAATGCAAAGTGTTTTAATCTCCAAGTCGAAATGTTTGTTCGTATGAAGACGAATGGAGAAAGAGTCAAAGAATATGAGTTTTAGCTAGTCTAAAAGTGCAAGAAAGAAAGAAATGTTCATTTTAGTCCTGCTTATGATGTCATTTAAGAAGAGATGAAAGGAGGCGAAAAGGAAGAAACCTAATGCACCTAAATGAACGAAAGAAAGAAAGAACCCAAGGAGGACCTAGGGTCCCACCGGGCGTGCTAGAATGTTTCTATGCAAAATTGCTTTCTACATTCAAAGAAGAAATAAGAAACTAAAAGAAAATGGTCAAGGCTAGAAGTACTTGATAAAGTTGTGTGCACCAAAATCAGACGTTGGAAGATTCTCCTCTTTGGCTGTGGAGGAATGACACCTGCGAAGAAAAGAGACTAAAACACGAAAAGACGTTAGTCAAAGGATATGGTGGGCTGTCAGGCGAACGCCCGATCCCGGAAGTACGAAGACTCCCTAGAAGGATATCAACCCACTGATAAAAAAGCAGAATATTGGATGAAAGTAGATAATAAAAGATAAAATGATAGAAATAAATGACAAAAAATAAAAATGCGTACCTGATAAGCTGCACTGTTCTGCACAGTCGTCGGCGTCGGTCTCTGTGGTGCCGACGTCGGTCTAGGAAGGTGCCGACGTCAGTTGAGGTGTCATCGTCGGTCGAGGCAGTGACCGGCGTCGGTCGAGACAGGTTCTGGATGAGTTGCAGAAAGTCTGGGAGAGTCGGGACAGGGTCTTGACAGGGTCGGGACAAGGTTTAGACAGAGTCGGGACAAGGTCTGATAGAATCAAGATAAGGTCAGGACAGGGTCTGGACAAGGTAAGGTCGAGTTTGGACAGAGTTTAGGGGTTTTGGTCGAGTCTGGACTGAGTTATGGATTTAGATAGTGGGCAGGGATGTAAAGGAGAGATTCAAAACTTGGGTCTGTGGTTTGAAGCTTCGGGATGACAGAAATAATAAACAAAAGAATAATCAAAAAGAAATGAAAATAAATAGAGAAAATACTTACCTGTCAGAAGACGTGATGAAAGCCATAGTTAAAGTTGTTGAAGCGTCTGTGCAGTGCCGAATTGAAGCGAATGCTGGAGTTGGTGGATGCTGGAGTCAATTGATCACGAGAGTGTTGATTGCAAGGGTCTGTGGATGTCAAAATTTGGAGGTCGATTGATTGATTATGTTCTTCGTATGTGGGATTGATCAGTGGACGTTGATGAAGGCCAGGGGACGGTTCGAGAGATGGTTCGATAACCGTTTTGGGAAACCGATTAGGAACCAAATGGTAACTAATAACAGATAACGGGAAGGTGACCGACGTCGACAGGATTGCCGACGTCGGCCGATAAGTGACCGACGTTGGCGACATCGGCCGGGTAAAGACCGTCGTCGGCAGATGCATAATGAGGACAAAGTCTAGCTCTTAGCTCTTTGCTCATTTTTACATGCTGCCAGGGTCAAGGCTAGTAAGAAATGGTTGACAAAAGGCGAAATAGGTGTGGAAGAATAAAACGGGGGATGACCAGGGGAGTTGACACGATTTCGGTGTCTACAGATAGAGAGGACTAATGGATTTAATCATAAGATTGACATGGAAGTTTATGGATTTCATACTTGGTTTAATGGAGGACAACTTGGTTATTTATAGAGAGGGAGGAAGGAAGATCAATGGCTAGAATTCAAATTTAGGTGTAGGAAGATCAATGGTGGAGAATAATTTAAGGAATTAAAAATTCCTTAGATGATTCTAGAGGAGGGAATGTTCTAGAGGTAGAAGCCTCTAGAGTTATGTGTATGTTTAATAATGATTAGTGGGTTGATCAGTCACATGATTAAGGGGTTTTAGAGAGTATAGGGGTTTAGGAGAGGCTACTCATAGGGTAGGGTAGCTGGGAGGGATTTTTTAATTCCCAAATATTATATAAATAGGATTGGTTATGTTTGATATTTTGTAATGATGTCATGGTGATGTCATGGAGGTGTTAAAGTGAGTGGATGTAATTTCTTATTAGTCTAAGCGATAATGACAAAGTGTGTAGTGTGCTTGTCCTAGTATGCTTTATGTATGCATGGTTGATATTTAGTTTTGGCATGGTTAGAGATTCTTAGGGATGAGTATGGTGATTTGACGATGTCAAGAGGTCCCATAATATGTATTATATGCTTTTAGTTCTTATGTGCATGATTGGAATTCATATGGTAGTTCATAGTTTTCATTTAGACATTGAATTCATATGGTATTCCATAGTTTTCATTTAGACATTTTGGGTCCAATGACATAAATTCTAAGTAGGTGGTTTTCTAACATCATCATTGACACATGTGGATGCATCAAGGGGAGTTGGTCATATGGTTGTGATCACTTTTTGTCTAGTTTATATGTGATAAATTTTAGGTCATGAGATAAATCAAAACATAAAATATCATGTGAAAAGTTGGGCTTCCAAGCAGTTTGATAGTGTTTTTCCATACTTAGCCAAATTTAAAATGTGACAAGGAAAGTTGAGTAAGAATTTTGATGTTTTTATATTTTACACATGCAAAGTTATGAGGATAAAATTATCATATGGGTTTGTTTATTTTTGTGCCTAATTTATTTTCACTAAATTTTAAATCATGCAATGAAGACAATCAAAAGATATGCATGTGCAAATTTGGCCTTCCAAACAAGTTCTTGACATAGATGGCTCTATGGCATAAAAATTTGATTGAGAAGATTAATGGAGTTATATATCTCACATGAGAATGTTTCAAGAGTAATATATCACATAGTTGTAATCTCCTATGTGAGGAGATCATATGGTCCAAAATTTAGATCATGCATCTAAGCACAACAAAAGTTATTGAGGTCTAACGTTGGCCTTCCAAGTAGATAATCAATAATCCCCATAGTCATTTTTGCATGATGTTAAAGATTAGGACTAGATGGAGATCCAATGGTGTGAAAGATTTTGTACATATAGATACAAAGTGTTCAAAAAGTCAATTGAGTCAAAGGGTTCATTGATTAATAGAGATAAAGATCAAACTCCTTACAAAAGGATCAATGGAGTATGTTCATTCCAAGATGTCAATAAGCAACGAGATGAGGAAAAGTGTTTGAGGTTTAACACTGAGCAGAGGTAAAAGATATAATAGTGAGTGGGTATTCTTACATATTGATCAAATGGTGCACATTACATAATAAATACTTGACTAATCCATAGAGATTGATGGTGTGCATTGAGTCAATATTATAAGATTGCATGAGATGAGGTTAATTTTTAAAAGTTTAACATTTGGAAATTATTACACTATGCATTAAAATTATAAAAAATATTTTTTTTTTTCATTTTTAATCTAAGTATTGAGGACATGATATGTGATCAAAGTTAGTGAATTTTAATTGTGACCGTTTGTATTTGAATATTTGAATTTGCAAAAGAAAGGCTAGTGTTTAGTTTTTGGGCTATATATTTCAATCTATGCATAATTTTATCATGGTGTAAAATTCAAACTTATAGAGAACTCTAAGTCACATCTATAAATATAGATTTAAGTATTTTAAAGTGTGTATAGTTAAATATATTGAGGTTCAAAGTTGACTATGTGTTCGTACATGTTCTACAAGTGACTCGAGAAGGATAATTGAGCTTGTGTTGATGTTGTTTTGATGTTTCATGATGTCTTATCTATTGGAAAGTGTTTTTGACTCCTTTTAGATGATTTATGTGGTATTTAAAGGTTTTACCAATTGATATTGAGTATGAAAAATGCTTAATAAGTTTATTGTGTATTCATTCATGGTGTTCCTATATACAAGGTCATTATTTGAAATGATTGAGCTTTCATAAAAGAGTGAAATGATGAATTTAAGCATTTGAAAACATTAAAGGGGTCATGTGTAGTGTAACTACAAAATTTAAATTGGTCCTATGTTCTTATTTTTCCTGATGAAGTGATAAATGGGTGAATAGGTCTCCATGAGACCTATAAGGTCTATAAGGGCCTATTTGATAGGTGTAACTACTTAAGGGTGACCCATAGATTTTATGGCTGACTTATGAAGAATGTTTTGAGCCATGTCTTGGTGTGAAAGATGCATTAAGGGTTAAGGCATGTCTAATATATGATCAAGGTAGTGATGTTCATGAATGCTCTATAAATAGTGAAGCCAAGTGAGATGGTTTCTAGACATGTGAGATTTAGAAGAGGCTTGTATGTGAGAGTTATGGAGTGAAAGAGATGGAGAATGACTAGTGGATGAGTGGAAGACAATAATAGTTTAAAGACTATGTGTAAGACTTTTGGTTCATGTTTTTAATTTAGGAATAGTTCTCTTATAGGTTGAGGATGAACAAAGAGGTCTAGGGTGATCCAAAAGGTGGATTTAGATGCATAGAGTGTGCAGAGTTGAAGAGAGATAATATACTTTATATCTCCATTAGATTGGTATGAAATCAATGTTTAGGAGATGTATTGTTCATTGGTGTTATTTTGACAGCTCAACATTTAGGGGCTTTTATCCTCTTTACAAGGTAAAACTTGCTAAAGGTCTAGTTGTGGTAGCTCAGCTAGACAGGTGTGGTAGTCCCTTATGGGATTGTAGTCTCACTAAATAAGGGATGGTAGTTCCTTAATCAGTTGTAGTTGGTATAAATTAGTTTTTTTAATTATAGGATAGTAGTCCAATTGTAAATTTCAATGGTTTTCTTGACCAAGAGCGTTCCCTACATATGTCATGTGTTATGTGTTTGATCTTTCATTGTCTCTCTTATTCACTGCTATGAATGATGTGTATGCTTCATGAATGTTTGTGGTAACTAATTAAGAGGTTTTAAAAGGTTTGTAACTGAAGTTGAATTATTTAGACTCATTTATTCACCCCCTTCAGTGATTGTACCTTTAACAATTGGTATCAAATAAAGTAATTTAGTAAAGGCTTGACATCTTAAAGGTGATCCAAGGTACAATATAATTAGTCATCAAGGAGGTTTATCTACTAAACATGCACCAATGTTCAATGAATTCAATTATGATTTTTAGACTGAAATGATGAGGACATGCATTATGTCGCTAGGGTTTAATGTATGGTAATTTATTATGGATGGTTATGTTGCTCCTACTACTCCTCCATCTAGTACTGTAGACAAGAAGTTATTTCAAAATAATTCTAAGGCAATGAATTCCATCCCTTATGGTCTTATAGAAAATGAGTTCACCAAGGTAAACTATTATAAATATTATAAAGAGATATGAAACAAAATTTAGATATTTATGAAGGATATTCAAAGGTTAAGCTTTCTAAGTTCTAGACTCATAGAAGGAAATTTGAAAGTCTCAAGATGAAGGAAGAATATCCTATGTCATCCTTTCTATAGAGAGTTGATGAGACTATGAACATCATTAGAGCTCTTAGAGAGAACTTTGAAGAGGATAATATAGTTCAAAAGGTATTAAGCTCTATATCTCTCAATATTTATCCAAAAGTATCTACTATAAAAGAAAGTCACAATCTTACTTATTTGAAGATGGATCAATTTCATGGCACCCTTACTGCCTATCAGATGAGATTAAATGATGATATACCACCATAGAATGAAAAAACATTCAAGATAGATATGAATCCTAATAATAAGTTCCAAGGTAAGAAAACCAAAGAGGATGACATATCTAACATTGATGAGGATGAAGTAATTGCTTTGATTAATAGGAAATTAAACATAGGCTTAGGGAAGTATGAGGGTAAACTACCTTTCAAATGTTTCAACTATGGATAGATAGGACATTTTGATCATAAGTTACCTCATAATCATGAGAATAATGGTGATGAAAATAATGGTGAAGGACAATATGAAGATAAATATAAATACATGAAGAAAGGATTAAAAAAGTATAATAACAAGAAGTCCTTCAAGAATAAGAAGAGTCTCTACACCAAAGAAGATTGCATCTCATCAGATGAGAGTGAAGATAGCGACTCATAATATGATCATGAAGATGATGGTTCTATTCAAGATGAAGCTCTATTCATGGCTAAGGAATGAAGTTGATCACATAAAAAAGAGTCTACTTGGAGTGATTTTGATGATGATGAAGATGAGGTGGACTATGAGACTACATTGACAAATTATCTTAAAGAAATGAAGATTGAGAATAATATCAATAAGAATATGAAGTTTAAACTCAAGGATTATGAGGAAAAATTCATTGTGTTTGAAGCAAGAATGAATGAAGACACTAAGGAGCATGAAGACATAGTCAAAAATCTCAATTTTCAATTGAAAATTCTATCTACAATCCTAAAAGCCAAAGAAGAAATTTTTTCAAGGTATGTAATTGAAAATGATTCATTGAAATTTGAGTTAGAGAAGTATGAAAGCAAGCTTAAATCATTTTTCAAGTTTGAAAAGAACTCAAGTGATCTCAACAATATTTTGAGTGGTCAAAAGCATGATATTGATATAACTAGTCTTGGATATGAAGAAGAAAAAATAATGTAACTCAAGACAAGATGAAGACTAATGTGAACAAGGACAATCATAATTTGAATACAAATCATTAGAAAAGGAATGAAGGTGATGGTATAATAAATACAAATTAGATTAAATAGTGAAATATCATGAGGTATGTAAGATTCAATGGTTACTATTACACATGTAATCAATTTTAGAACAGGACTAGAGAATTCAAGAGACCTATTATAAATTATTTTACATGGAACTATGATGGGGGTAATTAGTCAAAATGTCTAAATGAAGTTAAGTGATTTGACTATCTTGATGTGGGACACTTTACAAACCATTATCCAAATAATATTCAATAAAGTGAGTCCTCTTCAAAAATAGGAGGTTGTTTCATTTGTCATGACATATGACACATTAAAAGTTTTTGTCCATATAAGGTATGACAAGATATGTTTCTTGAAAAAGGTATAGTGTGCTTTAATTATAAATAAAGAGGTCACATTTTTATATTATAAAATTAAAGGCCTATATGATAGAATAAATTTAATCAGGCTCCTAGAGTGAAAGAAATAAGACAAGTTAACTCATGGAAGCCAAAGGTGACAAGTGTGAGTCATGATGAGACTATAGGTCTAAGTAATCTATTTTCTATGATGGAGAATGATACAAAAGTTGAAGAGTGATAATAGGTTTCATTGTCTACTCATGTTGAAAATAAATAGACCAAGCTCAATGAGAAAACCAAGGTGTTGGTTGAGTCTAGTTTTGAGGTATGTATGGATCCAAATGAACATCCTATTATTGCTACGAAACAATTGATGTTCAAATAACATCAATTGTCAATACCTAGTGATGAGGTTATAAGGTGCAAGGAATATTCTAAAGATGAAAAGGTATGTCATGAATATATGTTGTCTCCATGTATTGTAAATCCAATCATAGAAAAGAAGGATAATGTTGTAGTGGTTGAGCATGTTACTTCTCTTAAGCCTAAGAAGAAGAAGAAGAAGAAATAAAAGTATCAGATGACCAAGTAAGAGAAGAAATATGAGGAGTTTTGGGCAACTCCTAGCTTCACACTATTCTAAGACATTGTGAAGTAGGGTGTCTCTATCTATGCTTCTTAAGAGACTCCTTTCAGTAGATAAGCAAGTGTTATTGTGTATGTAGTGTCTACAGGGTCAGAATGGGTGTTTCTAGATGGAATAATGGGATTGATATAATGTCAATAAGATTTTTATGCTCAAAAATGTCTATGAACTTCTTTATGATGTGTCCCAAGTAGTTTTGTGTCTTGATGATCATGTTTATCCTAGTTGAAGATTTTTTTTACTCTTAGGTTTCTTAGTTTATGCTTAAGAGTATAAAAGTCATAAAATGGGTTATAGGATGTATGTGTTACCAATTATTTGGAATATCAAATCTTGGTCCATATGTGTGTAATGGTTGTCTCCAAGTGTGTAAGAAGTTTTAGAGGAGAACATTGATCAGAAGGAGGTTTGTTGACCATATTTGTTTTGAGATTCTAGGGTTTTAGGCTATGATATAAAAGTGGTTTATCTTATGAAATGAGGTCTAATAATTATTAATTTTTTGAATAGTCCAAATGGGTTGTCAAATCATGCTTCACAAATATTTGAAGGTTTATGGATTTCAAGTTATTCAAGTTTTTGTCATGATGGAGGCCTAATTGGCCAACTAGTTTGTGAAGGAAGTATGTCACAAAATATGATATAGGTGATGTAAATTCATGTGATTGAGGGGTAATATTATATTTCTATAAATATGAATTTTTAGTTCTTGAATTTATGTCTACAAAAAGTTGTGGGCTTTACAAGTTCTAGGTAGGGCTACAAGAAGACTAGACAAATCTAGTGAGAAGATGAGTACCTTTTGTTCAATTTCTCAAAAAGAGAAAGGTATAAGTGTTTAAAAGAGAGTTCTCAAGTTATTTTAAATATTTTTTTCTATTTTTTGTTTGGAATGAAGTTATGTTGATGGTCCTTGTGATAACTTGAGAGAGAAGGTGAGTGAGCCTACCAAAAAAAACTAGTCGATAGGTCAAAATGTTTTCACATGAGAGAGAAGGCACATAGTCCAAGAAATGGAATTAAAATTAAATGAATTTGAAATTTATTTTTACTAGATTCAAAAAAAATAAAAATAAAATAAAATAAATGCTAATTATAATTGAACACTAGACTTAACTTTTTCAATTTTTTACCAAAAAAGATAATCACCAACTTATCTATGAGTGAATTCAAAGGTTTACATGCAAAATATTATATTTAATTATTTTTATTCAATTATTTAAAAATAAATAAAAATAAATATTTATTTATTGTGTATGTTAAACCTAGGCAAGTATAGTCATCCAACCAGTCGATCTTAAAGTTTTGACATGTTCTAGACATGTTGGAGTGGTTAATTTTTTATTTGTAATACTTATATTATTAGTTTTACACTATTTTTAATAATTTTGTATAGGTGATCATTGTTAGTGTGACTCTTTCAACACCTAGAATAATGCAACTTTATTTCAATTTTTTACTTTAGTTAGCATATAAATTGTATATATAAATATAGTTACATGCTCAATTCATTTTATCTTTTAAATATTTCAAAAAAAATCATTTAAAAAGGTTAAATCATAAAATTGTTCTTATTTTTAGTGTATTTTGTGACACTTGCTACACCTTGCTTTGTCACAAATTTTTGAAAAATTTATTTCTTTATAAAACTTTAATTTGAACAAAAAGTGTGTATTTACTTTTTTAAAATTTGTTTTAATTATAAATAATTTTAAATTCACGCTTAAAAGGTTATTTTTTAAACATTTGGATAATGTCATGTTTAAAGGGAAGTCATGGCTTCGTCTCATTTTTCTCTAGACAAATCTCAAGTGTTTAATGTATATAATTATAATATTTGGTAAATTCATGTTAAATTTGAATTTATGGCCCATAAATTATGGAATATTATCATTGGGATTGAAAAATCCTCTTCTAGATGACATGTAATCCTTGAGCTTACCAATGCATTTCAACAAAAATCATAGGAAGCTATGTCTATTATCTTATAGAGTGTTAAGGATGAATTCCTTTTCCACATTGGTAATCAAGAATCTCCTTGTGAAGATTGGAAACTTCTTGATTCCATGCATTAGGGCACTCATCTCTCAAATATTATTATGTTAACCTTGAATTACTTACAACACCTATGAAGGGTGATGAAAAATTTCTGAATTTTCTAGCTAAAATTAAGAACATTAAAGCTCAATTAGATGGATGTAGTTATAATTTAATTCAAGATAAATTAATTTATTTTATTATTTAATTAAATATTCATAAAAAATTAAAAAATTTATTTCAATTTTGAATTCTAAATATCAAATTGAGCAAGATAACCCTGATCTTACCAGCTTGTGTGCTCTCCTGATTGAAGAAGAGAAAGTTATGATAAATTTTGATTCTAAGGAGAATACTACTCAATAAATTTTCATTCATAATGATGTTTCTGATAACACTAAAAAATAGAAATATAACTGTAATTTTTCTAAAGGCAAACATGAGAATAAGAAATCTAGTAATAAAAACATACACCTAAATTCAATGGAAATTGCAATCTGTGTGGTAAATTTGGTCATAAAAGGGAAACCTATTATAAAAACAAGGATAAAATTAACAATAAATATTATAAAACTAAAAAAAGAAGAAAACTAATCAAAAAAGGTAGAAGAATCAAAACCCTAATCAAAATAACAAACAAGATCAGAATGTTATTGCTTTATATGCTACTTTATTTGCTTCATATAAAAATGAATAGATTTTAGATAGTGGTGCATCACACCATATGATATTCTTATATGATATTTTGTATGATTTTAGAGATATATTTTAAAAAATTTACTTAGGATATAATTTATTTTTAGAAATAACTAAACATGGAAAAGCAAAATTTTCAAATGTTGTTATAAATAATATTTTCTATGTAACTAAGCTTACAACAATTTACTATCTTTTTCTCAACTTACTAATGATGATTTCATTGTAACATTACTAAAAAATATTTGGTCTATTATAATTCAATTTGGATCATTTATTATTGAAGGTATTCAAAATAATTGTTTATATATCTTCTCTCCTTCTTCTACATGTTTAATTTCATCACATAATAAGAATGAATCTCAATTATGGCATGAAATATTAGGACATGTTAATTTTAGAAGTTTACATAATATGTCAATAAAGAATCTTATTTTTGGACTTCTTTTTATCCCCTCTTATCATAAAACTTGTGAGGGTTACTTACGTGGTAAGTAAAATACTAATCCCTTTCACAAGAATCATGATGTGAATTACTCACATCATTTGAAATTAATTCATAGCGATGTTGTAGATCCTTTGAAAGTTAATTATCTTAATGGATCATTATATACTATTACACTTATTGATGTTTATACTAGAATGATCTGGTCTTATTTCATTAAAAATAAATCTGACGTTTTTTCTAAGTTTAAAGAATTTAAAGCTTATCTTAAAAATACATCTAATTTGATTATTAAGAGATTAAAAATTGATCATAGCAGTGAATATATTAGTAAATAGTTTGATTCTTTTTGTATTAGTTGTGGTATTTAAAAGGAACTAACAACTCCTTATTCCCCTTCGCAAAATGGTATTACTGAAAAGAAAAACCACACCATCATAGAAATGGCTAGAAAAATGTTTCAATCTACAAATATTTATAAGTTATTATGGACTGAAGCCATAAACATTGTTGTTCATATTCTAAATAGAGTCCCTTCCAAATCTTTACATCTTTATACCCTTTTAAAAATGTGGACTAAGAAGAAACCTAGTATGACTCATCTTAGGATCTTTGGTAGTCCTACTTTTATCTTTGTCCATAAAGTTAAAAAGAAGAAACTTGACCCCACTTCTTATTCTTGCATTTTTGTAGGATATGGAGGTAAGACTAAAGGTTAAGAGTGTACGATCCCTCTAAATTTCAGATCATTGAGAATGGGAATGTTTTTATTCTTGAAAAATCCTTTTGTGAGTCTTCTATGGATCCTCCTTAGTGTTATTTTATTGATGAACCTAATTCTCATGTTTCTCCTTGTGATGAAACATATATTCTTGAGGATGTTGTTTTGGATAACTTAGACTCTAAGGAACCCCTTGAGTTTCATGTCTAATCTAAAAGATCTAAATGGACAAAATTCTTAATTCAATCTTCTAATATTGATAACCTTAATAAATTGACTAGAATTCAATATTTTTATCATGCATTAATGACTATATATCTATGAATGTGAACCTCAATACTTTGAGGAAGACACTCAAGATGATAGATGGAATGTTGTTATGCAATATGAATATAATATCTTAATTAAAAATCAGACTTGGGACCTTGTCCCTCCTTTTCCTAAAAGATATATTTTTAGTTGTAGGTGGTTGTATAAGATCAAATATAATTCAATTGGTAAAATTGATAAGTTTAAATCTAGATTAGTTACTCATATGTTTACTCAAAAACCCAAATTTGACTATGTTGAAACTTTTGCTCTTGTAACAAAAATGAGTATTGTTAGACTTCTTATTGATCTTATAACTCTAAATGGCTGGTTATCCACCAAATGAATGTTAAGAATGCATTTATAAATGATGATTTAGAAGAAGAAATTTATATGACTCAGCCTAAAAGTTTCACTAATCCTAACAAATAACATTATGTATACAAGATAAAAAAATCTTTGTATGGCTTAAAACAAGCTCCTTGACCTTGGTATTCTAAAATTACTTATTTTTTCAAAGAATTGGTTTTTTCTAATTTCTATTCAGATAAATGATCTCATTGTTAAAATTAAAAATGGTCATTTGATTCTAATTTTATTATATATTAATGATTTGTTGATTACTAGCAATCTAACTAGTTTAATTCATAAATATAAGGATAAACTAAGTCAAATATTTGAAATGATTGATTTAACCATTCTATATATCTTTTAGGAATGACTATATTTCAAGACAAAAATTCAATTATTGTATTACGATATTAATATGCACATAATATTCTTGTTAAGTTTAACATGCTTGATTGTAAATGTACCACTAATCCTATTGAAGTTGGTATTAAACTTGATCATAAATTTACATTTGAAAAAGCTAATCATACTTTGTATAGACAACTTATTGGAATTTTGATTTATTTACTAGGCTAGATATTTATCAAATGACCTACAAGACAAATTATTAGTAGTTTCAATTGGTATTCTGAAGAGGCCACCTATAAGACAAGACGTTAGATAAAATATATGACCTACAAGATAATACGTCATCATGTCAAAATTACTATTAGATTCACCCATGAAAGAAATAAAATGTTAGTTTAAAAAGCCTTAATAAAAACACTAAAAAAATTATGATTTGGCTCTATAACTTATTTTTTATAAGGGACCATGTGAATCTAGGAAAGTGACTCAAGAGAGGATGGCTAGTATGGTGTCAGTTTTAAAATGAAAACAAAATGAAAGAAACACACTAACTAGCATAACATCTCTACCTAGACACTAGAGAGAGATTACTTAACAAACATAAATAAAACACACAACTAAAATGCCAAAGAAACTTTCTTTTACCTCCCTTGGATGCTTCAAAATGCTTGTTGTAGTGGCTTGATCAGCTTGTGCTCATGAAGTCCTTGGTAATGGAAGCTTGGCTACCTCCATCTCTCCTTGTCACCTTTGGCTTATGGCTTGGCTTGGATTGGAATAAATTTGGCATGGTAATAGTAATTTCAATGGCTTCTTGAAGATATTTATACATTATAACTTTGCACCAAAATAACTTAGAAATGATGTGGTAAGGCCTCCTATTTATATATTTTTGAAAATGTCTAGAATCAACTTGAACCATCCATCCTGAGATTGAGATGTGTGGTTGAGGATTAATTCAATTTTTAGAATTAAGTTTATAATTATCCTCATTATGACATTATAAGAAGGGAAAATTAAGAGGAATGGAGGGAATCATGGAAGGCATTGATGGGCATGGAGGGCATGAATCCTGATATTTGTGGCATTTATGGCCTAGGGATGTCTTCCTAAGAAATGAGGTCACCTAATGATGCATATATTCCATATTCATTTCTAAAAAAAATTATTCAACAAGTTTCCATGGAATTCTTGATTAGGCCTTGATTTGGATTAATTAGCTCTTAAGCATATTTAAGCACTTTGTGCACAAATTACTCAAATTGATCAGAATGTCTTGTTATTAGTCCAAAATTTGATTATATTGGAATTAGAAGGCAATATCAAATGCATTGGATCCATTATCCTATTTAGGATATTATCAATATAAAATAACAAAGGAATGTGTCTTGTGCAAGATATTTGATAGGAAAGAGCAATCTAGAACACCTAAGTGCAAATCAACATTTTGACTCAGAATGATTTGATCAAAGTTAGCTGGCCCATAAATTACATTGCCCTATTTAGGGACACCCTGGATAAAATCAGCACTTGAATATGTTAATTTCACATCATTTAGTTTTTTTAGTGTTTTTAGGCTAAATTGTGTATTTTAAGTGGAAATTGGTCAAAACCCTAATTGGGAGTTATCAATGGCTAGATTTAGATGTCTATAGTTTTCCCTTGATTGGGAAGACATTACAAACCATAGGCAAAGCAATGTCTTCTCAAATCATGAGATATGGATTTTATGCCAAAAATAAGATGATGGTTAAATTAAAAATCTCCAAATGGTTTTGGGAAGCCTATGATGATGCCTCCTTGAGGGATTGGCCATCACATTTTTTGATGGATAGTCCCTAAAAAAATAAGAAGAAAGGTAGAATTAACCTATGGTCAAGATTAATCCAAATGAGAAAATGCCTATATGCATTTATTTAAAAAGGATATTGATTTTTCCAAAGGTTGAGGATTAATTGAATTTTTAGAATTAAGTTTATAATTATCCTCATTATGACATTATAAGAAGGGGAAATTAAGAGGAATGGAGGGAATCATGGAAGGCATTGATGGGCATGGAGGGCATGAATCCTGATATTTGTGGCATTTATGGCCTAAGGATGTCTTCCCAAGAAATGAGGTCACCTGATGATGCATATATTCCATATTCATTTTTAAAACAAATTATTCAACAAGTTTCCATGGAATTCTTGATTAGGTCTTGATTTGGATTAATTAGCTCTTAAGCATATTTAAGCACTTTGTGCATAAATTACTCAAATTGATCAGAATGTCTTGTTATTAGTCCAAAATTTGACTAGATTGGAATTAGAAGGCAATATCAAATGCATTGGATCCATTATCCTATTTAGGATATTATCAATATAAAATAACAGAGGAATGTGTCTTGTGCAAGATATTTGATAGGAAAGAGCAATCCAGAACACCTAAGTGCAAAATCAACATTTTGACTCAGAATGATTTGATCAAAGTTAGCTGGCCCATAAATTACATTGCCCTATTTAGGGACACCCTAGATAAAATCAGCACTTGAATATGTTAATTTCACATCATTTAGTTTTTTTTAGTGTTTTTAGGCCAAATTATGTATTTTAAGTGGAAATTGGTCAAAACCCTGATTAGGAGTTATTAATGGCTAGATTTAGATGTCTATAGTTTGCCCTTGTTCGGGAAGACATTACAAACCATAGGCAAAGCAATGTCTTCTCAAATCATGAGATATGGATTTTATGCCAAAAATAAGATGATGGTTAAATAAAAAATCTCCAAATGGTTTTGGGAAGCCTATGATGATGCCTCCTTGAGGGATTGGCCATCACATTTGTTGATGGATAGTCCCTAAAAAAAATAAGAAGAAAGGTAGAATTAACCTATGGTCAAGATTAATCCAAATGAGAAAATGCCTATATGCATTTATTTAAAAAGGATATTGATTTTTCCAAAGGTAGTTATAATCAAAAATAAAAGTCAAAATAATGACTTGCCCATAGGTGGTTATAATCATTAAGCAGTCTTGGATTGGCTAAAAGTGATGGTGCTCCAGTAGGGTTGATTAACAAGCATAACTCAAGGATAAAACCTAGAATATAGATTAACGATGAGTGGGTGTAAAGTAATGAAATAAATGAATATAAAAATAATATTGATTAGTGTGAATGATTTAGTTGTACTTGTTAATGAGGAGATGTTCATCTTGATTAACAATGATACAACTAGAATGGTTAATGGTTTGATTAATCAAGGTGGGTGGGAGGATTTACCAAGGTACCAAGGAGAAACTTATATAACTCTATGGATTGTAGACCTTTGTGAAGCTAATTGTTTCTATAGCATGTGATGGTAGGTTTCATGATAGAACACCATAAAGACTTGGCCAAAATATGCATAAGGACTGACTCTCGATCTAATAAGCACTCAAAAATAATGCACTAATGATAAAAACCATGATGATAATGTTGATGGATGAATATGGATAGACTCAAGAATAATGTGCAAAAGGAATCACCCAATGAACATGTTTTGCTAAATTTTATCTATTTTAAGTCTAAGGAAAATAGAAAAGAATGATAGGGATAAGTGATTAGAATGAACTTGGATTAGTTTGTGTGCTATATCTAGATGTTTTGATCACTCCTCTTTGGCTAGGGAGGACTACCTACAAGTAAGAAAGCACTACCACAAGATCTTTTTTAGTAGATAAATGAGTGGGCTACCAAGATATGCACTTATTCTAGGAAGTGTGAAACTTCCTTAGAGATGACAATCCACTTTTGAGAGATAAAAGAGTAATAAATAACTAAAAGAGATTTAAAGAGAGAGAAAGAGAAATAATGTTACCATTATTTGAAACTTAAGTGTAGTAGAGAGTGATAAGGTGGGGGTAGTGTGTTTTGTTTGTATTTTTGAAATTGTTTAGGTAGGTTTTGAAAAGGTTAAGGAATCCATAGTTGCCAACATCAGTAGGGGAGTGACTAATATCAGTTATACTACTGAGGTTGGTGGTAAAGGTAATCAATGTTGATTACATGGTCAAGGTCGGTAGGGGCAATAATTGCTTAGGAGCTTGTAGAAGGCTTTTCTAGGTCTATAAAATGGTTTTGATCAGGTTTGGGAGGTTGGGGAGAGTTACAAGAGAGAGAATATAGTTTGGGTAGATTTGATCAGACATTTGGTGTGTCAAGTCAAGGGGAAACAAGTAAGAAAAGTTTGTAACTACCTCATGGTGGTTTGGTCAGGAGTGTGTAAAGTAATGAATAATAGATGTGAAGTGATAGAAAAGTAAATACTTAAAATATCTATAGAATAAGTGGTGTACTTAGTTGTAGTGGTCACTAAATGATAAGTCCTAGATTGATGGTCCTTATTAGGTAGTTCAAACCTAAATGACTAAATAGAGAGAACAAGCAGATATTGGTCCTCAAGAGCTCAATTCCTAATTGTGATTGACTTACACAAGATGAGAGTAAGCAAGGATGTTGAAAGTTGAATGTCGAGAGCTTGAATGCAAGTGAGAATGAACTTTCTTGATTTTTTCTAACCTAAAATTTATGTTAGAGTTTGGCTTATATTATTGATGTCGGTGATCCCACTGATGTCAGCGATGGGTTGACCAACATCGATGGCCCTAGATTAGGTAAAACTTACTATTTTTGGCCTATTTTACATTACTCTTCATGCCAAATTAATTAGGTAGTTAATTAGGAATTTAGTTTTGAAGTGAGAATAAGTCATAGGTAGTTAGGATGAGGGGACTAGGTCTTGACATGACTCATCAATTGAGCATTAGTCATAGGGTGAGGTGGCTAGGTAAGATGGAAAAAGGGTTTTTTAATTAACTTAATTAATTATTTTAAATTAATTGTGTGAGGGGTAAAAATATGGGTTAGGTAGGTAAGTTTTTATTATTGAAAAATTGGCTAAAAGGAGTTTTGACATAGGGAGTTATACACGTGTGTGTGACATAATTTTGGTGTCTAAATTTTCCCTTTTTTTTGTAATTTGTATTGACAATTTTTCAAGACAAAAATAGGAGTTAGATGCTCTAAGTATTGGATGAAGTATCCCCCCTCAAAATTGGTATTGATGGAGGAGAAACCAAAATCATGTACCAGTTTGATAAAAAGCTAATTAGGTGAGTGGTGAAGAATTGAGTATCACTTTGTATATGTATACTACTACAAGCTATAGTCGACAAAGTCAATAATAGGCAAGGTTGAGGAGGACTCAGATAGAAATAACCAAAACATAGCTTGTAAGTGATAGTTGATAGGTCAAAACAATCAAAGTTATAGCTCCAATGTTTAATGTGTCTTAGGTATCCAAGGTAGGAAGTGCCCCTAGGAAACACAAAAGGGTTGAAGGTGATAGGATGAGCTTGGTGGCCATCCAAGACACCTAATAGACATGCATGTGTATAATATCCAACTATAGAAAAATAGCATAAGTGATCAAAATAAGCAATGCAACGTTGGTGTAAAAGGGTCAATGAGTGAGGAGATATTCATGATCTCCAAGGAAATTCATTGTGGTTGAAGATTTAAGTGATCTCCAATGGTGTTTATCATGGTTTGGGAGATATATATCATCTCTAGTTACCCCAAAGTATGGGTAAAGTTTAAAAATTTGGGGTTTCTTTGTATGTGGAAAACATTATTTCAATGGTGTCGACATTGGTGACATTGCCAATATCGATAATAAATAGTGACAATATTGGCACATTAGTGTAATGTTGCCAATGTTAGTAGGTGTAATCACTAATATCAGTAGATTAGGTCAAGAATACCAACATTGGCAGCTGATCAAACTTGACAAATAGAGGTTTGGTGGATGACCAAACTCATTTGTAACTTTGTGATTAGAGAGAAAAAATAGAGCTATGAGAGAAACTAAGATGGCAGATCAAGAAGGGGACTCAATAGGAGGCACACCACCACAAGAGATAGCTATGCCAACTAAAAGGAGATAGAAAGGTGAGGTAAGAGTCTCTGCTAGTTTTTATGAAATTTGATTTGGTTATTTGGAGTTTTTTAGGCCAATTTAGCGGTTGGGGTATAGAAAATGTTAGTAGAGGGGTAGAAAATAGGGTAGGGTAGTTTTAAGATAGGTTAAGAGGAATTTGGGGTAGGTTTTTAGGTGAAATTTGTAGTTTTAGGTTTGGGTCACTTGGCCCTAGGGCCGAACCAGTCACCAATGTTGGTGAGGTCCATTGACATTGGCCAACACAACATCAAGGTTGGTAAGTGCCTATAGATATTAGCTGATACTTAGGCCTATAAAGCACTGATGTTAGCATTAATGCCAACATTGGTTATTATGAATAACTAAAAAAATATGATAAATGATCAGTTTGGATCCCTAGTGGAAATAGTCAACTAGCCTAATGGCCAAACTAGCCTTAGAAGACCCCATGTTGATTGATTGCTACCTACATAGCCCTGTTTAGGGCCTTAGGCTAATGTAGTTCTCCCAGAGCCTAGGAAAAGGATATAAGGTACAATTAAAAGGTGTGTTAGGAGAAATAGGTAAAAGGGTAGGTTGAGATAGGTCAAAAGGCCTAGGGCTTAAAAGATAGGGCATAGAATCAAGGGTCAAGGATATAGGTCATGAGGCCTAGAGTTTTGATAGGTAGGTAGGCCTAGGGTGGAGAGAGAGAGGATGCAATAAAGCCTATGATAGAGAGAAAAGAGTAGGGTAGTTAGTTAGGTGGGTATATAGCTGAGCTAACCTCAAAAGACCCCATGTCAATTAAGTGTTGCCTATATATCCTAGTTTAGGGCCTCAAGACAATGTAGTTCTCCTAGAGAAAAGGGAAAAAAGGTGGTGATAGAGTATATTAAAAGGTATGTGACTTGAGTTATGTGTATATGGATGCAGGTGAGGATGGAGCTAACATTATGGGATCATCTATTGAGGCTTTTGACATGTATGAAGAGGGATGTCACTCCAAACAACTAGGAGCACATGACAACAGTGGGGTTAGGAGGAGTATGACATTATTATTAAGTCACCTAGGATGTGAGCCTTCTGGTAGCATTGATTAAGAGGTGGGATCACACCACCAACACCTTCCATCTATCAACCAAAGAGTGGACCATTACTCAGGAGGATGTCTATAGGATTTTATGGTTTCCAATCCAAGGTGAAGATCTCTTCACATGCTCAAGAGAGGATCATAATACCCACAAGGTGGCTTTGTATGGTGAACATGTTAGTGAGGTGACTTATCATTCTATGATTTTTGCCTATGAGTCACTATATATGGACTATGAGGAGCAACATCGACTAAGCATCTTGATGGTGATCAGGATCATGGTGTATACATTATCAAATGTAGAAGGTGATAGATTTTTAATTGCATTGATAGGTTTGATTGTAAATATGGTTGAGTAGTGGACTATTTTTGCATGGGGTCCAATATTTTTTGCATATTTATATAGAGAGATGTGGGGTTTGAGATTGTGATGGTGATATAATTTGTGTGTCAACCATCTGCTACACTATTGGGCATATGATCACATCATAGTGACATGACCATTGGGGTTACCTACCATGATTCTAGCCAACTTTAGGGTTAGTTTTAGATGGTGGAGAGAGGGCATGACATAGACTTGAGTGGATGGTGTAGTGCGTGACATTGACTATTATAGGTGCATGATTGAGGTTTTGATCCTTCTTGATATTTTGTGAAGACCCTACCTGATATACCCAATTTTTATGGGATAGGCACAATAGCTTGTTAGTTTATAGAACTCATTATGGGTTAGGGGGAGATGAGCTGGTTAACTAGAGATGGTTCTTGTGACATGAGTCAGGAGGTAATTTGGTCAAATTTAGGATATTTTACTTACCTTCCCTTGATATAGGAGGGATGATAGATAGGCACCCCTACCATTACCCCAATAGATAGATGGGATAGATTTTGAGGAGCTACCAGTAGAGCTAGGTGTTGGAGATCTAGGGTTGACAATGGTGTTTATAGCTTGGTGGGTAGGTTTACATCTTGTAGTGGTCAGGAGGCCACCTCCAAATTAATATGGGTTGGTGAGAGAGAGGGATGTAATGATACATGCTCGATATGTAGTAGTGTAGGCTAGGGATACAACATAGGCATATGTTTTAGCCTTATAGGGGTAGGTTGTGAGATTATAGGGCCAAGTTGGGGCACTATAGGGCCAAGTTGTAGCACTATCGAGCTAAGTCAAAGTTTTATAGGGTTAGATGACTACAATGATAGTAGAGAGGGATATTATGATATAAATAGGTTAGGCTGCTCCTCCTTCTCCACCACAAGGACTAGTATATGCTAGGCCATCAATAGGTGATATGGGACCATCATAAACTATGTCTCTAGTGAGATATATGAACCCCCTAGATGAGATTTCATATTACTAGATGGCCATCAATGAGTTTTTATAGATTCAAATATATTCATAGTTTAGAGAGTAGGAGAGGTCTATGTCATGTGCCATAACTTCTAGCTCACCTAGATGCAGATGGGTAGAGAGTGGTGATGACACTACTTCCTCAAGACCATGTAGAGAGCCTCAAGGACCCTGAGTGTTAGGGTTTGCCTTTTTGGTTATATTTTTTTATGTATACCAAGCTATGAGTTGAAGATGTGAGATGTATATTTTGAGTGAGAGAAATGATATTATGATGATGTAGCTATGGACATATATATATGAGATGTTTATTTATTTGTGATTTTGAGATGTATTTATAATGAGTGAGATGAGGACATTGACATAGATAATGATGATATAGGTGATGATTATTTAATGCTATGTTAATTTTGATGTTAATGTTGATAATGCTAGTTGAGTTAGACTAGCCTTTCCCATATATGTGATGGTATATGCATAGTTGGTTTATTAGTTTCATCTTAGAATTTTTACATATTTTGTGAATGTGTGTGCATAAAATGATTAAATTGGTTATGTTAGTTTATTTCAACATTTTTCTATATTTTTTATGGTGTATGTGTAAAATAAATTGAGTAGGCTTTAATAGTGTTGGTATGACATTGTTTCTTCATCTCAATAGAGAGATCGACATGTGATGTGGATGGGAAAATAAAGAGGTAAAATGTTGTGCACTAGTAAAAACCATAGTAAGAACATAAATAGGCTCAAGAGAATGAGACTCTTTCATGTCTTATATCTTTGAACCATTCTATTTATTAGAGAAGCATCATCTTTACCTTATGTTAAGTGAGCTTCACAGTCCCTTGAAAGAGTATGAGGGGAAAAAAGGGTAAAATGAGGGATAATTTCTGGGTAGCATAACTTACAAAGTGGGGATGATATGCCCTTTTTGTGGGTGACCTAAGAGCTACTATAGGCAAGTCCATGACTTAAAGCTTTTTTCCTATGTAAGTTGATCAATGCGAGAAGGCTATAGTGGGATTTTATATGGGTTGAATTTAATATGAGAAGCCTTTTTTATTTGTATTTCCCTCTAAGAAAAAATCTTGGATTAACCATCCTTTAAGGGAGTGGTCTAAGCATTTGGTTTTAAGTTTAAATAGTTGTCCTTCAAGGGAGCAGTCTATTATAGTAGCAAAGGGAAGTTATGTAGTTATCCTTCAAGGGAGCAGTCTATGTTGAGAAGCATGACCTAAGAGTGTATAACTTGTCACATATCCTTCTTTTTCTTTTAACTTTTAGTCATGGACAAGACTATAGAGGCTTAGGATTTTTCAACTTTGGGGGCAAAACCATACCACTGTGTAAGTTAACTAAGTGTATAGGATTAAGGGTAAAGAGGAAGGGAAATGAATGTAATAGGGATGCTCAATTGATGAGCTCAAGTTAAACATGAGGTAAAGCACTGCTTGTTTAAAAAAATAATGATCATAGTTGTAAGGCATTTAAAGGCTCAGGTTTTGGACTTCCTTCAAGAGAAGACAAGCAATAAGTTCCTGAGCCATACTTGTGAGTTATGATATAAGGTCCAATCCAATTAAGAACAAACTTACCCCATTTGATTTTCTCCATGTTAGTCACATGTTGATTTTATTTTAATATGATATCTCCTATATTTAAATCTTGCTCTTTGAGGTTTTTTTTATAAGCACATTTGATATGTTCTTGATATATTTGGAAGTCATTGAGGGCTATGAGATGGTGCTCATCAATAAATTCAAGTTTAAACAAGCATTCTTGGTGAAATTCATCATTAGTAAGTATGTCTTGTAGAGAAATGTGAAGAGAAGGAATCTGGACTTCAAGAGGCAAAACAACCTCCATCCCATATACTAATGAAACATGTGTAGCACCCATAGGGGTTTGAATGCTAGTATGTTAAGCCCATAAAGCAAAAGGAATGTGTGTGTGTGTGTGTCAATCCTTGCCTGTATTGTTGACTACCTTCATGACAATTTTCTTCAATGTTTTGTTAGAAGTTTTTGCCTATCCATTTGCTTATGGATATTATGGTAATGGGAAGCTTAATTTGATTCCAAATGTATCACAAAGACTTTGAATAGTCTTCTTTTTGAAAGATTTGTCATTATCTATTATAATTTTATTAGGGACATCAAAATGATTGATGATGTGATGGTTGATGAATTCAAAAAATATATCCACTTTAGTGGAGATGATAGGGATGGCCTCAAACCACTTGGTGAAGTATTCAATGGCAGTAATGATAGAATGATGATGGAGGCATGAATGAGGGTTAATCTCCCTGATTAGATCTAAGCCCCATTGGAAGAAGGGAAAAAAAATTGGAAATTTGTAATGCATGACTTGGAACATGAAGGAGGTTAGCATGTTATTGACACTTGATGAAACACTAAACATAATCATCATAGTTTTGATGGAGAGTGGGCCAATAATAGCAAGTCAAAGGATACACTTGGCAACTATGTGACCATTGAAATGCTCACCACAAATCCCATCATGGACTTCTTTAATGGTGAAGGGAGTCTCAGTACTAGTGATGCATTTAAGAAAAATACCATCAAAACCTCACTTGTAGAGAATTTCCCCTAGCATAGTGTAATGAGTGGAACATTTTATGAAGGCACAATTCTCATTATTAGAGAGATCAATAGGGGTAATAGATAAGGAAAGATAATCTATGAGTTAATTGTACCATAAGTCATATTGGTTGGAGGTTACATTTTTGATAAAGAGGATGTTAAATGATACATAAGAGGGTAATGTTAAGTGATGCATGGTGACATAGATTCTCAAGGAAGATGATGAAGAGGGATGTGTGAAGGAAGTGAAGCCATCATGTCAACAAACTTGTTTGTAGATTAAGGAATAATTTATAAGAGATAACAGTCAAATGATCCTAATAACATATCTACATGATGTTTATACGACTAAAAACTCTCATTTTTGAATAAGTAAGAACTAATAACTTGGTTAACCACCAGCTGAAAATCATTAAAAAGAGTTATGGATTTGATACCCAAGAAGAGATTTATTTGAAGTCCTATAATCAAAGCCTCATATTCAGCCATATTATTAGTGCATTCAGAATCTAGTTTAAATGACAAAGGAATAAGAATGACCCTTGTACCCCCACCATATTGACATTTAGATCCATTGAAAAACATAATTATTTGATATGAGATGTCATTGGTGGAAAGAATTATGATAGATTCATCAGGAAATTTAAGGTTTAAAGGTTGATTGTCAGGTAAATGGGTAACTGTCATGTCCCCTTTTTCATGGACATTGACAGATTTGATGATTGGCCTATTATACGACCTTCGTAGGCTAATAGGATGGATAGAGGGTCATAATGGAGCTTGGATTGACTTTGATTCACAGAATTTCTACATTTGATTTTCATTCAGGTTATTTTGGACACATTTGGCATGAGCTCCTACTTTTTAGGGATATTTGATATGCAGCGGAGCTTCTTTATTTTGGTATGGTCATGTGCGGAATCACTCCTTGATTCACTAGCTTCAATCGGTTCGAGGATCCGACATGTATTGAGGGAGATATTAATATTTGATTGATTTAATCAAATATTAATTATTTAGCCTAATTTTAATTAGAAACCCTAATTCTAATTTAAGAAACCCTAATTAGGGCAAGCATATCTTTTTGAGGGTATAAGGGTTTCTCATGGAGGCCATTATTGATTAGCCATTGATTTATTGATATTGATTTTGAGAATTTCTTCTGTGAAGACTGAGCCTAGGGTTCAAGGATTCCATTTGCATTGGAGAACGTTCCCTCTTCAGTGTGTGCAATTAAGAGGCTGTGGAATATCAGCTGATCTATTGCCAAAGTGAGAGATAGCTTCATCCAGAGGTTATCACAGAATTTTAGGTTTGAGAGATAACTTCACACAGAAGTTATCACAGATATTCTAGGTATTCTTTTATTCTTGTTTTGATTCAATAAATTATACAGCTAGAGATCTTCTGTGCTAGAAACATATATTTCAGATTAGGGGTTGAAAACAGGGAAGTTGTGCTTAATTGGCAGCCGTACAAAGTCCGTACAGGTCTGTACTGATCAGCTCAGGAACCGACCTCGGCAGACAGAGGGTTTTCAGTGACCGACATCGATCGACTGAAGACCTACATCGGTAGAAAGCTGACCGACAGAGATCGACGTCGGTGAGATATCGACCGACGACGGTGACTGTGTGTCGACACAGAAGGGCTGAGACCTTCCAGAATTCAATTTTCACTTCCAGTTTTGATAAGCCAGGGTTTTTAAGACTGTATTTCATATTTATATGCATGAGAAAGGACTGCAATTGCAATAGTTTAGAAGGACAAGTGATAAGATTTGTAATTTGCTATTAAGATACTATATTATTGTGATCATTCTAAATTTATTCAACCAAAGTTATATCTTGTTCAAATTTTTTTGTGTTGTTATATTTCCTATTTTGGAGGGGATATTACAGTGGTATCAGAGCTTTATGTGTTTCTATATTCCCTATTTGAAGGGGATATTACAGTTGTTCAGAGCTTTCATAGGAAGAAAAAGAGCCCCTAAGTAAGGGACATCATAGTGGTATCAGAGCTAATGTCTTGCCATCCTGTTGGGTAGTTTGGGTATCAGCATGGCGCTAACAGGTGTCAAAGATTTGGAAGAAAGAGTGCACAATGCAAAGGAGAAGTTAGAAAATCCATTACAATAAGCAGATGACCTTCTACAAACTCTGGAGGAGTTAGAAATTTATTTAAGCAAGGTTGAGCAGTCAAATTCTTATGAGATACAAGCAATGTTATCTCCAGTGTTTGATTCTTTGGTGAAGCACCGATTATTGAGACATCATGATGAGGTGGTAAGACTTGCAACTCTCTCTTGTATTAGTGAAATCATGAGAATAATAGCTAGCTTTAATTTTTATGATGATCGGATTATGAGAGAGGTACTTCATGCCATGGTGAAAAGCTTCGAAAAGTTGGATGACATTGGAGACTCTCATTTCTCAAAGAGGGCGAGATTACTTGACACTTTTGCAAGGTATGAATTTGAAAACATTATGATGTTAGTAGGATGTATTGGTGGCATTCGCACTATGTTTAAAATATTTTGGAATATTTTAGATGAGTTTCATTCCAGTGATGTATTAGCATCCATGCACTCTATCATGTTCACAATCTTGTTTGAGGAGGAGGATAAAATCTCTAAACTTTTGGCAGAAGATTTATGGTATGTCTGGACAAAAGGGAAAAATGTCTCACCTAGAGCTTGTATGTGGTTAAAGAGTTTAATTAATAGGCCTAAGGATTGTAGTGCTTTCCCTATGACATGCAGCCACTTGCATGATGAGTTTGACAGTTATGCTGATCCAGTACAGGGAGATATTAACGCATCTTCAGGTAATGATTTATCTGCATTATCTTCATAGGTAGGGGTAGTTGAGGATGTTGGGGATGAGCTTTGTCTTCAGGTGAGTTCAGCATAGGTGTTAGACAGTGAGGATGAGCCTGATGCTTGCATTCAGAGTGCGGAGGTATACTCAGAGGTTAGTACATTGAGTATTGGTGATGAGTATGTTTTTTTAGCTACTGATGAGGAGCATGTTGTTGAGGCTAACACATATATTCAGGACTTGGGAGTACCTGATTCTGAGGAGTTTGGGATACCTGTGGAGTTGAATCTCCATATTGATTATTCTCATATAGATGATAGTGTGGTACAGTTGGTTGTGCCGCCTTTACAGAGAGATCAATTATGGGATGGATTGGCACCATCTCTTGCAGATGGAATTGGCAGTTTGAATTGTCCATTCTACTTGGATTATGATGTTTTGAGAATGTGTTTCTCATGTGCTCTTGACTATGGTATTTGTAATCTTGGAGGTTGGAGTTTCATGCACCAGTTTGATTATGAGTCTTTCTTTGTTCTACTTCTGCTGATGTTGCAGGTACTTGCATTGATTCACAGCAGTGTAGAGCATAACTACATTTGGGATCCAGGTGGATCGAGTAGTTCATTGTTCCGAGATTGCTTGGGGACAAGCAATTTTTGGAGGGGCGGATTGTCATGTCCCCTTTTTCATGGACATTGACAGATTTGATGACTGGCCTATTATACAACCTTCGTAGGCTAATAGGATGGATAGAGGGTCATAATGGAGCTTGGATTGACTTTGATTCACAGAATTTCTACATTTGATTTTCATTCAAGTTATTTTGGACACATTTGGCATGAGCTCCTACTTTTTAGGGATATTTGATATGCAGCAGAGCTCCTTTATTTTGGTATGGTCATGTGCGGAATCACTCCCTGATTCACTAGCTTCGATCGGTTCGAGGATCTGACATGTATTGACGGAGATATTAATATTTGATTGATTTAATCAAATATTAATTATTTAGCCTAATTTTAATTAGAAACCCTAATTCTAATTTAAGAAACCCTAATTAGGGCAAGCATATCTTTTTGAGGGTATAAGGGTTTCTCATGGAGGCCATTATTGATTAGCCATTGATTTATTGATATTGATTTTGAGAATTTCTTCTGTGAAGACTGAGCCTAGGGTTCAAGGATTCCATTTGCATTGGAGAACATTCCCTCTTCAGTGTGTGCAATTAAGAGGCTGTGGAATATCAGCTGATCTATTGCCAAAGTGAGAGATAGCTTCATCCAGAGGTTATCAGAGAATTTTAGGTTTGAGAGATAACTTCACATAGAAGTTATCACAGATATTCCAGGTATTCTTTTATTCTTGTTTTGATTCAATAAATTATACAGCTAGAGATCTTCTGTGTTAGAAAAGTATATTTCAGATCAGGGGTTGAAAACAGGGAAGTTGTGCTTAATTGGTAGCCGTACAAAGTCCGTACAGGTCCGTACTGATCAACTCAGGAACCGACCTCGGCAGACAGAGGGTTTTTAGTGACCGACATTGGTCGACTGAAGACTGATGTTGGCAGAAAGCCGACCGACAGAGACCGATGTCGGCGAGATATCGACTGACGACGGCGACTGTGTGTCGACACAGAAGGGCCGAGACCTTCCAAAATTCAATTTTCACTTCCAATTTTGATAAGCCAGGGTTTTTAAGACTGTATTTCATATTTATATGCATGAGAAAGGACTGCAATTGCAATAGTTTAGAAGGACAAGTGATAAGATTTGTAATTTGCTATTAAGAGACTATATTATTGTGATCATTCTAAATTTATTCAACCAAAGTTATATCTTGTTCAAAGTTTTTTGTGTTGCTATATTTCCTGTTTTGGAGGGGATATTACAATGGTATCAGAGCTTTATGTGTTTCTATATTCCCTATTTGAAGGGGATATTACAGTTGTTTAGAGCTATCATAGGAAGAAAAAGAGCCCCTAAGTAAGGGACATCACAGTAGCAGTTAACTATTCAATGATTTTTTGTCCCTTAATAGACTTTTATTGAAAAAAATCTAAATCAAATTTGGTAAGAAGCATGAGCCATCGAGCTACATGTTGGTTGTGGTATGGCTTGGAATGCATGTATTTGAGGGGATCAGTATGGGCGACCACATACGTTTTGTGATTTAGGAGATAATGGTGAAGCTTGGAGGTGGAAAAGACCAACACAAGGCAAAGTTTTTTAGTATGGGTATATTAAGTCTCATAATCAATAAGTGTGCAGCTTATGTCGTAAACCACCTACTCTCAATGTTGGTCATCTCAATGTGCAATCATAACACATAGAGAATGGTTTATTGTAGAGATGTGTAGGTATAAAAGCTAAATTTTGTTAGATGGAATAAGAACTATTAGGGAGCATCAAAAGCTTCCTAGTAATCTATATTCCAATAGAAGGAAACATCCTTTTTGAGGAGATGGTGAAAGGGTTGGAAATTATCTGATAATTGGGAGATAAATCTATAGATTGACTAAACTTTGACCTATAGGCTACATAGTTGTTTTATATTAGTAGGTGGAGGCCTCTCTAGATTTTCTCTAAGCATAATAGGATCAACTTTAATACCATAGAGAGAAATGATAAAACCTAAAAGTTTACTAGAAAGAACTCCAAAGACACATTTCTTTGGGTTCAATCAAACATTATATTGGAGGAGATGAGTAAATATGGTTTTGAGAATTATCAAGTGGTCTTGATGAAGTTTAGACTTAACAAGTAAGTCATCCACATAATATTCTATAATTTTGTGTAGGAGATCATGAAAAATGTAGGTCATAGACCATTGGTAGGTTACAACAGCATTCTTTAGGCCAAAAAGCATGACCTAATAGAAGAAAGTCCCCCATGAGGTGATAAAGTTTATCTTATGTTGATCCTCAGGAGTGACCAAGATTTGATTATATCCAAAAAACTTATCCATAAGTGATAGCATCTCATGGCTGACTATTAGATCAACATGTTGGTTGATACTTGGTAATGGGAAGTCATCTTATAGACAAGTAAGGTCTAAATCATGATAGTTAGTGCAAATGTGGATTCTCCCAATTAGTTTTGTGATAGAAACAATATTATAAATCCATTGTGGGTAGTTGATGGATTGGATAAAGTTAATAGAAAGGAGGCATTGGAGCTCTTCTTTGACTAGGAGATCAATACAAAGATGCATCTTGTAAAGCTTCTGCTTAATAGGTTTAGCATCCTGATTGGTGACAATGTTATGGGTGATGATAGAGGCGTCAAAACCAGGCATGTAATTATAAGACCAAGTGAAGACTTTGCTATGGTCATTAAGAAATGTGGCATAATCAACTTATTCAGAGGAATCCAAAGATTGGCCAATTTTTAGGATGTGAGGGTTATCATGAGAAGGCATATTGATGTCAATGGTTGATTCATTTAACATAACTTGTGTTTTGGATGGGAGAAATCATTGGATATAGGATTAATTTTCACCCATATATGTGATAATTTCATCATTATGTTGACAATGGATAATGTTAATAGTGGGAGAGTCTTCATCAATTATTTTAGGATGAATGAGAGGAAGGGACCTTATTTCCTTACCTTGGTGATAGGTGAGAGACCCCAAATGGATGAAATTTATTGAAAAAAATAGGAGGTATAGATACCTCCAATTTAGTAGGTGATGGTGGATAATAATGTGGAGAAGGAGAGACTAGTTCTTTAATGAGTTTAGTTGGTTCGTCATATCCCACTCCATGTATATTTTTGGCATTTTCAATGGTTTGGCTAGTGGGATATTCAATAGGTGTATGGACACCTTGTTCATAATGACCCAAACTAAATCCTTTCCAAGCACATTGATAGAGATAGGTGTGAGCAAATCTAGGGTTACTTAGGAAAGAGAAGTCATAGGTAAATAGTTTTGGTGAAGAAGATGGATTGCTAACAATGGGAGCCTAATCAATTCCCCCATATGTGAAATTAGTTTGAAGGTTAGGGGGGCCATAAGGGATGATCATACCAATGTGGGGATCATAATTTGGTTTCATGTGAATCCTTCCATACTCTTTTGGTGCATAGAACATGTTTAGCATCAACAAATGATATTCATTGAGTGACAAATATTGAAAAGTCTCCTCCATTGGATCCTTGTCAGGAATTTATGTTGTTATTATATATGTAGCTGAGGGAGTGGAGCTTGTGGAAGATTTAGAAGTATCATGTGAGGAAGTTTCTATTTTCAATGTAATGAGAACATTAGTAGGACTATAAGTCATGTTTCATGTTTTAAATAGAGGTGGGTCAGTAGGTATAACATGCACTTGTACATCATGTTCAAACTTGACACAATGATGCAAAGTTGAGGGTACGCATGCCATAGTATGTATCCAAGGTCACCCAAGTAGTATGTTATTTTGGAACTCTCATTTTAAAACATAAAATAGATCAAGAATAGTGTGGTGACCTATACAAAAATGTAAGACAATAGTGCCCACCATAGTAGCTATGGCATTATTAAAGGAGCAAAGTACCACATCATTTTGAGAAATATAATTATCAAGAAGGGCTAGCTATTTTTAGGAATGGTGAAAAAAATATTAATACTAGCTCCCCATTGATCATGACTCTCTTGACATGAGTTTTATCAATATATGCATTAATAAAAAGGGCAAAATCTTAATCTTCAAGGTGTTGGAGTGGAATTTTTGAATCACTAAAAGAAATTAGGGAGATGAAATTAAGGGAGATGACTAAAGATGCCAGAGGTTGGGGATCATCTAATTGTACCTCAATTGCCTACAAGGCATTAATAAAATCTTGATGGTGTTGGGATTATTTTTGGATTAACTAATATAAAGACATTTTCATAGGATTTTGGTGAAGTTGTTTCACCATTGAGCTTTGAATAACATCCAAAGATGTTTTTTTAAGAACACCCAAGATGGAAATCTTAGGATAAGGAGGAGGAGTGTCTTTGGTGAAGGGATGATCTTAATGAGCAAAAACCTTTTCGTTATCTTTATCTTTTTGGTTTTTTGACCATGTGGTCATATTAACTATGTTGATTTTAAATGTAGGTGAAGGAGGTGGTAAAGGGGTTACGACCACATCTTTGGGTTTGAATTTAGGTGGAATAGTAGGAGGCACTATGGATTCCAAATTAGGAATAATATGAAGGTTAATGGGAGTATCATCAAAGATAATATCAACATCAAAGTGTTACTAAATGACTATTGTGAGGGCCTTAAAACTCTTAGTATCATTTCTAGGTAAATGATGATATAAACACGCTTGTGTATCATTAAACCAATATAGATTCATTACAAGAGGACTATAAAGCTTAATGGGAGGAATATTTATTATGTAAGATTGAAATAATTGACATAGGAAAAAGCTCTAAGAGCTTACAAGTGGGCTCAAATTATTGTGCTAGTAAGAGTGCACACCTACTTGTGTTTCAATGTTGAAAAAGTAATTTTATGCGGTATTTTGTTCGATAATGGTAGAGTTACATGTTTTGTTGTTACTTTATTAGTGTTAGATGTGAAAGGCCTACTAGATGGCAAAGGTAGGAGTGGAGGTAACTTAACCTTTTATTTTGCTCAGGTTGACAATATTATAACTAAAGTAGAAGGGTGTGGTCCCAAAATGGATGGTAAAGTTGAAGATTGAAGAAGGGATCAATGAGATCTAGGAAGCTTAAAATTTTTCTATAATTTAGGCTATGAAACTCCAACTTGTGGTTGAGGATTTAAATCTGATTTCACCTATGGATGAATTAAATTAGAGATGGGGTCTACGCCTAAGGGCCTAATCTACTTTGATGTGGTAGATTCCTATGAGGGTGAGGGTTCTGAGATAGATGGCTAAACTTTAGGTGCTTTTGGTGAAGAAGCTCTATCTTTATTAAAGACTTTGGGGTAAAGGGTAATGAGAGGGTTGGTAGTAAAGGTTGACATTCATTGTGTTGGGTAAGGATTTTTAAGTTGGTCCCAAAATGTTGCATGATCTAGCTTTGTGGAGTCAAGAAATTCTAGACTTTTCACCAAATGTGAGAAGGGTTTAGATGAAGTTGACACAGGCCTTACAATTGTGTCTTTAAAAGGTTGAGGTGTTTGGAAAAGAGGGAAATTATTAGTTTCTACTACTTTGGGCCAAAGATGAGAAAGAACTGCAACATGGTCCTCTTCGACATGGACAGGAGAAGAGACATGGTCTACGATGGGTAGTGGAGAGGTAAGCAAAGAAGGTTACTCAAGAGGGTAAATAATAGGTATTATGGATCCCTCAACATGTGGGTGAGGTATAGGTAATGTATGATCCTCCACAGGTAAAAGAAGGGGTAAGAGTCGTATAATTGGAGTAGGCACAATAGGTCTCTTATCTATTATGAGAGTAGATAATATTAACTCCTCTAAAGAGTGGATGGGGTGCTACTCTCTATAGGTGGATGAGAAGTAGGTGAAGAAGGTTCCTCAAGAGGGTATACAATAAGAATGATGTGCCCTTCAACATGTGGTTGAGGAATGGGTAGGGTGTGGTCTTCAAGTGGTAAGAGGATAGGTAATATTGGTGTAAAAGGAATTGGCATTACAGGATCCTTAGATGGAAAAAGAAGTGGTAAAGGAGGCTCTTCCTCATGAGGGAGTGGAATGGGTGAAATAGGTTCTTCTAGCTAAGTAGGAAGAATATGAAAAATAAATTTCATTGAATGTGGGGGAGGAGTCGATGAAATAGGTGTCTCTTGTTGAGGGGAAGGTTGAATTAGAGGTAAAGGAAAGACCATATTAACCATATGGATATTATGATTACACAAGTTAGTTGTGGTTTAAACAATATTTTTATTAGGTGAATGGTTAGGAAAAGGGTGTTTGAACACATCCATACTTCGATTAGGGGGTGAATTAGGATTATCCAAGACAAGATCACTCTATCAAGCATATCTTGAACAATGTTATTAAATGTCATACAGTTATTAGAGTTATGGCCTTTAACTCGATGGTAAACATAAAACTCATCTTCCTTATACCAAGTTGGAATAGGATGGGAAGGGTTGAACTATATAGGAGGTTTTATTTAAGGAAGGGTTATGACACCTTGCTACAATATTTTCTCCAAAATGGATGTATATGACTCCCCTATGGGAGTGTATTGTCTTTTTTCATACAATTATTAGAATTGCTTGGTCAGATTTTGGGAAGTTGAAGAATTTGATTGGTTTGTGGTTATGGAAGAAGCTAAATTAATGACCACCATGTTGGTAAAACCTTTAAATTTTTGGTTAGAAGGATAATTTTTATAAGAGGAGTCAATTGATTTGGAAATAGGATTCTTACTATGCAAGTTCACTTTGCCTTCATCTATAGCATGAACCTTGAGTTTCTATGCCATTATAAAGGCCTCATCAAATGTGCAAAAAGTGTATACCCAGAGTGTGGATGATATTTTCTTAGCACATGTCCTTGAGAAGAAATCAATAAGATCAATTTGGGTTAAGGAGAAGGAGAGTTGATTAATCAAGCTTCTCCAGTGAGTGATAAAATATGCAATAGACTCATCATCAAATTATCTAATAGAATAAAGGTTTGTTATAGAAACCTTTTTTGAAATGTTAATAGAGAAATGGTCTAAGAATATTTGTGTGATTTGGGTAAATGAGAAAAGGGAGTGATGAGGTATAGAGCTATACCAATCTAAGGCAACACCTAAAAGGGACATAGGGAAAGTGCGAAGTAGTAACACATCATCATGCCCTATTAAATAACAAGCATGTCTAAATGCTTGCAAGTGCTATTGTGGGTCCTCTTTACTCTAGAAATAAGTAAACTTAGGGAGTTCCCATTAGATTGGATAAGGGAGAATAGGCATAGAAGTATTAATGGGTTCATTGCATATCTAATCATAAGATAACAAAGTCTTTAAACCAGAAACAGATGTCTCTAGATTAGACATCTTGTCCATCAACATCTTAATGAAGTATGGAGGGGGATTAGTTTTAGGGATACCTCCTAAATTATAGGGAACCTAACAGGAATTAGATGACATAGCTTATTGAGGTTGTGTTTAGGCAATATAAGGATAATGAGTCATAGGTTGGGGTGTAAAAAGAAAAGGGGCTTGTCCCATTAGGTTAGAGATTATGCTTTGGTTTGTTGTTGTTATTGCAAGTTGGATTATTGGCATGGTTAGACTAGATGAAGGGTGAGTTTTGACTTAATTAATTATAGGAAAAAGGGTAGATGGAATTAGTACCACTAAATTCTAAAATATTGTAAGACTTGACTGAAGTAGTTGTGGTTGTGAAAGTAGGGAAGTCACACCAGGGTTTAGGTGGGATTAGGCAGTTGGTGATGCTAAATTTTGGACATTGTTTATAGTTGGGTTACTCTTTGAAGTGGTGGTTTGAGTAACCATGGGGAAAATAGTGGAGATAACTGAAATTGAGGTTGTCTCCATTAGAGAGGTTGACATACCATACATTGGGTCACCCAAAGAATTATGGGTTTAGCTCATAGCAAGGTAATGTTAAAGGGCTGCCACATTATGATCAAGAAATTTAGCAAAATATTTATCTCCCTTAGGGAAAATGTGAATTTGGTTTGGGCTAGGAGTATGCTCTTTATCTAAAGTATGCTCCATGATATAATCAAAAGTGAGAGGGGAAGGTGGAAGTGGTTGTTGGCTTGCATAATTGGCAAGAAGTTTAGCTTGAGATCATGTAAATACCATGCAAGAGGAAGTATAAATAGTCTTACTACCCTATATCAGTGACAGAATAAGTAAAAACTAGGTTTGAGTGTAGGTAAGTGGGCTATTTTAGCTTTTTATTTTGAGTAGATGAAAATTACATAGTCACCGATGTCGATCACTTGATCAATGTCATTAAAAAAATTTATCGACATTATTGGAATAACTGATGTTGATAGGTAAACTCTATCAATGTTGGTAGAGTTAACCAATGTTAGTCACTATGATATCTTGGGAGATGGAAATCTAATGTTTTAGAAAACTAGAATTTGAAACTAGGTAAAACAGTGGATGCAACAAGTCTATTTAAGAAGGAAGAACACTAAAAAAACCTGAGATAATAGGTTATACAAATAGAGTATTAGAAATAGTATTGATTTTGTGAATCAATAGTAAAACATCCTTACCAACTCCAAAATACAAAAGACAATAAAAAGTAGAAAAATAATATACAACCAGTAACTATTAAGTATTAGAGATTAATTTTTAGTCTCATGTTGGATTATTCCTTAATCAGATAGTGAAAAGAGAATTTGGTTATTAAAGGTACTTAGAAATCAATTTAAGGTTGGTTTTAGGTTAGTTTTAGTGCTCAATAGGAAATTTGTGTTAGACCAGGTACGTGGCTTGTTATAGAAGCTTACTCTTTGCATTACATGGACCTAGAGCCAAGTTAGGCCACTTAGCCAAAATATACCTTCTATCTATAGTTTATACTCCACCACAGAATGAAGTGGTTTCTCCCCTTGGTGGTGAAATCCAAGCAAGATAGCTAGGTAAGGTAAGGTGATCCACTAGGTGATGAAATCTTAATGGGCATTTTCTCAGGTGAGTTTAGATGTTTGTTTATATGAATGTGATTTGGTTGTATAACACAGGTGCACTACACTTTATTCAAAATACTTATAATTAACTAGGTGAATTAATATGTAGTAATCAAACAATGAAATGCAATAAGTTTTTTAAATCCAAATCTAAAATATTTAGATTCAAATGAAAACAAAGATGAAATAGGAGTAGAGAATGAAATTCAATATCTTAGTGTGCATGTAATAAGAAGTAAAGAAGATATTTTTTTAACTTATAATAAAAAAATGATAAATTACTTTTAGAGGTAAAGAGAAAAGGAAGAAAATTTCAATTTAATGCTTTTAAATAGAAAATAAAATGTTTATTTTTTTTTAAGAGAGAAGAAAAGGAGAAAAGTGAAAGAAACAATGTTTTCACTATAATGAACCTATATGAATGCTTAATACAAGAAATGAACCCAAGGAAAACTCCAGGGTCACACTAGGCGTGCCAGAAATGTTTTGCTAAATTTTGTCTATTTCAAGTCTAAGGAAAATAAAAAAAATGATAGAGATAAGTGATTGGAATGAACCCAGATTAGTTTGAACATCATATCCAGATGTTGTGAGTACTCTTGTTTGGCTGGGGAGGACTACCTGCAAGTAAGAAAGCACTACCACAAGATATTTGTTAGTAGATAAATGAGTGGGCTACTAAGCTACGTGCTTGTTCTAGGAGGTGTGAAACTTCCTTAGAGATGACAGTCCACTTTTTAGAGACAAAAGAGTAATACATAACTAAAAGAGAGGTAAAGAGAGAGAGAAAGAGAAATAATGTTACCTTTATTCATAACCTGAGTGTAGCAGAGAGTGACAGGGTATAGGTAGTGTATTTTGTTTGTATTTTAAAAGTTGTTTGGGTAGGTTTTTAAAATTTTAGGGAATCCATAGTCACCAATGTCAGTAGAGGATTTACCGATATCAGTTATACTATCGAGGTCAGTTGTGAAGGTGACCAATGTTAGTTAGGCTATCAAGGTCAGTAGGATCAATAATTACCTAAGAGCTTACAGAAGGTTTTTTTGGGTCTAGGAAATGGTTTTGGTCAGGTTTGGGAGGTTGGGGAGAGTTATGAGAGAGATAATATGGCTTGGGTAGATCTGGTCAGAGGTTTGGTGTGTTAGTTCAAGGGGAAATAAGCAAGGAAGGTTTGTAACTCCCTCATGGTGGTTTGGTCAAGAGTGTGTAAAGCAATGCATAGTAGATATGAAGTGATCAAAAAGTAAATACTTAAAAGACATATAGAATAAGTGATGTACTTAACTATAGTGGTTACTGAATGATAAGTCTTAGATTAATGGTCCCTATCAGGTAGTCCAAACCTGAATGCCTAAATAGAGAGAACAAGTGGTATTGTTGGTCCTCAAGAGCTCAGTTCCTAATCATTATTGACTTACGCAAGATGAGAGTAAGATAGGATGTTGAAAGTTGAATTATGAGAGCTTAAATACAAGTGAGAATGAATTTTATTGATTTCTATTGACCTAAACTTTAGGTTGGAGTTTGGATTATATTGCTGATGTCAGTGATCCCACTAATGTTGGTCATGGGTTGACTAATGTTGGTGGCCCTATAATAGGTGAAAGTTACTATTTTTGGCCTACTTTCTATTGTTCTTCATGTCAAGTGTGGCACCCATTAAAAAATGGTAAAAATAAGAGGTTAAGAAGGAGGTAGTTGATTAGGAATTTAGTTTTGAAGTGAGAATAAGTCTTAGGTAGTAGGATGAGGGGACCAAGTCTTGAGGTGAATCATCATATAAGCATTATTCATAGGGTGAGGTTGTTTGGTAAGGTGGAAAAAGGGGCATTTAATTTACTTAATTGAGTATTTTAAATTAATTAAATGTGTGAAGGGTAAAATCATGGGTTAGGGAGGTTAATTGTTACTATTAAAAAATGGGATAAAAAAGGTTTTGACACAAGGAGTTATATACGTGTGTGATGTAATTTTGGTGTATATAGAACACACATAGTCCAAGTCAAGGCAACAATTCTGAAAACAAACAAAAAGGCAAGTAAACAAATAAACAACTTGAAATAAATAAATAGAAAGCCTAAAAACAAAATCAAAAGAAAAGATCCTAACAATGACCATGCCCTAGTAAGGTGGATTGAGAATAATTTACTAGGCTTAAACAAGACAAATATTTTTGGTATTTTGAAATGTTATGATTTTTTTTAGAATTTTGAGTTATCTTAACTCCTTAGAGAATGACAAGATACCTGCTCACAAAATAGAGAGAGTGTTTGGCTTAGGCTGCTCATAAAATAGTGAGAGCATATAGAAAGGGGGATTGAGGTGACCTCAACATGAATTTAGCATGACCCACATAGTCCTAAAATGACCTCAAGTCATATTACTTCCATCCACACAAAAGGTGAGGAAAAACCAACTAGGTCCCAACAATTTCTTAAATCTAGCAAATGCCTAGTCAAATGAAAATAGTGATGGCAAAGTGATGTGAAAAAACATGATAAATAAATGTTTCCCCTAATTTAACCATAGGTGGTTATAACTAAGATACAATGGCATAGGTTAATGATACTAATTTTCCTATAGGAAGTTATAATTAGTAACAAGACTAATGAAACATTGATTTTCCCATAGGTGGTTATAATCAGGCTCACATAAACAAACCTGATACAAGATGGAAAATGAAAGATACCTTGATAAATGAATTGTCACACTAATTTCATAGACTATCATTGTAAACATGGATTGGATTGATTGATAAAACTTGATTGAAATCCCCTTGCAAAAAGTGCAAGAAGAACCAAATGAAGCAAGATAAAAATAGGCTTTGGTCAAGATAAGAATGGAATGATATGATGGATAAAATGGTAAGAGGGTTTCCCCCAAGTGGTGGGGTGAATGGTTGGGATCTATAATAATTTAAAATGGATATGCAACAATGGCAATGGCTTGAGTGTGGTTTTTGATTTTGTTGTTCCTAATGATGGGGAGATACACATCCTAATCAACAAATGATACAAATAAAATACTCGATCATGTTAATTGCTAGCCCACACCTCATTTGAATAGTTTCTCTATGAAGAACTGGTTATAGATTTAGATGTCAAGAATGTTGTTGTGTTCTTCCTTGGTCATTGATTTTGATTCCTTCAAACATCAAAATAGGGTATCTTTGTAGCCTCTATAAAGAAAAGTGTGGCCATGGATGGTAAACAAGAATAAATGATGGATGGTAGGTTTGATTGTGAAATGTAATGGTAGATGATAATGGAATGTATAATGGTAGGGAAACAAATGAAGATCAAAACTTTCAATCACACATAATGTTGTTGATGTTGGATTCAACATAATTGTGGTTGTGGTAGGGCTAAAGACTTGTTCTCTTGATAGGACCACCAGATTTTTTCGTTGTTTGATCTTGAGAGTAGCTACCATCTGATTAGGCTATAGATAAAATGCTATTTTAATTTAATCTTTAATTTTGTCTTCATCAAGCAATGAAGAAGTTTTGTGCTAAGCTATTGGTTCCTTAATGAGGTTTTCACCAATGAATTTGTCTTGATTGTCCCATAGCACCTTTGAGAAGGTTTCACTAATGAATATTGGATTTTGAATTTAATTTAATTTTATCACTTTTAAAAATGTTTCACTAGAAGATGCTGAGTTCTAACTTTGATTGTCCCCTAGTGCCTTTGAAAAGGTTTCACTAGGAGAGTGCTCTTCTACTACATGAATGTTGTCTTGGCCTCTTTACTCTTCTTTAACTACTATGTCACCATGAATGTAGTTTAATAAAGTGTGATTCTATTGTTCCTAATAGACACTTATGGGAGATGAAATGTCAATAATATGACTATTTTGGTTGATGGTAATGGCCTGTGGAAAGGTAATGGAATGGGGAGAGGCTACATAATCCTCATAGAAGATACTAGGATAGATTGTGTCAAAGTTAAAGTACTCATCCTCAAAAATTATAGAAGGACCACAAATATATTCAAATTGATCTGAAAGGCATGTTTAGCTAATGTTGTAATAGACATGAACATATTCTTCTTCTAAATCTGATTATAACTCAAGGGACACTGAATACATTATTGAGACTAATGTTGATTCTAATTCTAATGCTAAGTCTGATGTTGGTTTAAAAATAGAACTTGACTCTAATTCTTATTCTTCATCTGATGGGTACTCTTTTACAATGATGTCTTTTTGAATTCTTGGTATTAGATAAGTAATAACCTATAACAACATGATGGGATCTACAAAGATTGGTTTTTAGAGTGGGACTCCTCTAGGATGGGAAAAAGGTCAAGAGATAACTCCTTAGAGACTGGATCTTGAAAAATAACAACATGGTTGAGGTAATGATTTGCCTAAATGTGGTTATAATCATTAAGAAGCGACTCAGTAAAGACTAGCTTGTTAGTGTCAGACTCCTTGATAACTAGTATAGGATCAATAGGTGATTAATCATAGGTTGACTTATCACAAATGGTTGGTTCAACAAAAACATCTTGGATTGGTTGATTATTTTGGCCTTGGTTTCCAATTAGTTTGAAGATACTAGTTTTGAACATAGCTTGGTCTTCAAATGATTGGATCAATTGAGGTTTGGATGGGATTTGTACTATATGAGGAATGACTTGTAGTTGGATAATGGTAGGGCCTTGGGGAGCATGATTACTCACATGAGCCAAAGGAAAAAGTCCTAATATGGTAATGATAGGGCATTATGGGGATTGATTACCTACATAAGTCAAAGGACTAGGTCTTGAAATGATGAAGGGGCATTGTAGGGTTTGATTACTCTCACAAGCCAAAGGATAAGGTCTTGGTAGAGAAATGGTTTGGCATTGTGGAACATGATTTATTGCACAAACCAAAGGATGAAGTCTTGGTATGGGAAAGGTGTGATATTGTGGTCCTAGAATAGAAATGGTATGATGTGGTGGAGCCTGATTACTCACATAAGCCAAAGTATCCAAGTCTTCCTCATAAACTATATCATCCTAGTTGTGAGTTGGCTCATAAGCTAGTTCTTGACTATGTTCCATGTACTAATTATTAAAAGAGGGTTTGGATTTGTATCCCAAACAACATTATCTATAGTTAGGTCTTCAAATTATTCCTCACAAGCCACTTCATGCCAATCAAGGTCTCAATTTGGATTTTTTGGATTTTGACTATGTTCCCCATATGGAGTATTGTAGGGAGAATAATAAAACTCCTTAGAAAATATTTCTCTATAGGGGTTCCTAGTGGGATTGTGTGTAGCCATTCTATCATAAGTTGGATTGTATATGACTCTACCATAAGTGTAGTGAGACATATCCACATAAATGATGAAAGCTATGAAATAAAAAGGCTTAGAGTTCTAAAAACTCTAAAAAAAATATGTCCAAAGGATAAATGGTTCAATATTGGTCTAACTTGGTCAAAAGATGGAGTTGTATCTCTAATGTGGTCCAAAATTGGAACTGTATCTCTGAAATTATTGGTGATAAAACTTGGCATAAAATAGTCTAACATCAAATGTCTAATGTCAAATGTTACACAAATAAAAGGTCAAGCATCTAAATAACAACTAGCATGTCAAAGGTCTAGGTCAAAGTGTTCCAAACAGGGTATAAAATATGAAAGGGAAAAGTTTAGTTACTAGGTATTTTATCCAAATGTGGAGTCAAAATATAGGCTCAAACAAATAAGCATGATGTGATTTGATTTAATCTAACAAGTTTGGAAACAACTTTGACATAAACCCAACACATGGAATCAAACATAAACATGATCAGTTAGAATAAGGCATAAGACAAAAGGATCTTTGAAGAAATATTGTGTTTTCCCAACTAAAGGCAAAAACAATAAGGATAGGTACTGAACAAACAAACCATCAATAGTTTTTAATTTTGGGTAATATATTAACTAAAGTTATGAAACCCAAAAGAGAAAGATATGTGTATTATCCTAATGAATTAAGGCTTAAATAAAAATCAATTAATGTTTGAATCAAAACTTGACAAGGTTAATTCAAAACTCAATGTTGAAAACTAGGATTTGACTAAAGACAAGATTGGACAGCATGACGGCACAAGACAAAGGTCTAAATGGTATACATAAAATGGTTTGAATCAAATGGTTTTTAATACAAGGTGAAAAATCTTAAAATAAATTGAGAAACCTAATGGTGTAAGCATGCTCGAATGATGTGATCAATGCTATGTTTCAAAAGACTCAAAGGCACAAAGGTCTGACATGATTTGGGTAGCATAACACTACCCTCTAAAACCCAAATAACACACACAAAAAAACAAGTTTAGAAAAAAAATTCAAGGCAAAAGTGTGGTGTAAAATTTCCAGCATAATGCCTCTTTAGACAAAAGAGTGATGTATAGACAAATTGGTTTTGACATGGCTTTATGAACAAACAAACAAGTTTTAGTCTCAAAACATACCAAGCAAAAATGACCAAAATACTCTAAATATAATCGTCCAAATCCTAGAAAGGGTATGATAATGTGGGATTGAATAACTATAAAGATTCTAAATGTTTCTATGGGAATTAATTTCACAATGACTTTCACATCAAATGATGTAAAATAAAAGCACAAAAATTAGGTAATTGTGGCATTGGCTAGTTGTAAAAAGGTCTAGTCCTTTTTATAATCACTGCATCCTATTATTTTCTTAGTGTAGTGTGATGTCCAAATATAAATTCATCCCATGTGAAAATCCAATTAGGATCCAAATTAAGTCAATTCCAAGAGGTGAAACCATGGGTCAAAGCTTCCCTATAGAATTCATGGAAAGTGATGAAGTCCCCCTCGCAAGCCAAGTTTGCATAAGAATAAAGAAATCATGAAAGTAGAAAGACTTTATGGTCATTTTCAAGGTCACACAAACTTTCACAAGTTTTTGAGGAGTGATTTAGATGTCTTACTTCTAAGCCTTGGACTAGGCTACTTTCAATAGGAATGGTGCTTTTGATTTCAAGGGTTCCCTAAAGGGGACAAATGGAAGAACATACATGCAACATCCCTCTTTTTGCCAAACAAAATTTTAATCTAAACAACTAAATAAACACAAAAAGAATTGAAAAGGTGAGTTAATTTTTAAGCCCAAATGGAAAATAAGGTGGTATTCATTTGACCCCTTGGTTTAAATTAAAAACTTTGAAAACATTCACCATAAACATCTAGAAAACATTGTTGTTAAACACCAAAACAATGTTCTTAATTGATTTTTAAGCATGAAAAAGGTGATCTAAACATGTTTTTAGAAAATCTCAATCTTGGTCCTATAATAAAAACATTATAATGTCCTTTATCCTTGAAGATATTTTAGGTTTGAAATAATGAACTTTAAGAAAAGAGCTCTCAGGTTTGTGTTTTAAGAAAAACATAGTGACTGATGTCAGTTATATAATCGATGATGGTTAGATTTTATAACTGATGATGGTTATCAAAGCAACATTATTTATACCAATGTGACCAATGATAGTTATCTAACCACTATCAATTTTACTAACCAACATCAATTAAGCTATCTAAATGATGTCGATATTACTAGCTGACGTCGATTATTATGTAAACTTGTGGAAAATAAAAATGGCAAAATAAAGTTAAAAAATAATTTGTGAGAGTTTTAATGGTATAAATGAATATTTTGAAGCTATAAAATGATCTTCATGTGTGGGTGCATCTAGTCCCTTCAGGTGTGCCATATGTGAATCTAGGAATTTGACTCAAGAAAGGATGGTTAATATGGTGTTAGTTTCAAAATGAAAACATAAATGAAAGTAACACACTAACTAGCATAACATCTCTAGGCCTAGACAATAGGGAGAGCTTAGTTAACAAACATGAATAAAACACAAAACTAAAATTTAAAATAAACTTTATTTTACCTCCCTTGGATGCTCCACTTGTTGTATTGGCTTGCTCAACTTGTGCTCATGAAGTCCTTGGCAATGGAAGCTTGGCTACCTCCATCTCTCCTTGGCACATTTGGTTTGTGGCTTGGCTTGGATTGGAATAACTTTGTCATGGTAACACTAATTTAAATGTATTATTGAAGATAATTTTTCATTATAACTTTGCACCAAAATATCTTAGAAATGATGTGGTAAGGCCTCCTATTTATAGATTTTTGCAAACATCTGGAATCAACCTAAACTGTCCAACCTGAGATTGAGATTTGTGATTAGAGATTAATTAATTTTTTAAATTAATTTTATAATTATCCTAATAATTAAATTATACTAAGGGGTAATTAAGAGGCATGGAGGGTATCATGGAAGGCATTGATGAGGCATGGAGGGCATGAATCCTGATATTTGTGGCATTTATGGCCTAGGGATGTCTTCTCAAGAAATGAGGGCACCTAGTGATGTAGATATTCCATATTCATTTTCAAAATGAATTATTAAACAAGTTTCCATGGAATTATTTATTAGGCCTTGATCTAGATCAATTAGCTCTTAAGCATGTTTAAGCACTTTGTGCACAAATTACTGAAGTTGATCATAATGTCTTGTTATTATTCTAAAATTTGACTATATTAAAATTGGAAGGCATTGTTAGATGCATTAGATCTATTATCCCATTTAGGATATTATCAACAAATAAATAACAAAGGCACATGTCTTATGTAAGAGATTTGAAAGGAAAGAGCAATTTAGAACACCTAAGTGCAAAATTGGCATTTTGACTCAAAATGATTTGATCAAAGTTAGCTAGCCCATAAATTGCATTGCCCCATTTAGGGACATCCTGGCCAAAATTGGCACTTGAATATGTTAGTTTCACATAATTTAGTGTGTTTTAGTGTTTTTATGCTAAATTGTGTATTTTAAGGGGAAATTGGTCAAAAGCTTGATTGGGGGTTATCGGTGGCCAAATTTAGGTGTCTACAGACCACAATATGGGGCTCTAGGAGTAACAACCCCTAGGAAGGTCAAGGGGTAGTGCCCTTTAAGGTTTTAAGGGGTAGTGCCCTTACGAGGTCAAGTAGCAACACCCCTTACGGGATTTAGGGGTAGTGCCCCAAGCTCATGGTATAGGGTGGGGTTGAGGAGTAGTGCCCCCAATGCCAAAAGAAATTTGGGACTTGTGGAACCCTTGAAATGACTCAAATTTCACTGAAAGTGACACTAAAAATGCAATCAAAAGGATAAATTAAATTTAAAAATGAGTGAAAAAATGCAACTACAAAAGACAACTATAGATAAATAGTCAAACTAATGTAAAACCACTTCTATACAGTACAAAATTGTAGGTATCAAGTAATACCACAACTAGTAAAAATCAATTTTACTAGCAATTGACTAATCGTAAATGTATCTGTATAGTTTATTCAAAATTGTAGTTGATCAGTCAAATTCATGAGTCAAAATTCAATACCACAAGTCATAATCTATGGTTTTGCAAGCAAATAAAAACCTCAAAAATCTAACAATTAGACTAATTAACTATTAAAAAAGTGATTTAGATACTTTTAAAAGATTATAAAGTTGTTAAAATGACTAAAACTAAGACTATATTTGCCAATATATTATTAAAATTACTTAGATAAAATTATCGTATTTATGTATGAAATTGCCTATATTAATCAATATAGCCTAATTGTGATCTATGGTTTTGAAAGGATAAAAAGTGTTGCTTATTTATAGAATGTGTATTAAATGTAGAGAATTTGATTATATAGATAATATGGAATGTCAAAAGTATTTATAATATGATGTTAACATAAATTATAATATAATATTTATTGCCTAATTTATTTTAAGTCAAAACCACTTATTATTAAGCAAAATCACCTATATTAAGTAAAAATGCATCTTACAAGTTGTAGTTTTGAGCATGGCAATAAGAGAGGTATTTTTGGATGCTTTATATCACTCTAGGTGGCTCCTCTTCTTGTAAATAGATAATGGTAACATAGATATAGACAAGCATTATATTGTCAAGGTTAACACACTAACCTAATAATTTTAATAAAAAGTCAAAATTGCTTTTCATGAAGATAATATCATGACTATAAATCAGTGATATTGCTTAATATAAAATGACTAATAAGTTTAAACATGTTCCCATTTTGACTTGTTCCTACAAAATAAATAGGTTAATGTAGCACATAGAAGGCTAAAGATCTATACAAGAGTGATAATTTGCCTTAAGAACTATTTTTTACAATATTGCAACTTAAACTTCAAAACCACAATTTTATAGCAAAATCACCTTTTGTGAGTGGAAATATTGTAACATTCTGAGAACCTATTAAAATATTTAATTATTAGAGGTTAAATAGTATAGCTAGAACATCATAGATTATTAGGAAATACCTTTGATGCAATATCTTGATTTACAGATCAGAACCATTGTTTTCATGTATGCAAAAACTTTAATGAAATTTGGAGCTTTTCCTTCATCCAATCAATCCTACAAGCTACCAAAACACTTCTAACAAGAAAAATAGTTAAATTTAAGGAGTTATTCCCACCATGGTTGTCAATTTAAGATGTAAATTTTGATCAAATAGATTTGGATGTGCAAATTAACCAAAATCTACTCAAAACATAAATCTACCATTAAAACCAAGAGCTATTAGATCAAAATGTAATACCATGAACATCATTCAAAATAACATTACAATATAAAGGTAAGTTATCTAAATCAAGATTCAAACAAAAATAAGATTAAATGTTATGGATGAAGATTTCTTACAATAGAATCAAAATTTCAGCATGAAGCTAATTTCTCAAAATTAGTATTAAAAAAAATAAGATTAAATATTATGGATGAAGATTTATTACAATAGACTTAAAATTTCAACGTGATTTTGTCTTGAAGACTTGATTAAAATATTATGTTGATAGATTGTACATAGATTCTTTAGTTAGCTTCTAGTTAGTTAGAATAGAGGGAGATGATGTGTTTAAATACGAAATGGAGGGAGGATTTTTCAATGAATTAAAAATTCATTGGAAGTTTCTAGAGAAGAAGACTATAAAAGGGCAGGGGGGAATTATAAGGAATTTAAAATTCCTTAGAGTTGTATAGAAAAAGAAATTTATAAAAAATGTGGAGGATGAGGGAAGCTTCTAGAGAGTAGAAGCCTCCAGTTTCATGTTATGGCTAATTGAGGATTAGAAGGGGATTAGGTGAGGATTAGGGGCTAGACTTGTAGGAGATATTATGAGTAGGTAGGTAGGTGGGTCATGGGAATTTAAAATTCTCAAATATTAGACAAGTGGGATTAGTTATTAGATAATGGTGATTTATATGAATTAATGAAGAAGTGGGAAGGGGTTAGATTAATATGCTAAATAGTAATGAAGGGGGATAGCAATTAATTATTTAATTAGGACTATGGTTATGGGATTAATTAGGATAAATCATGAGATTAGTAAAATGGATAACATGAGAAAATTTAGGTGTATACACCATGCTTCCATAAATTCATAATTAAAGAAATTATTTATTGCATTTGGACTCCCAAATCTAACCCAAGGTTAGCCTAAAACTAATCACACCTAGGTTGGGGTTAGTTTTAAACTTATAAATATAAGAACTCATACTCACTTCTAACAAGCTCTTTTGTCTAAATTTATCATGCAAAATTTATAAAATAATATTAATAGACCAATACATGCCAAGGCAAAAACCAAAGTGAATATAGGGGAGGTGTTACCCACAAAGCAAGAGCTTCAATTAAGACTCTATTTGGACACAAGACAATTATAATCCAACTACCATTTTAATAAGTGATTCAAAGCTACAATGAAAGTGAAATGGATTTATATCTTATCCTTCTAGTTTTGTTATGTTTTGTCTTGTTATAATCATTCCATTGAGTATCAAGTCTTGGTAATGCTTTATCTTAAGCTATTTTTGATTTTTGATTATACTAACAAGTGAATAATGCATCTTTCCTTTGGATTCCTACTGCATACTCTAAAATTTCAATTCTTGATATTTTGAAACAATCTACTATCTATAAGGATATCTTGTATGAAGCATTACATGAAACACAAGTATCAAGTTATATAGAACTATTCTACATTGTATATATTATGTAAGATCTCAAAAACAATGTGAATCTCATTACCTTTGATCCAAAATATTTACCATCAAAATGTATTATTAACCAAGATTTGCCTTTATTCATATAGGTGTGTATGCATAAAAAAGGAATCAAAAGGGTGATATTTGATAAGGGATCTAATCTAAATATTTTTGGCAGATATTCTTAACCACCATGGTTATTAACACCAATATTATTTAAAAATCAAACATTCATATCAAATAATTTGATAATTCATGTAGCCCTATGATTGGCCAAATCACATTAGATGTGACATTGGGATTAAAATAGTTCTAACTACATTCCAAGTAATGTATCAATCATTCACATTATAATTTACTCTTGTTAAATCCTTGGATACACACAATGGAGGTCATCCCATCTACATTACATCGATGTGTCAAATTCATACATGATGGGACCTTATTGATAATTCAAGTTGATGATGAAGCTTTCAAATTTTGTCAAATTTTACATTCTGAAATGAAAGGGGTTCTAAAATTCATACCACCAAAGAAATACATTCCACTTGAATTTATAACAAATTATGAGATTATAAAACCAATCAAAATAACACTTTTATCTCAAGATACTTATAAATCACTATCAAGTGAGGTAAACATGGATACATAATTAGAACAAGAACCATTACCAAAGGAGCCAATGATACCAAAATAATAACAAAATCCAAAATTTCATATCCCTTTATTCGTTAACACTAATAAAAAATATGGAAAAGTTTTGAACTAATATAATATTGATGATAAACTTACTCATACTATGACATATGATCAATTTCAAAAATTATGTTTTGATCCACTTGAGCATATTTCATAACCTATTCACATCTACAGGTCTTGGTATATATAAATTAACTTCATCACCAGAGGATACCAAAGCACACTCAGATAGGGGCAAGGAAAAATTATCAAATGAACATGTAAATTCTTGATATTCAATCCATACCTCTTGGATAGAAACATTAAATTGACCTTGCAAGGGAGCAATAAAATTACATCATGTCAATAATGTGTAATTTTCACATAAATATCCATAGCATATTTTATAGATAACAATAAGACAATATGCACTAAATACAACCCTTTATATGTTATGTATACATAAAATGACATCTTTACCTCCTAACATAAAAATATCAAGAATAAAAATCATTCATAAATAGGGGTCCTTATATTTTAACTATCATTGGATCATTGGCTATAGTACAAATCAATGTGAGGTATTACAGAACCACATTAAAAATTAAAAATATGAAATGCATATAATGACCATACCTAAATAATAAAAAATACCTATTAATTCCAATATTTTATTAGGATAAAGTGCAATTAAACATACTTCTAAATTCCCACACCTGAAAGATCTAACTATTATTATAAATATTGATGGGGCATATTGTTCACATATCAAATTTGATATATAAAATTGATATACAATTTATATCACCACATTCTTCTAAAATTAAAGACATATTATTTATGAGTTTCATTACTCTATAAATCTACCATAATCTTTGGGCCACACCATGCTATCCATAGCATGTGGACCCAAGGTTGTTCATGCTATCATCTAGGTTGTGAAGCTAGAACAAAACTTCAACTATCATCTTGGTCAATATTAGCTATACAAAATTAATAAAATGATGAATACTATAAACATGTGCCTCACATTTCAATTAAAAAATAAATATATTTTTATCTAACATGATAGATATGATGATAAGGCTATAATAACAACTATTGGCACCAACTAACCAAAACACATTAAAACAATGGCAATGGAAAAACATAAACAATGGTGGAAAGAAAAACGTGCCATGAGGACCACTAGATAGATATTTATCTATTGAATGGGAGGAATAATATCCTTTCATTATGGTTAAACTTCAAAATCCTAAAAAAGTATGAACAAATAAAATATTCCTAAAATCCAAAAATGCAAAATCATTCAAATAATTCAAAATCCCAGAAATATTTAGCATTACTGGATTTTATTAGATACTTGGCATCTATGTTAATTTTTTTATATTAATATCATTTAATTCCTATATTTACATTTGTTTCATTCATATTTGAGTGTGATACAGGTATACCTAGATGCATGATATATGAACTTCTATATGTTCAACCTTTCCTTTATTCATAAGGGATATTTGTTTCTTTCATCATGATTGATACCTGTTGTTTTACTCAATATTCCCCCATTATCTATTTTTTATTTCAAATAGGTACCCACTATATTCTAAAAGGCTTAGGTCTATTTTGAAAATCGTATTTCATAGATATTTATATGTGCAACTAGCTTTGTTGTTTGGTATAAATATAAGGGGACATTTTCACATGTTTAGATTATTCAGACTAACCTATTAATTAATTTTAGGAGTTTTGCATGTGCACAAGTTTTTGGAGCATGCAAAGTGATTATAAAGTTTTGGGATTCATGTATTTTATCTTTCACTATTTATGTTCTTTGAATATTTTCAGTCTTCAAAACTTTTATTTGGAAATCTACTTTCAACATTGTTGATCCCTTGCATCTATTTGAACATTGCAAAAAGTGTTAGTCAAAAAATTTGATCACACATTTTGTTCAAGTATTTGATCTTCAGATATTTTGTTTTGAACTTATACTTCCTCAAAATTATTTTTTCCATATTTTGTGGTGACTTTTACTTCATAATATGGTCACCTCTTGTATTTCATGGACCCCTTTTAGAGATATCTATAGATCCCAATTATATATGATAATTTCAATGGACACTAGGTAAAAATGTGTAAGAAAACCTCCACAGTTGAGAATGCTCTAAGGAAGTGGATTGCTTCTAGAGAAGTGGTCACTCTCAACTCGAAAGATCCAATCCCTATCACTAAATTTTTAATGGGCATCCATATTGGAATGGTGTTGTAGTTGTATGGTTACCTAAGCATCCATTATATTCATATGGAATGGGTACCATTATTGGATTTAATGATGACTTCTAAGCTAACCTTAGCATTGGGGGAGATAATCAGTGCAAGGATATGAGAATAAATGTTTAAAATAGATAAGAGGCATAGGGGAGGGAATTTATCCATGATATCATATATATTAGATGCAATCATGGGTATTGTATATATGCACAATGTATCACTCTAGAGCCCCACCCCATATTACATTAAGAATCATGTATGTGATTTCTTATCCTTTCTACACATCTATGCATATACAAAGAACATAGTCATAATTTTTGAAAATGTATATCCATAAGTATGAAGATAAATTAATGAAGAATCCCTACATAGTGTATCAAAAAGTATTATCAAGACACTCAGTCCAAGGGGAGATTATTGTCTTTATCTTGATTATATGGTTATCATGGTAATTGGGAACAAGGTTTTATGGTTGTCTCTCCCCAAGTTTATCTTCTAAAAACTAGATAAGCAATAAATAACTTAATAGCTATGGTGGAGTACTTATGAAGACATGAAAAATAAGAAAGTTGTGATCAACAAAATGTGTTATTTTAACTAGAAAAATTTTAGAGAGGTTATAAATTTTAGGGATTACTATTCATTAGTGACTCTACCACATATATATTAGGATCATCATGGCCTAATCAAGAATCACATCAAAGGCATGGACATCCCATACCAACACAAAATTTATGACCATGACTTCATATTTTTGAATGTAAAGGATGACATCAAAGTCATAGAGAGAGAAGGAAACTAGTTTTATGGAGGAACTCTTGATAATTATTCAAGGAGAACCTAATTTAACAATTGTAGAAGCATATATTAGGATTTCAAAATTATGTGGATGGACAACAATGAAATTTTAGAATTTTCAACCTTGTTAGGAACCATTGGATGATAGAAGACCATCTCAAACACCACCACCTATTATGATATATATAAATCAAGAGTAGGGTGTGAATAAAATTCCAAAGGTCTATAATGTATCACATGTATAACCATATTAGACACCACAAATTATAATGTGGGATATAAAACAAGAGTAAGAGGTGGAAGAACTTATAGTTACTACTAGTGATCTCAAAGGATAAGAGGAGCCAATTTGTATTGATTCTTTTGATGTAGAATAAGAGGACCTTCATATCACTTCCTCAAGTCTAGTTGGCACAAGTGTGCATTTTACTCATTCTTCCATTCAATAGACTTCCCTCCTAAATATTACAACTAGAATTTATTATAATAGAAATCCTAGTGTAGAGAGAAATTTGGGCATAATATGGATTTAACTATGTAAATTCAAACCCAAACATCAAACTACTTATGAAAATTCTAAAGCCATTAGAACTAAGTGAAATTAGATGAATAAACCATTCAAAAACTATATTTAAAATCCTAAATACAAATTCTCCAAACCATGATTAAATAGATGATAAATAAAAGGATTGGATTAACATACCTTAGACTTAGCAATTTGACATTATGATGTTTGATGAGGACGTTGGATGTTTGTGATTGAAGGATTATATTGACATGGATTTTCTATGGATTCCTAAGATATATCCAATGGAGGAGAGGAGTGGTTTAAATATAAATAGGATTGAAATATCAATGGTGGATATTTTAAGTTAGTTGGAGATCAACGGATGGGAATTAAAAAAAAATAAAATTCACTGGAAGCCTCTAGATTTAGAGGCTTATAGAGAGGATGGGTGAGAGTGGAGAGGATTATAGAATCCTATAATTATATAATCCTCTTAGGGATTAATTAGGATTATATATATGATTAGATAGGGATTAGGTGCATGATTAGGGACTAGGGGTGTAGGAAAGACTAAGAGTAGGCTAGTGTAGGTGGGTCATAGAAATTTAAAATTCTAAAATAATAGGTAATTGGATTAGGATGTGATAATAGGGATTTAGGATAAATTAATTGATGATTGGGGTTGAACAACACTAGTATATGATGAATAATGAAAGGGGGACATTAGATAAATAATTAGAAAGGGGGGATAAATTAGTGAGATGAAAGGGAATAAATTAGATAAGCAAAATTAGTGTTGACTAATAGGAATATTAGTGACAATAATGTAGGCAAGAGAATTTAGATGCATACATTTTCCCCCTCTTTGAAAGGGCATTTCATGTGTAACATAGGGACTTATCATAAATTAATTGATTGGTGGGGTTGAACAAGGTTAGTATATTATGCAGAATTAAAGGGGGACATTAGATAAATAATTAGAAAGGGGTATAAATTAGTGGGATGAAAGGGAATAAATTATTGTAAACTAATAGGAATATTAGTGACAATAATGTGGGAAAGTGAATTTAGATGTATACATTTTTACCTTCTTTGAAATGGAATTCATGTGGAATGAAGTGGAAGGAGTAATGTTCTTTCAAATAAAAACCATGTCATAGATGAATGTCAGTAGATATGATGTAATGGGAAATGATTCCCCTTCGAGGGGGCATGTGGAGAAGAATGAGATGTATGACCACTCAAAAGAAGAAACAGTGGGTGGGATGAGATGAATATAAAAGGGGATGGGAAGTGAGATGCGAGATATATGATGAAGTAGAATTTGACTTGAGAAATGAGTTATAGATTGATGATGCCCCTAGAAAGGACACATGCACATGGAGTAAATATAATGTTGTCATGATTATAGACACATCCCAAGGGGGAATCAACCACAATGTGATGATGATAGGATTAAAAGAGCACAAGATTTATACATATCCCAAGAAAAGAGGCATGTAAGGGAGAGATAAAGGCTAGGATAAGATGATGATTTGATAAGATTGATGATAAGTGTAGATCAAAGCTAAATTGATCAATATAATGTAGGTGATCATAGTTAATAATTAATATGATCAAGCGAGTAATAATTAGGGGAAAATAATTGTATTTTATTACATCAAATAAGTGATCCTTAATGTTATTAATGATCATTCCCATAGAAAGGACACAAGCAAGGGAGTGATAAAGGAGATAGTGGTCAAACTATCTTTGGGCACTAAAAAGTGGCTAAGTACCATCTACATAATCTAAAAATACATCAAATTGATGTATTTCTAACTTGGGGATAAATGATAAGTGATAGAGGAGATGATAATAATGATTTGAGGATTAATAATTAGAAGATGATGTAATTTATTAGAGGATATGACTCAGATGATGAGATGAAGATTAATAATTAGATAGAAGTTGAATGGGTTGAAAAGATTGGATTAGTGATTATAATAAGGATGATTAAATAATTAAATGGATGATGAAGTGTAGGTTATCAAGCCATCATAAATGTCATACATATCATCATAGTATAATCAATCTAATAAATATGAAACTTGGCAATATGCCCCATGATATAAGTGTGACCAAGAGGACATGATGCCAAAGTGCATGGGCAAATAATGAACTCTATATCCTTAAGGAAACTTATAATAATTATTATATCTTTGAGTGACCTCATATCATCCCAATTAATTACCCAATAGACAAAAAGATACATGATGAAAATAAAACATAAGACAAACAAGATATATACAAGATGTAAACAAGTCAAACAACATAGAACATATAGGTAGCACACAAGTATCCACATGCAGTGTTATGATGCTTGGTCTAATGATCAAATGAGTGATTGGGTGATGGGATAGATGAGAATGATCATGATGTGATTTTGGATGTAGGATAGTCTTTGAATTGGAATACACTAATGGTGATAATGATATGGATCTGGATATGGATTTGAGGACCTAGATTAGGATTAAAATGAAAAAAGAAGAAATGTGCCCCTAGTTATGGGATAAGGTCTTTGAATATGGACTTGGCCTATAAATTTAATCTAAAGGTTCTCAAAGAAGGTGATTCTAAAAGGTGATGTTTAATATGACCAAGGATTATGAACAAACACAACCCTAAAAGAGTTCAATATAGGAAGAAGAGGAGGAAATGATGGGATCAAATACCTTTCACACTATCAAAATATTGATTGTATAGGTGCTAGATATGAAGAGGAAATGATAAAAAAGTGATGGGTGCTAGATTAAATTCTTAGACAAGGTTTTGTGTGTAAATAATACATCATCAAAAGTATGATGTATAAATGGAGAGATGGGTGACCACTCTAATTTGGTTGAATGTTGTACCTAAAGATGGGATAATATGGTAGATGTGATGGTATGGATGTTATTAAGGGATAGGCATAAGAAAATACATCATGGATTATTTTTGGATTTTTTAAAATTTTATAATTTTATGGATTTTGAAATTTTTTAATTTATAGGGATTTTTGGAATATATATGTACACTATATAAATGGGGTTATTGAAAAAGGGAATACCAATCCTAGCAACCAGGATGTGGATGGATGGAATGATGGATAGGATGACAAAAGGGTAATGGTGATTCAGAAAAGGGTATGAGGACTAAGGAACAATAGACAAGGGATTTCCAATGACCACATCATGAAGGAACCATATGTTTAGTTACCTGAGTATTCATTAGAGGCTATGCCAAGATGGTTTGAGAATAATTATCAAGACACTATCCACTTCCTTATGAAGCTTAAGACAAGGGATGTAAGGAGAGATAAGATACATGATATGATTGTATATGATGGATAGGAAAAATGGATGGAGATGATGGAAAAAGGACATAGATGGATTAAATGGAAGGATTTCCCCCCTTGCCACATGTTGAGTTAAAATGTGGACAATGAATTATTTTACCATGATGTTGAAAATCAATTTTCATCATGGTACTTGCGCAAGGTGCTAGGAAACTTGTTCTCACCATTAAATGAATGATTTTTTTGAATTTTTTACTTTATTAGGCATCTTAATTTATTGGATAAGGGTGATATGTGAGATGAAGGCATAGTTTTGATCTTCATCCAACACCTGTTGTAGGGATATGTGATGTGGGGATTAGGTTATCGTTACTAGATGTATGGGTGTCCATGTAAAATTAGATGATTCTTTATTGTGACCCCTCCAAATATCTATACCTAGTGTCTTTATTACCCCTAGGAAAGACAATACTACATGAGAAGGTTATGAGAGGTATGGATGTGATTAGATCTTGATGGGGATGTATTAGATTAGAATGGATGATAAGATCATGATAGAATGGTATGATGTGTGATGGTGGATTAAAACTAGTAGTCACATACTTCATGTTAAAGGTATAACTCTTGAGAGGGGCATGAATCAATGATGCAATATATTTCAAATTTAATTCCAATCATTTAAAACATCTATTCAATTACCACAATCATTCATAGAATATACAAGTCATTCATAACAATGAATAATAGATAATGGAATATCATACACACAACATAATATCTATGTGGGAAACCCTCTTCGGGAATAAAACCCACTCTCAAGCCTACAAACACATGGACTACTTATCCTATAAGGTATTAAAAAATGAAAATTTAGTGGAATACCCATTCTACAAGGAGCACTTACCCCTAGGATGGTTAAGTCCTTCTAACCATAATTTATTAAAACACCTATTCCACAAGAAGTTCTTACCCCTAGGATGGTCAAGTCTTCCTAACCAAACTTTAGTGAAATACCTATTCTACAAGGAGAACCTATCCCTAGGATGGTCATAATTTCAACCTAGATGTTGAGCACCCTCCCAACATTCAAACTTGGAAGAGCATTGTATTTGACATAAAAAATATAACCTATAATTCATACACATAGTCATCAACATAATATTCTCTACAACCCATCCACTGGGCACACACCCTTTCTTCTTTCCTTCACTCCACAAAAAACACACACAACCTTCACCTTTCCTTCTCTCATACTCAAAACATTCAAAAAAGTCTTTTGTATCAACCTAGATCTCTTTACTCATCCTCAATCTTTAAACCTACAAAAGCACTGTTATGACATCATAAACATGACCTATAGGTCATACACACAATCATCAACTATTTTTTATCTTCAATCCATCCACTAGGCACCCTTACTCTCCTTCACATCTCAACTCTATACTCTTGTTCCACACATACAACCCCTTCTCACAAGTCTATAAAAAATCACCTTTGATTTTACCTTTTATAGAGCCTTCATGATTATTGTTTTCTAGGTTTTCCATAATACTTGCCTTAAATTTTAAGACATCTTACATATCTCGATACCATTCCCATAGGTTGGCCATAGCATCCATGGGTCACACTTAAGTAGCTACGTCATTTAATTAGGCCTCATTAGCCCTTATATGTATCATAGAGACCAATCCATATCTTTGAAACTTATCTAAGAAAATTAAGAAAAAAAGAACATTTTCACATACATATACCCATTCCACATATCTTGTAGGTCATCCTTAAGTGATAAAGTCTATCACAACACCCTTCTTCTATAGCACAATTATCCCAAACATCATTTTGTACATACAATCACCATGAATGAACACATAGTTAAATTATAAAACTTTGATCATACTTAATATAGATTGATAAAACCTCAAAAATCCATACATATCATCCTTATGTATTCTAAAACACTCTCCAATATCTAATTCCCCTTGAAATATCTAAATACCATTAAGAACAACTCAAATATCCTTCTCGAGTCACTTACAAAACATGGTCATACACATAATAAAATTTGGAGCTCAATAAATTTGACTATACAAACATTAAAACATTCAAATAAATATTTTTTGATGAATATTGAAGTCCTATACAACTTTTATTTTTACACCATGGTCAAATTTTGCATATATCAAAATTTATATCATAAAAACTAATCACTAGTTCTTCCTTTGTTAATTTGAAAAATCAAATTCCAACTGTCATTGAACAAATGTTAAACTTAGAACAATTTGAAATCATCTCATGTCCTCATATATTTTATTAAATATGTACCATTGGCATTTTTGAGAGTATCCTAATCTTTAACTATGTTAAACATTTGTCACTTTGACCTCATCTCGTGCTTCCTGGTAACTTTTTAAAAATATGCATCGTCAATCTTCTTAGAAGTAGCTCAATCTTTAAATTTTATCACTATTATACATCAAACATATTGACCTCATTTCATGAACCCTTTAAATATTTACCAAATATGCACCTTTGATCTCCTCAGATAATCTAGGTCTTTAACATATAATTCTCACCATTAGATCTTGATTATAACTCCTATGATTACGATACTTGACACCCTTACGTGCCTTCTATAAAACTTTACTATAAATACATGAAATTTTTCCACTTATTAGTCCCATGTTATTTTTTTACTCTTTGACTTATCCTATACCATTGATCTTCTCTCAGATTAATGAGCTTATGAAACTTGTCACTATCACATGCAACCTTTGACATGTTAACTTCATACACACCATTGATCTCAATATGTAAGATTAATCTCTCACCATTGGATATTCTATACTAATTACCTCATACTTTAACATGATTAAAATTGATGGTCTCTAGCCCATCACAATCTGTTAGAGCAACTTTGAAGCTTTATAACTTAAGCTAGAAATCTCTTCAAGACTCTAAATTTTTAGGGTACATTATGGGCACTATATAAAAAATATTCATGAAAACATTTGAACTTATTTATATCTTTGAGTACCTATATTAAATTCAAAAAAAAATTAGTTCATTCATATTTGCATGACATGAAGTGATGGTCTGGCTAAGTATGGGAGCTTAGTGAAATTTTGTCTGAGAAACCAACTTTGCATCCCATATATCCTTATCTACACTTAGCCTTATGACATAAAATTTAAACCAAAAAAACTTAGGACTAATTTTATCACACCCATATGACCAACTCCACCTGACTCATCCATAAATGGTATTGGTGATGTCATCAAACTACCTACTCATATTTTTCTTCCACTAGACCCAAAATGTCTAGATAAAAAATATGAAATACCAAATGAAATAAAATCATGAAAATAATAATTAAAATAATATAGGACCTCTTATGGGACCTATTTCACATCCTAAAATCACCATACTCATTGATAAACATCCCTAGCCATGCTAAAATTGAAGATCAACCAATCCTACTTCAAGCATACTAGAACAAACACACTACACACTTTATCATTAACACTTAGAATATCAAGACACTTCATCCACTCACCTATAAACCTCCATGACATCATTGAAAAATCTCCAATAATCTCCCTTTGTCATTGATGTCAACATGCATCATATAACTCACCTTCCTTCTCTCTCTTTAAGCACTCACATAATTGGAACCTTCCCCCCTTTGACATAATGACAAAGTGGGCACAAACTAATCTAGAGGACCTAAAAATACCACCAAGAGTAGATTACCACCTTATATATAAGATACTAATTCCCCTTACCTTGAGCCTACCTCTTCTAGCTTTGACAACTTTCTCTTGCTACATGCCAACACTCTCTTCAACCAAGCACTGTAACTAATGAATAAAGAACACACAAAAGAACTAAAATATTATGTAACTCACCAAGAAACATCTGATAAGGTATCCCCCTAAGATATCTAGGCCATTTCACCTCTTGATCATCATAATATCTTCACACACCATGAAGAACCACCATATAGGCTTATTAGCCTTCTCTCTCAATCCACCTCAAGGAATATTAACAAAACTTCATGCCACTCACAAAACTAGAAACATGATATAAACCAGCCTAATAACTCACCTTGAAACACTTTATATTTTGGATAAACTAAGCAAAAATATTAAATCTTCACACTAGGCCTATCTTAATTCCTTATATAGCCCTACCTTGAACTTGTAGAGCCCATAAATTTTAGTAGACATACTTTTAAGACCTAGAAACTCATATCTAGATTACTCTCATATTACCCCATAATCACACCAAAATTAATCACATCTATCTTCTTCTACAACATACTTCATTCACAAATTTATTAGCCATTTAGGCCTCCATTTTGACAAAAACTTAAATAATTTGAAAAAATTAAACCTTTAAATCTATGTGAAGATTTATTTTACAACCCATTTGGCCCATTAAACAAATTAATAATCCTTAGACCTCAAAACATAAGTCTAAACACTTTTATAACATAGCCCAAAACTCTAGATTCTCAAAACAAACAAGGTCAACAAACCCCCTTTTGCTTAATGCCCATCTCTAAAACTTCTTGCACACTTGGAGACAACTATCACACACTTTTAGACCAATATTTGAGCCTTCACACCTTTGGTAACCTTAACTTCCTATACCATGTATTTGATCTACAATAAGAAAGATAAACTTAAGACCACATAAAAACTGCCAAAAGGCATAAATAGGATCATCAAGACACAAAACCACCTGAAACACATCAAAAAGAAGTGCATAGACATTTTTGAGCACCAAACTCTTCTTGGAATTCCATAAATCTCAATATTCCACCTAAAAACACCCATTTTGATCCTAAAAACACTACATACAAAACAAAAACACCTTATGACATCATTTTAACCTCATCAAAGCACTTCTCCCATCTTGGTAGACCAACTCCAAATTGAAACACTTATCTATTGCTTTTTAGGACCTTATGATGAACACCATAGAAACACTTTCTTCTAGAAATTAAAGGATCCTCTTAATAAGCATAGATAAAGACCTCCTCTATACCATAATACTCTTAAAACAAAGAGAGGCTAGGAGTGGCCCATATCTCCTCAGTAACCACTAAAATCCTTTTATAGATATAAGACTTCTTCCTCTTGTTCTCCTTAGTCTTAATCATTGAAGTATCTTATTTTCATTACATAACATCACCTTAAAACCTTAAAATCATAGGAACCAAGCTTTAAACTTTCTCACACATAGTAGGTTTGTCATTCACATCTAAACACACCTCAAAACTAGCCTCAACCAAAACCTTAGTATTCTTCTTGAGCTTAGTCTCTTCATTCACAACATGAGCAGACAATGAGATCTCTTAGCACTCTTCAACTTATGTAGCATTCTCCACCATAATAAATATATTACTTGGACCTATAGACTCATCATGGCTCACACATACCACCTTTGGTTTCCATGAGTTAACTTGCCTTGTTTATTGCATTATAGGATCCTGATTAAACCTATTCTATCTTGTAGGCCTTTATTTGCAAAATCTAGCAATGTGACCTCTCTATTGATAGTTGAAGCAAAATATACCAATTGTAATAAGATTATCATACCTTTCCTAATTATAAAAAAATCTTATAATATGTTCATTGGTTTGAAAATTGAAACAAACTACTCCTTTTGAAGAAGACTCACCTTTTGACTGATGACCCCCATCATAGTTCCATGTAAACTCATTTCTAATAGGTATCTTGCATTCTCTAGCTCTATGATTAAAATAATTACATTTGTAACATTAACCATTGAAATTTTCATACCTCATGACATTTGGTTGTCTGATTTGATTTGTCTTCACTTTGCTAGCATCTTCATTCCTTGACTCATTGTTGACCTTCAAGGTCTGATTTACATTAGTCTAGATCTTGTCTTGAGTTGTATTTTTTGGTTCTTCTTTGTATTCAAGACCATTTCTATCACTTACATGCTTTTAACCACTCAAATTATTATCTAGATCACTTGAGAAATTTTTAAATCTCATAATTGACTACATCTTACTAGATATCTTCTCTAATTTAGCTTTCAATGACTCATTTATAATTACATACCTTGAACATTCATATTCTTTAGCTTTTAGGCTTGCAGATAGGATCTCATATTAACCACTAAGAATCTTGTATATATGTTCATGCTCCTTATTATATTCATTCATTATTACTTCATACACATTAAATTTCTGCTCATAGTCCTTAATTTGAGACTTCATCTTCTTGTTATTCAAGAACATTCATTAATTTAGTCTCATAGTCCACCTCATCCTTATCATCATTTGAATCACTCCAAGTAGACTCCTTTTAATATGAGCAACTTCCTTTCTCATCCATGAAGAGGTCTTCATCTTCAATAAGACGATCATATACATTATCATACTCTGAGTCACTATCTTCACTCTCATCTGATGAACTATAATCTTCTTTGGTGTAGAGACTCTTCTTCTCCTTGAATTACTTCTTGTTGTCAAACCTTATAAAACCCTTCTTGATTTTATCTAATTTGAATGATATCTTTCCATTATCATGACCTTTACCATGCTATTAATCATTATTATTCTTATGATTATGAGGACACTTGTTACCTCTCCACAATTGAAGCATTTGAAAGGTAGTTTACCCTTATACTTGCATGACCTAGTTTTTAATTTCCTTGTAAACAAAGAAATTGGTTCATCTTCATCAATATCAAATATGTCATCCTCCCTGAGTTTATTGCCTTGGAGATTCTTCTTTAGCTTCATTTATATCTTGAATGTTTCTTCCTTCTTTGGTGGTTGATCATCATCAACTCTCATCTCACAGGCAGTAATAATGCCATGCAATTCATCCATCTTCAACTAAGTAAGATCATGACTTTATTCTATATAAGATACTTTAGAATCAAACTTGAGAGAGATAGACCTTAATACTTTTTGAACTATAGTAGTTTCTTCAAGATTCTCTCCAAGACCTTTGATAATGTTCATAATCTCATCAACTCTCTATAGCAAGGTTGCCACAAAATCTTCTTCCTTCATCTTAAGACTCTCAAATTTTCTTCATCAAGTCAGAAATTTATCCTTCTTAAATAGTCTTCAATTTATCCCACATTTCCTTGTTAGATATATAATGGATTACCTTAGTGTATTCAATCTCTAAAAGACCACAAATGATATCATTCATTACCTTAGAATAATTCTCAAATAATTTCTCATCTATAGTACTAGATGGAGGAATAGTAGGTGTATAATAACCATCCACAATATATTTTTAAGCATCAAACCCTAGGGGAATGATGTAGGTTCTCATCTTTTCACTCTAAAAGTTAGAATGGATCCATTAAACATTGGTGTTTTCTTAGTGGAAAAACCTCCTTGCATTTGACGGCTACCCATATTGTACCTTGGATCTCCTTCAAGATGTCAATCCTTTACCAAATGACCTACTATGATACCAACTATTAAAGATACAATCATTGAGAGGGGGGTAAATCAGTGATGCAAGATATTTTAATTTCAATTCCAATACTTTTAAACCTTTATTTAATTAACACAATCATTCATATAATATACAAGTCATTCATAACAATGAACAATAGATAATGCAAGATCATAAACACAACATAAGATCTATTTGGGAAACCCTCTTGTGGAATAAAACCCACCCTCAATATTATAAACACATGGACTACTTGTCCTATAAGGTATTATAAACATGAGAATTTAGTGTAACACCCATTCCATAAGGATCACCTACCCATAGGATGGTCAAGTCCTTTTGACCATAATTTAGTGAAACACCTATTCCAAAAGGAGCACATATCCCTATGATGGTTAAGTCCTTCTATCTAGACTTTAGTGAAACACATGTTATATAAATATCTCCAACCCATAGGATAGTTAAGTCCTAACTAGACTTTATTGAAACACTTGTTCCACAAGGAAAACCTAACCCTAAGATGGTCAAGTCCTTCTAACCTAGATGTTGAGTACCCTCCCAACCTTCAAACCTATAAGAGCACTATCTTTGACTTCAAAAATATAACCTACATGTCATGCACATAGTCATCAACCTACACTTTTATACAACCCATCCACTAGGAACACACCCTTTATTCTTTTCTTCATTCCAAAAAAAATACACATAACCTTCACCTTTCCTTCACTCACACTCAAAGCATTAAAAATAGTCTTTTGGATCAACCTAGATCTCTTCACTCATCCTCAATCTTCAAACCTTCAAGAGCATTGTTATGACATTAGAAATATGACCCATAATTCATACACACAATCATAAACTTTTTATTATATTCATTCCATTAACTAGGTACCCTTACTTTCCCTCACCTCTTAACTCTATACTCTTGCTTCACATATATAGCCCCTTCTCACAAGTCTAGAAAGCATCATCTTTGATTTCACCTTTTATAGAGACTTCATGATTATTATCTTTAACGTCATCCATAATAATTTCCTTAACCCTTAAGACATACTACATATCTCAATACCATTCCCATAGTTTAGTCATAGCATCCATGGGTCATACTTAAGTAAATACACCTTTTAATTAGGCCTCACTAGACCTTATAAGTCTCTTAGAGACCCATCCATGTCTTTCATAGTTATCCAATAAAATTAAGAACATAATAACACTTTCACATACATATACCCATGCCACATAACCTATAGGTCCTCCCTAAGTGACAACATCTATCACAACACCCTTTTACTACAACATGGTTAACCCAAAAACCATTCTATACATACGATCACCAAGAATAAACACATAGTCAACTTATAAGAATTTTATCATAAAAAATATAGATTTATAAAACCTCCAAATTCCATAAATATCATCATAAATGATTTTAAAACACTCTCCAATAGTTTAGTCCCCTTGAAATATCCAAATACCATTAAGAACAACTCAAATATCCTTCTCAAGACACTTACAAAACATGGTTAGACAAATAGTAAACTTTTCAGATTAATAAATTTGAATATACAAACATTAAAACATTGAAATAAATATTATTGGATGCAACTTTAAGTCCTATACAACTTTTATTTTTACACTATGGTCAAATTCTACATATATCAAAAGTTATATCACAAAAATTAAGCAATGGTTCTTCCTTCATTAATTTGAAAACTCAAATTCCAATGATCATTGAGTAACTGTTAAACTTTGAATAATTTTATATCACCTCATTTCCTCACATATTTGATCAAATATACACCATCTATGTCTTCGAGAGTATCTTGATCTATTACTATGCTAAACATCTATCACTTTGACCTCATCTTGTGTTTCTTAGAAACTTTGAAAAAAAACACACTGTTGATCTTCTTAGAAGTATCTAAATATTTAAATTTTATCACTTTTAAAAGTATAACATATTGACCTCATCTTGTACACCCTTTTAATATTGATGAAATATTCACTATCGATCTCCTCAAATCAGCCAGGTCTTTAACTTGCAACACTCATCGTTAGATCTTAATCAGAACTCCCATGATTACAACACTTGACACCCTTGCATGCCTTTTGAACACTTTTTTGTTATTCCATGTGTTTGTAACACTATTTAGTCATGTATTTTCTATTAAATCTTTAACTTATCCTTCACTATTGATCTTCATAAGTATGAACCACCGTTCATCATTGATCTTTTATCAAATTAGTGAGTGTGTAACACTTGTCACCAACACATGCAACCTTTGACATGTTAACTTCATATGAACCATTGATCTCAATATGTATTATTAATTTCTCACCATTTTATCTTATATACCAATGATCTCAAACTTTAATGTGATTAAAATTCATGGTCTTTGGTCCATCACAGTCTATTAGAGCAACTTTTAAGCTCCATAACTTGAGCTAAAAATCACTTCAAAACTCCAAATTTATAGGGTACCTTTTTTGCACTATAAAAAAATATCCATGAAAATGTTTGACCTTATTCTACTCTTTTATTACCTTTACTAAATTCAAAAACTTTATGGTTCATTTATATCTACATGATGTGCAGTGATGGTCTGGCTATGTAAAGGATCTTAGTGAACTTTTGTCTGAGAGGCCAAATTTGCACCAACATATCTTTATCTATGATAATCTCATGACCTAATATTTTTTTAAAAAAAATTGGGACTAATTTTATCACACCCATATGACCAACTCCCCTTAACTCACCCATACATGGAAATGGTGATGTAATCAGACTTCCTACTCAAATTTTTCTCCCACTAGACCCAAATTGTTTAGATGAAAACTATGAACTGCTAGATGAAATAAACTCATGTAAACAAGAATTAAAATCATATGAGACCTCTTATGGGACCTATTTCACAACCTAAAATCACCATAATCATCCCTAAACATCCCTAACCATGCCAAAACTAAAGATCAACCAAGCCTACTTCAAACATATTAAAATAAGAACACTACACACTTTTTCATTGACACTTAGATTATTAAGACACTTCATCCACTCACCTAGACACCTCCATGACATCAAAAAAACTCTCAAACACATCATTAGAGATTTTGGACATTATTCATTTGATTGGTACTAATTAAAAAAGGATTGTAAGAGATCTAAGACACTTTGACTTTGTCATTCATCTTTGATCTAATTATTTGATGGATGATCAACCATTTCGATACTTATTGTGACATTATTTGAATTTTGAGATGGTATTTTACATTGAATTCCCCCTTGTGCCTGATATTGGGATTCACAAGAGGAGATTGATTTTTGACCTAATATATGATTATTTTGACTTTGATGGTCCCTTAGTGCCTGATATTAGGCTTCACTAGGGGAAGACATTCTAGTATTAGGTCGATGAATTATATGTTCTTTATTTTTATTTATGGGATCAAAGATGATTTGGTTATCATGAATGAATTCTATAATATGATCTTAGACCTTCATATTTTTGGCACATATGTTATTTCTCAAGGAAGGGTCCAATGATGTATGTTCATGTTTACCCTTATGGAAGGAGGTGATTAAATGATCATTGATGGGAATAAAGGGATGGATGAAGGTCTAGGAGATGATGTGATGAGACCAATAAGTGGTAATGGGGTGGCATAATCTTCATAGGGGTTCCTAAGAGACCTAGTTTTGACATCAGAGAAAATCTCTTAAAGATCAACAAAAGGATCACTAAGACTAACTATAGTATGTGCATCCAAAGTAAGATCAGATTCACCTTGACTATCTTCGATTAGTGAAATGTCTATTTTAAAAGGAGCACCTACCCCTAAGATGATCAAGTGCTTCTGAATACCTACTGGTCAAGTCTTTCTAACTATCTTTAGTGAAACACCTATTTCACAAGGAGTACCTACCCTTAAGATGATCAAGTCCTTCTAACCACCCTCAATCTTCAAACCTTCAAGAGCACTATCTTTGACATTAGAAATATAACCTATAAGTCATACACATAGTCATAAAATTTCTCTACTCTTCAACTCATCCATTAGGCACACACTCTTTACTTCACTCCACAACACACACACCCCTCTTCTCTCAAAATCTCACAAGTATGTAAATCATCACATTTGATTTCAACTTTTATAGAGCCTTCATGATTATTATCACATTCATAACCTTACTTATTGGCCATAACACATGCCTTCACTCTTAAGGCATCTACATGGGTCAACTTTAATAATAACCCTCTTTCAAATATTCCTAAGTCACCTTTTAGGTCTTATGAATACCCATTCACCTCTTAGACACTTCTCTAAGCAAACTAAGAAACATAAGACTTCTTACAAATGCATAGTTCCACTTCACATGACCCCTTTGACATCGTCAAATGATCACAGTCATCATCACACTCTTTTTCTAAAGCACAATTTGCTCAAACAAAGTTTTGTACCAAAAAACACCATGAATCAACACACCATAAACTTTTAATCATTTGTTTATATTGAATATGGATTGGTCAAACCTCTAAAATCTATACAAATCATCATTAGGGAGTATAAAATACTCTTCAATAGCTATTTCATCTTGAAACATCAAAATACCATAAAGAAAAACTCAATTACCCTTCTTGGTTTACTTTCAAATCATGAATGAACACATAATTAACTTTGGAGATTAATAACTTTGACTGTTTAACATTTAAACCTTCAAATAAATATTTCCAAATATATTTAGAAGTTCTCTATAATTTTGATTTTTAGTATAAAATCAAATTCTACATAGATCAAAAGCTATGGCTAAAAACTCAAGCACTATTATTTCCTTTGTTAAATCCAAATGATCATAGTTAAACATCAAGCACTTGTCATCATCTCACTGCTTCCTAGCATTTTGGAACAAACTCACCCCATCGATAGCTTTGAGAGAAGATCAAACTTTAACTCACAATGCTCCACTATCCAAATGTTAAACCTTAAACATTTTGACCTCGTCTCATGCACCTTTGAAATATTGACTAAATATGCACTCTCAATCTCTATGGATCAACCTAGTCCTTACCTTTTAGTGTTGACCATTAGATCTTGCTTAGAAATCTTGAGATTATGACACTTATCACCTTTTCCTACCTTCTAATCACTTTACTAATAGTCCCTTATGATTGTGCCACCTGGTACTCTCTCATGCTTTTTTTACTCTTTGACTTATTTCATACCATTTATCTTTGCTAGTATAAACCACCGCTCACCATATATCTTTTCCTAGACTAGCGAGCTTGTGACACTTTTCACCTATGCATGTAACCTTTAACATATTAAATCTTACACAAATTTTTGGACAAAGATAAAAAAAAATTATGCACACCATTAGATATACTGACTAGATGACTTTAGACTTCAATGAGGTTTATCTTGAAAGTCTCTAACCCATCATAGTCAGCTAGAGCAACTTTGAAGCTTTATAACTTGAGCTAAAAATCACTTCAAGTCTCCAAACTTTTAGGGTATATTCTTGATACTATATAAAACATCTCTATATAAACCTTTGATCAAAAAAATACTTTTTGTTTACTTAAAATAAATGCATAAACTTGTTCCTTCATCCATATCTGAATGACATGTAGTGACAGTTTGGCTAAGTATAGAAACATAGTAAATTATTTTTTAGAAGACAACTTTTCCCCTTAATAGATTTTTTTGTGTTTAATTTCATGACCTAAAAATTTAAACCATGTGATCTCCTTACATATTTGAATCTATCCATATATCAAGTTTCTCTTGGAACCTTCACACGTGTGAAATATAACACCATCAATATGCCTATAGAACCAACTATGCCAAAAAGAACATAATGAAGAACAAAATGATTACCATGCACTTCCAAAATCATTCAAATCATATTTTACCTTTGATAGGACCCCTTTCATATCCTCAAATTACTATACTCATCCTTAAACATCCTTAAACATGCCAAAACTAAAGATCAACCAAGCCTACTTCAAGCATACTAAGACAAGCACACTACACACATTGTCATTGACGCTTATATTATTTATAAAATTCATCCAATCACTTTGATACCTCCATGACATCACTAATAACTCTCCAAAAATCTCTCCCTTTTTCATTTATGTCAACACCCATCATACAACTTACCTTCCTTCTCTCTCTTTAAGCACTCTCCCAATAGGAACCTTCTCCCCCTTTGATGCAATGAAAAAGTGGGCACAAACTAATCTTGAGGACCTAAAAGTACCATCAATAAGAGAGTAAAACCTTATAAATATGATACAAATTCCCCCTTACCTTGAGCCTACCTCTTCTTTGCCTTGACAACTTCCTCTTGCTACATGACAAGACTCTATTTAACCAAGCATTGCAACCAATAAAGAAAGAACACATAAAAACACTAAAATCTGATGGAATTCACCAAGAAACATCTGAGAGGAACTAATTTTAATATCTTTGAGCCATTTCACCTCTTGATCATCTTCAAATCTTCACACATCATAAAAAACCACCATATAGGCTTACTAGCCTTCTCTCTCAATCCACCTCAGAAACTACCAATATAAATTTATGCCACTCACCAAAAATAAAAAATTCTATAAACCAACATAAAAAATGCACCTTGAAATAATCATGCCTTTCTATTTTTGAAAAAATAAGTAAAAACATCAAATCTTCACACTAGTCATGTCTAGACTCTTTGTAGCCTTATCTGGAACTTGTAGAGCCCACAACTTTTAGAAGACATACTTTCAAGATAACACCAATTTTCATCACCTAGATCATCTTATACAACATACTTCCTTCACAAACCTATTAGTCAATTAGGCCTCCATCTTGATTTAAAAAGAATAATTTGAAAACCATAAACCTTCAGATCTTTATGAAGCTTGTTTTGATAACCCATTTGGTCCATTCAATGAATAAAGAAGCCTCAAACCTCAAATCTTAAGATAGACCACTTTTATATCATAGCCTAAAACTCTAGAATCTTAAAACAAACAAGGTCAACAAACCTTCTTATGGTCAACACCCACCTATAAAACTTCTTATGCACCTGGAGACAATAATTGCACACTTCTGGACCAAGATTTGGTCCTTCACACCTTTGGGAACCTTAACTTCCTATATCATGGCTTTGATCTAAAATAAGAAATATAAACTTGACAGCACGCAAAAACCTCCAAAAGGCACAAAAAGTATCATCAAGACACAAAAACACCTAAAACATATCACATAGAAGCACACAGACCTTTTTGAGCACCAAACACTTCTTGACAATCCATTGATCTCATTATGCCACCTAAAAACACCAATTATGATCTTGTAGATATTTCATACATAGCAAAAACACCTTATGACATCATTATAATATCATCAAAGCACTTTTCCCATCTTGACACACCAACTCAAATTAGAAACACTCATCTCTTGCCTTATTTGACCTTTTGAAGAACACCATAAAAACACTTACTTCTCCACTGAAAGGAGTCTCTTAAGAAGCATAGATAGATACCTCCTCTATTCCATAATTTTCTTAAAATAAAGTGAATCTAGGAATATCCCACATCTCCTTAGTAACCACTATAATCCTTATATATATATAAGACTTCTTGTTTTTATTCTCCTTAGTCTAAATTTTGACAAATTGTTCCTTTTCTACATCTCTCACTTTCTTTTCTATGATAGGATATATAAAATTTAGAACAACTATGGAACATTTACATACATTAATAATTGAAGTAGCTTCTTTGCAAAGCAAAACATCACCTTCATACCTTGATAATGTAGGAACCAAGCTTGGAACATGTTCACACAATAGGGTGCTCAATAGCATCCAAACACACCTCAGATCTAGCTTTAACCAGAACCTTGATATTCTCCTTGAGATTGGTCTCTTCATTCACAATATGAGTAGACAATGAGAACCCTTGGCACTCTTCAACTTTTATATCCTTCTCCACCAAAGCAAAAAAATTACTTGGACCTGTAGACTCATCATGACTCACACTTACCACCTTTGGTTTCCATGAGTTAACTTGCCTTCTTTCTTGCACACTAAGATTTTGATTAAACATATTCTATCTTGTAGGCCATTGCTTACAGAATCTAGCAATGTGACCTCTCTATTGAAAATTGTAGAACACTATACCTTTTGTAAGAATCTTATCTTACCTTTCCTAATCAAAACAAAATCCTACAATATGTCCATTATTTTGATAATTAAAACAAACTACTACTTTTGAAGAAGACTCACCTTGACTCACCTTATTTGGACAATGCTTAAAAAAATGTTTCTCATCTAGATAGTTTAACCACTTAAATTTTTTGACACCTTTTGATTGATGACCCCCATAATAATTCAATGCAAACTCATTTCTAACATGTATCTTGCATTCTCTAATTATATTCCCAAATTGATTACATGTGTAACAATAACCATTAAAATTTGCATACCTCATGGCATTTAGTTGTTTGATCTGATTTGTCTTTACTCTATTAGAATATTCATTCCTTGACTAATTTTTGACCTTCAAGGTCTAACTTTCATTATTATTCATCTTATCTTTAGTTTCATTTTATGGTTCTTCTTTGTATCCAAGACTAGTTCTATCACTTACATGGTTTTGACCACTCATAATATTATCTAGATCACTTTATATCTTTTCAAATCTCATAAATGATTGCATCTTACTAGATGTCTTCTCTAACTCAGATTTTAATGACTTAGTTTCAATTACATACCTTGAACATTCATCTTCTTTAGCTTTCAATCTTGTAGATAGGATTTCCAATTGACAACTGAGATGCTTGAATATATCTTAATGCTCCTTGGTGTCTTCATTAATTCTTGCTTCATACACATGAAATTGCTCCTTATAGTCCTTGATTTGATACTTCATATTCTTGTTAATTTTATTATCAATCTTTATTTATTCAAGAGTATGCATCAATTTGGTCTCATAGGCCACCTCATCTTTATCATCATCTGAATCACTCCAAGTAGACTCCTTTTGATATGACCAACTTCCTTCCTTAGCCATGAAGAGGTTTTCATCTTCAATAGGACCATGATCATACTCTGAGTCACTATCTTCACTCTCATCTGATGAGCTACAATCTTCTTTAGTGTAGAGACTCTTCTTGTCCTTGAAGTACTTCTTATTGTTAAACCTTATGAATCCCTTCTTTCTCTTAATATACTTGTATGTCTTCTTGTCTTCATATTGACCATCACCATGCTCTTCATCATCATTCTTCTTATGCTTATGAGGGCACTTATTATCAAAATGTACTACTTCTCCATAATTGAAGCATTTGAAGGGTAGTTCACCCTTATACTTGTCTGACCTTGTTTTTAATTTCTTTGTAAACAAAGTAATTAATTCATCCTCATCAACATCAAATGTTTCATCCTCATTGAGTTTCTTACCTTAGAACTTCTTCAGCTTCATTTCTATCTTCAAAATTACTTCTTTATTGGTATATCATCATTTAATTTCATCTCATAGATAGTAAGGATGCCATTAAATTCATCCATCTTCAACTTAGTAAGATCATGATTTTATTCTAAAATTGATACTTTAGAATCAAAGTTGAGAGAGAGAGAGAGAGAGAGAGAGAGAGAGAGAGAGAGAGAGAGAGAGAGAGAGAGAGAGAGAGATACCTTAATACCTTTTGAAATATAGTGGCTTCTTTAAGATTCTCTCCAAGACATTTGATGATGTTCATAATCTCATCAACTCTCTACAAAAATGATGCCATAGAATCTTCTTCCTTCATCTTAAGACTCTTAAATTATCTTTGGTGAGTCTATAACTTTGCTAACTTAACCTTTGAATCTCCTTCATAAATAATATTAAATTTATCCAACATTTCCTTGTATATATGAATGGATTACCTTGGTATATTTAGTCTTTAAAAGACCACAAGTGATAGCATTGATTGCCTTAGAATTGTTCTCAAACAACTTCTTATTTATAACACTGGATGGAGGAATAGTAGGTGAAAAACAACCATCCATAATAGATTTCCAAGTGTCAAACTTTATAGACATTATGTAGGTCCTCATCCTCACACTCCAAATAATATAATTAGATTCATTGAACATTGGTTATTTCATAGTGGAAAAACCTCCTTGCATTTGATGGCTACCTATTTTGTACCTTGGATCTCCTTCAAGTTGTCAAGCCTTTATCAAAGGACCTATTCTGATACTAATTATTAGAGGTACAATCATTGGTAGGGGTGAATTAGTGGTGACAAGCAATCCAATTTAATTTCCAAGCCCCTTAAACATTTAAGCATTTAATACAGCCATTAATGAAGCATACAAGATGCTTATATCAATGAACAATGAAGATAATGTAACTTCACACACACACACACAACATAAGATCTATGTGGGAAACCTTCTTGGGGAATAAATCCCACTTTCAAGCCTACAAACACATGGACTATTTATCCTATAATATGATCACAAACATGAGACTGGTCATGTCCTTCTAACTAGAGTTTAGTGAAACACCTATTTCATAATGAGCACCAACCCTTAGGATGATCAAGTCCTTCTGACCATCTATTGGTCAAGTTTTTTTAACTAAATTTATTGAAACACCTAATTCACAAGGGGAACCTACCCCTAAGATGACCAAGTCCTTATGATCACCTTAAATCTTCAAACCTACACGAGCACTATCTTTCACATAAAAAATATAACCTGCAAGTCATACACATAGTCATCAACCTGCTCTACTCTTCAACCCATCCATTGGGCACACACTATTTCCTTCACTCCACAACTCACACACACCTCTCCAAATATCATAAGTCTATAAATCACCACATTTTATTTCATATTCTATAGAGCCTTCAAGATTATTATCATGTTCACAAGCTTCTTTGTTATCCATAACACATACCTTTACTCTTAAGGCATCCACATGGGTCACCTTTAAGCACAACCCTCTTTCAAATAGGCCTTAGTCACCTTTTAGGTCCTATGAATACCCATTCACCTCTTTGACATTTTTTTCAAGCAAATTAAGAAACATCAGACCAATTCAAATGCATAGGTCCACTCCACATTGTTGGGTGAATATTTTGTCGTCAACTAACTGATGGAAAAATAGGTATATCAACTACAACAATTTTTGGCGACTCTGCTGGGGATTACGAACATGCATTTTGAAGCCTCAAGCTTTAACTTAAAGTAGTTTCAGTCCCTTTTTCATTTAAAATCTAGCAACTCCATGTTACACAAGAAGCCAGAGAGCCAAGGGTGTTTTTGACCCTGTGTTTGAGTTGGCACGGCAGAGCAATTTTGATCTATTTCCCTCGCCACCTTCCCATCAACAGTCTAGGAGTTTTCCTCTTGACCCTATCAAGTCACCGACGCAAGGCAGAGCTTCTTTTCCTATTGTTAATTAGGCCCTGCCTATAAACACTCCACTAAGGTTTGTTATTTTACCATTTAATTAGCCTATCATAATGGATCAAGGCCCGTGGGGCAATTCCTTTGGTCCTCTTAATTTGACTGCACCTTTGCATGAACTACCTCATAGTTCTAGAAAAAAAATTCTAAGTTTTTTGGTGATGGGAAGGTTCATCCCGATGAGCATATCATTGATTTCTCCATAGCATGTGTCATAATTCATGTAGAATTTAAAGATGTAGTAGTGAGGCTTTTTGTGGAAACCCTGCAAGGCCCTGCCATGGATTGGTTCTACCACCTGCAGGCTAGGTTAGTGACTGACTGGAACACGCTCAAAGCTAAATTTGAAGCTAGGTTTAAACCTGCTGAAGATGTACATGCTTTGTTAGCACAGCTAACACAGATGAAAAAAGAATCCTAAGAACTTATGAGGGATTTCATAGCTAAATACAACAAGTTGAGAAATCGGATTCCAACTGTGGCTTAGCCCATGCCGGAGAATCTCATGTGTTTTTTTATCAACTCATAGCTTCTCAAAGTAAGTTTCTTGTTGAGGTGAGTGGGTCCTATGGATTTAGCATTGGCTCAAAATTTGGCTACTGAGATCGAATATGATCTTATTCAGGCAGGTAAGATCAGAAAAGACCCTAGTAAAAATAGATTCTCTTCATCTACTGAAAGCTCTTCTACAGGCACTATAGATCCTATGGTTCAAAAATTGACAAATGAACTAATAGATTTGAAGAGGCAAATAGCCCAAGGTATGTCTGCTCCCACCTATCGAGATATGCCCAGGAGAACATTTTAGAATCAATAATATCAGGGTAATGCTACCTAGAACTAAGGGTAACCGAATTCCCTGCCTCCCCCTCCAGAGAAATTGGCCATTAAAGCAGCACCTACCAATTTAGCAATCAATTACCTAGAGGTTGAACATGATTATCGCTCCAACCTCAGTTGGACCAACAAGATGATGTTAATCTCTTCAATGATCAGGAAGAAGAATTAGCTGGCGACTCCAATATTGGTTTATTGGATTACCAGGATGAAGCTGAAAGTAAGGGGAAAGGGTTGGATGGATCCTATGCTATTTTCACCAGATCTCAAAATTAGTCAGCTTCACAGACTAATAAAGGAAAGGTAGAGGAAGAACCCTAGCTAGTGGTTTCCATCACTAAATGAGGGACTCCATTGCCTCTGCAATCAAAAGATCAGGTAATTCATAAAAAAGTAAGTATCTCCAACCACCCCATACCTTCCACTTATGTTGCTCAAACCAGTGTCACATCTACTAAAATCCCTAATGATGGACCCTCTTTCTCTATTTCAAGTTCTTTTCAATTATTTGATATAATTGATCATGCTAAAAAGACTAAAATCCAAATGACAGAGATTAAATATTTGAGGGCTAACCCAGAACAACTTGATAGGTTAGTAGAATATGTGAAAAACAAAGCTGTCCCTATAGGACAAGATTCTTTGAAGGCCATTCATGATCCCCCTAAAAATAAACTGGCCCAAAACAATCTTGTTGTGATTCCTCCTATTGCTCCTAGGAAAATAGAACCTTTCTATGTTTCCCTACTAATAAATGGTTATAAACTGAGTAATTGTATTACAGACTCTGGAGCCTCAAATAATGTCATGCCCACGAAGGTGGTAGATTATCTTGGCCTAACTTTGACCAAAACTTTTGGGAGGTGTTTTTATATGGAAAATAAGCAAGTTCCCCTCGTTGGTTAGATAAAAGATGCTCAATTTGCTTTCACAGCTTTTCCAGAAAAGTGGATAAAAATGATGCTTTTAGTGGCTAATGTTCCAACGTCTTACGGCATCTTGCTCGGGTAAAATTTTTGCAAAGATGTTGGAGGTGAGCTAAGTATGGACTTGTCGAAAGCAAGAATCCCAATTCAAGGTGCCATGAAGAAGTTGCTTCCTGAAAAAGAAGCAAGGTATGTAGTTACCCGATCATTGGCATCGGAAGCTCAAATTTTATTTGAGTCCTTAGGCATGGGAAACTACTTCCTATCTACGGACAAGATCCATGGAGCATCTGATGAAACTCTTATGGGTGATAACTTGAGATTGTTTTCAGCTAACACAGTGAGAAAATTGACAAATCAAAATGAACGCATGGAAGAACCTCTTCCCCCAAATTAAGGAGTTTTCAAAGAAAAAGCAGCGTCTAACGAGGTATGGACCTTAGAATTTGATGGCAGCTACTCTTCTACTAGTTCAAGAGCTGAGGTTATGTTGGTATCTCCTTAGGGAGACATTATTCCTTTGTCTTACAAATTGTAGTTCAATAATACCAACAACATGGCTGAGTATAAATCCCTATTGCTTGGATTACAGGCTACCAGAGAAAAGGGCATTAGGCTACTCCATGCTAAAGGGGACACTGAGTTGGTAGTCTGCCAGGTGAGGAACCTCTATCAGATGAAAAATGCAAGGTTGCACCACTATCGCAATCTAGTTTGGGATCAAATTAAAATTTTTGACACTTTCAACATCTCCATCATTCCAAGGGAATTCAATGACCACGCAGATGCATTGGCTGTCTCTACTACTCTCTTAATTCCTCACCTAGACTTTAAGGGAGATAAGTAAACTATTGAACTAGTCTTTCAGCCAAGTGTACCTAATAATGCCGGCCATTGGCAAGTATTTAAAAACAATGATCAAATCATCGCCTTCTTGGAGCAAAAGGATAGTTTTAAACAACTACATTTTGAAGGTAGTAAACTCTGAGAATGTGAAGCAACTCCTGAATCAAATATAGATACAGGTGAGGATTTCCTACAGCTTAAGGGGAATAAGATTCCCAAAGGCTTGGTTTCCCTAGAGAAGTTGTTTGATAACCATGACAGGTTTATTAAACAATAGCGAATAGACTCAAACTCCTCTCAAGATTTTGATTAGATAAACTTGGGAACCAAGCAAGATATTAAGATGGTAAACATTGGGAAATGCTACACTTATGAAGAGAGATTTAAGCTTGCTAATCTACTTTGCCAATATATAAATGTATTGGCCTATTCCTATGATGATCTGAAATCACTCAGGCCAAATGACATTCACCATGACATTCCTCTGAAGGCAAACTCTGTACCTTACAAGCAAAAGTCTAGGAAATATAATCCAAAAATCTTAGGCACTATTTTAGCTGAGATATAAAAAATGCTTGACGCTTGGATAATTTTCCCAATCCATCACTCAACATGGATTGCCAACATAGTGCTTGTCAGGAAGAAGAATTGTGAAATTCAAATCTACGTGGATTTCAAAAACTTAAATCAGTTGTCTTTGAAAGATAACTACCCTCTTCCTATCATGGATCAAGTTCTACAAATGGTAACAAGTTCAAAAATGTTATCAATGCTGGACGGTTTTTCAGGGTACAATCAAGTCGAAGTCAAAAAATAGATTAGCATAATACAGCATTCACCACACCTTGGGGCACCTTCATTTATCAAAGAATGCCTTTTGGTCTGATAAATGTAGGCACCACATTTTAAAGGGCGATGGATGTCGCTTTCAAGGATGAAATGGGAAAATTCATTATAGTATACCTGGATGATCTGATAGTGTTTTCAAAGCATCGTTCTAAGCATGTCCACCATTTGCAAAGGATACTGGAACACTATCATCAGAATGGTATTTATTTAAACCCAAAGAAATCTGTCTTCAGAGTAACTAAAGTGAAACTTCGCAAACACATTATGTCCCAAGAAGGTATTAAAATTGATTCAGAGAGAGTCAAGTCCATCCAGGAACTTACTCTGCCTACCAGCAAGACCATAGTTCACTCTTTCTTTGGAAAGGTGAATTTTCTTCAGAGATTCATTTATGAGTTCGCTGAGAAAACCTGCCACATCATCAACATGATGAAAGTCAATGCTACATTTAGGTGGACTGCTAAGGGCAAATCAACATTCAAAGAAATCAAAGAAGCAATTGCTCACGCACTAGTCTTGGTTTGTCTAGATTATACTAAAAGTTTCAAAATATACAATTATGCTTCTGAGCATACACTATTAGCCATTTTAGTCCAACAAAATCAAGAAGGTGTAGAATCAATTATCTCTTTCATGAATTGTCCACTTAAGGTTCATGAGCTCAAATATTCCCTTATGGAGAAGGATGCATACATAGTTGTCAAAGCAGTCAAGCATTTCAGGTTTTATATCTTGAACTCTCACACCGAAGTTCTCATACCTGACACAATAGTAAAATCCATTTTGACTCAGCAGGAGTTCGGTACGAAGAGAGTTAATTAGATTGCCAAGACTCAGGAGTTTGATCTAGACATTAAACCTACCAAACTCATGTGGGGAAAGGGTCTTTTTTAGTTAATCACCAACAACATTCTAGACGAAGCAAAAAGTGAGCAAGTAGAAATCGAAGGTGTGCCTACGGTCTTCTTTGTTGCCACTACTGATGAGTGGTATTCTAACATTGCCTATTTTTTGACATATGGTGAGTGTCCCACCCATCTTTCTTATAAAGAGAAATGGAATGTTAAGTTAAACGCTGCTAGTTATGTTTTGTGGGATAATGGTATATACAAGAGGAACCTGGATGGGGCATTTCTTCATTGTGTTGACAAGGCACAACAAGAAAAACTCTTAGAGTCTTTCCACAATTTGGCCTATGGAGGGCATTTTTCTGCACTGGTGACAGCACAAAAAATTCTATGATCAAGGTATTATTGGCCAACATTGTTCCAAGATGCCTAAAAATGGGTGCATAGGTGTGAATTGTGTCAATAGTTCATTGGGAAGCCTAAGCTGCCTACATTGCCTCTCAAGCCAATAGTAATCGAGGAACCTTTTCAGCAGTGGGGTATTGACTTCATTAGCGTAGTCAACCCATCTTCAAGTGCTGGACATGATTATGTCCTCACGAAAATGGATTACTTTACTAAGTGGGTGGAGGCCATCCCAACCAAGCACACTACATCTGAAGTGGTGTGCAATTTTCTCAAAGAAAATATCATCTCCCAGTTTGGGGTCCCACTCAAGATTGTGATAGATAATGTGGCCTATTTTTCATCACATGAAATTACTCAATTTTTTTTTTGTTATGGGATTACCCTATCCCACACTTCAGATTATTTTCCTCAAGGAAATGGCCAAGCAAAATCGAGTAATAAGAACCTAGTCACTATTATTAGGAAGTTGGTGGATGACAATCAGAGAACATGGCATAAAGCATTGTATGATGCTTTATGGGCAGATAGGATAACACCTAAAAAGGCTATAGGTATGTCACCTTTCCAACTTCTATATGGATTGAATGCAGAAATCCCCATCACCCTTGAAATACTAGCACTTAGGTTAACTAAAGCAATCGAAGACTTAACCTTTGAAAGCTCAATCAACAAAAGAATCATGTGTTTGACCGAGCTAAATGAGCAACGAGCCATGGTAGTGGATCAGATTATGGAGCATCAGAACCAGGTGAAGGCACTTTTTGATAAAAAAGCTAAAGTTCACGAATTTCAAGTTAGAGATCAAGTCTTGTTGTGGGACAAGAGGCGAGAACCAAAAGGGATGCATGACAAATTTGACTCCCTATGGAGAGGCCCATTCACCATTTGACAGCTCTATGGTGAGGCTAGATTATTTTTGGAGTACCATGATGGAACACCATTTGCACTACCTTACAGCGGGCAGCATTTGAAGCTATTCAATCCTTGAATCTTGGATAAGTCCATTTGTATATATGTATAGTCTTTATGTTTTATCTATTTTTATTTTATTTTTAGCTTGACTCTGTAGCCCAATGGCTTGGATGAAGGCACTTAAAGACTGGTTTCTACTCCCATTGATCGATTTGATTAATGAAATTTCCCCAATTGGAGCCAATTGTTGTTTCTAAAATCAGCTTAGCTTGATTTCGGGAATAACCCCCCTACAAAACTTGTCCATTTCATCTTTCGTCTCTCTAAGTTTGTTTTTGAGATGGGTTTTCCTCATTCTCATTTGGTTCTAACTAATACCATTCAAATTTAGTAATGTCTTTTTGTCTCATTTTTCCCAAAAAATAAATGTCAAAATCATTACTATCTCGATGTGTTTAGAGGACCAATTTCTGCCTCTTTCAGAGTTAGTTTTTCTTTCCTTCTATTTCTATGCACGGGCGGCAATTTTTGCTGTTAGTGCATTTTTGCTTTTATATGCAAGGGCAGCAATTTTTGCCACTCCTACATTTTACCTACAAGGGCAGCAATTTTTACCACCTCTGCATCTTGACTTGCAAGAGCAGCAAAAATTGCCACCCCTGCATCTGAACCTTTAACTGACCTACAAGGGCAGTGATTTTTTCTGCCCCTGCATGCCCTCAATTTCTATGCCTGGCATTTATTGCCGCATGTGGTGGGTTGTTGGGATCATTTTTCACCCCATATAATCTGATTTAGGCCTCATTTCTTCTCATTCTTCCTCCTCTCAACCTACCTTCTGTATTTGGGTGATCTGGTGAATGAGTTGAAGTGCATTTTTGTAGATTTGAGCTTGCTACACGTGCGGCTTTCCAAGTAGGTCTTGTTTTTGGCATTTGTTTTCCTTTTCTTTCTTCTTCTTAGCTTCATTTTTTGGTTTTTGATGTTGATGGGAGTGTTTGTGTTTCTTTTTGTCTTCCCTCTCTCCCACCCCGTCGGCCTTCTCATTCTTTTCCTTTCAGGGGCAGCAATTTCACCGCCCCTCACCTCTGCCCATAATTTTTCCACTCAAAACCCGCACAAATGGAAATTTTCACTGCCCATGCCTTGTCTCTCCTTTATCACCTAACCTGCATGGGTGGCAAATTTTATTGTCCGTGTAGACCTAACCTACATGGGTGGTAAATTTCACTGCCCGTGCCTTGTGTGCCTTTTTGCATCAGCGGCAAATTTTGCTATCGATGCTGACCTGCTATGTAGGGGTAGCAAATTTTACCACTCCTACACCTTCTTCTTTAATCTGTAGGGGTGACAAAATTTGCTACCCATGCAGGGCGATCTTGTAGGGGTGGAAAAATTTGCCACCCCTACACCTTATCTATTCCTCATGTAGGGGTGGTGAATTTCACTGGCCATGCATTCCTCCTCCAAATTTTTCTAACTCTGGAGGATTTTTCATCTTTTCCTTTCTTTCCCTTCCTTCCTTATTTTCTACACCTTTTTTCTAACCCAGCCTTTTTAAAGTATCTTTTCGTGGTCATGATCACTTGATATGCAAATTCTCTAGCTCGCTCTCTTTTCCCTAATTGCATGATCATGGCTGTAGTGCTTTTTGAAGGCTCTTGCTCACCAACATCTATCTGATCAAGACTAGTTCTAATATCTAAAACATCTCCCAAAAAGGTAAAGATGATGAAGTACAAGTACTAAGGCATATTTCTAATCACTTCAATCACCTCCAATGTCGATGACATCTAGGACACCAAAATTGGCCATGTGGATATGGTCAAGTTTGTGGCTCAAACGAAGGTGACAAACCCAAGCTCATAAATAAAGAAGATCATTAAAAGCAACATCCACTTGGTTGCCACTTTCCCAGTGGCAGCACATCATATGGAGTTCATCCTCCAATGTGCTCACTTTTACAACAAAGAAACAAGGTCAGTCTCAGATGCCAGTGGTAATGTGATAATTCAACTGGATCCTGAGTTCATCGACAAAGTCTTCATGTGCCCTCCCACTACTGAAGTGCTGAAGATTAACTTCATAAAAGTCTAGAAGGAGTACAACAAGGACCCTAAAAGGGCAAAGAAAGTCATGAATAATAGATGGCTAAAGACACCCAGAACTAGTCTATCTAGATGGCCGTAAAACTTCTCGAGGAGTGATTTCATTAAAAAAGTCGGTGACTTGATCACCCTTCTTAGTAGAGTGTGAGGCCTCCTATCTTCCTCATAGTTCCACGAGTGGATGTACCCAATTATTAAGATCATCCTCTAGGGTAAGTAGGTCATAATTTAGGGTGAGCAAATCAGCAACACCCTTAACAAATAGCTAACCAAGGTACAGACTTCTTCCAAGTTCTATATGACCTCGTACCTTGTGTACATAGTTACCTTGATGCGAATCTTCCCAAGTTTAACGACTGAAGGGGATAGAAAGACCACCTCGATCCACTCATATTACCCCTAGCTGACTCTATAAGGATTAACTCATCATTTCAAAAGGGTAAATGATGCTTTCTTTGCCATATTTTTATGCCTCTTCGACCCTCAGCTTGAACAGAAGAGAGTATCAAATGAGGCTTGGATGGTAGTCAATGACTATGGTTGCATGTTCCTTCAATTTTCCACCTTCTACTATCTTTGGGTTGGCTTTTTCCAAGGCTATCCCTATATGTTACCTAGGTTCCCTTCTGACAAGTTAGTTCTAATGGAACTTTGTCGAAAACTGGTTATCATGCATACTAGGCAATTGGAGCTAAAAAAGCTAGGTTTTAGGTTTCTAGTCAAAATTGGTAGGTATTCTATTGCGATAGCAACCAAAGTCAAAGTCATAGAAATAGAGATGCAGCTGGGCACTCTAAAGCAGTTCAAGAGAAGGGACAAATTTGACTATAGGGGAGTCAAGGACAAGATCAAGTGGAAGACTCAATTCCATGAGCCCATGATTGAGGATATCTGGATAGACTTGAGGATAGCCAAAAAAATAAGGAAGATGGACTATTATAGGCTGACCCTAGAGTAAATTGAGTATTTGAGGCTTGTAGAGATTACCCCCAATCTGGCCAATGATGGGAGCATTATCAATAGTAGGTACCTAGTTAAAAAGATTGTTGGCTCCCCTCTTCCTCCAATTCAGTGGTCTCAAAAGGAACTAACTTCTCTAAGGAAGAGATTTGAACCAATATTGGCTAACACCAATGATTGGTTAGCAGCCAAAGGGATCGTACTGAAAGAATTTATCACGAGATCTGAGGTTGAGTTTCAAGCAGAGATGAGGAAGAAATCAAAAAATAGAACCAAGAACAAAGGTGATGTTCCTTTCCCATCTAGGCCTCACAAGCCTAGAATCATCTTTGTTTCTAAAAAGTCAAAGACTACTGAAGAGCCAGAAGTAGTGGCTAAAGGAATTATAGAATAGAGCTCTCAAGAACAAGCAACCCAACCAATGGAAATAGATGATCGACCATCAAAATAGCAAAATACTAAGCCTCTACCTTCACAAAAAGAAGCGCAACCACTTAAGAGTGTTTCTTCTTCTCTACCTCAATCTCTTGTGGCATCTCCTTCTCCTCTCTCCCCTATCAGTGTTCCTTCTTTTGGAGATGCCTCTCCTTCTAGATTTATATTTGGTGATCCTCAGGGTGCTTTTGGAGATTCTCTTTGCTCCTCTGGATCCATTCCTAGTCTTTCATCTCCTTCTTTCAATTTGGGAGAAAGTTTTGCATAAGAGCCAAAATCAGTAGTTGGTACAGTTTCACCTATTACTCCAACTGTAACCACTATTACCACTAGCAGTGTAGAAGTTGCCATGGTAATGCCAACTGAGGGAATGATTGCCACGATAGGAACTTCTCCTCTCTTGCCATGGATGTCAACTTTCACACCCAAAAGAAAGAAGTTAGCCATCTCTCTAGATGACTTCAATTTTGACAAAATAGTGCTGGTGAAAGCTAAGGCTCCTAAGAGGCCAAGGATCCTCTCAAAATTAGTTGAGGAAAAGGGAGAATTTTTTTTGGAAATAGCTAAGCCTCCATAGGATGCAAACCTTGAGGGTTTTGAAATGAGTAGCTATTTCATCTCTTGTGTTGAACTTGGCAAAGTTACTCACAAAGGTGTGAAAAGTGATCTTCAGTCTGCTATGGACATTATGGTCCAAAAATTTGACTGAGAAAAGGAGATGAAAGATTATTACAAATCCAAGACAGAATAGCTGACGACAGTAATAAGGAGGTTCACTCTTCCCCCTGAAGTAGCAACTCCAGAGGCCTTCTCTATAGATGACCCTGTCATTCAAAAGGCATAGAAAACTTACTTGAAGGGGAAAGTCTTAGAGGACTACGTTGAAAAAATGCATACTCAAGGAGTTTCCTTGCTTACGAAGGTTGCAAAAAAGATGGACAAAATGAAAAAGGTGAGGGATTATTTAGATGACCTTCTCTCTCTTATCTCTTAGGATATTAACAGTACTAAAAAATATCTTAGCAAATGGAGGGAGATGAAGGATTTGAAAAAAAGCACCTTGATATCTATCGGTGTTATCTCTAGCAAGGACTCTTATGTTGAGATCAAGGAGTCACTAATATACAAGATACAAGTACTCAAGGATTTAATTGAGGATCTCAAAGCTTCTAGGGATGCTAGTGAGAAGAGTGACATAGGCTTGCTCAATAAACTAGAAGAACTACCCTGCAACCTCACTTCTAGAGATAACCAATTTCTCTCAGCTGAAGAAATAATCCAAGGTTTTAAAGGGATGATTCAAAGAGATTTTGAAAAAAAATCCTTCTCAATGACTTATGTGGATAATATTTTAGACACTCAGTTAACTCTGGATAATCTAAAATCTAGGTTAACTATCCATGCTAAGGCCATCATAACATTGAAGGATGCTTTAATCAGAGCCAGAGTCATCTCCAAAAACACAGTTGCACCAAACAGTATAGGAATTTAGGCATCCATTGCTATGTATGATGCTCATATGAAGAAGTCTGGTAGCAAGAACTGAAGTTTTTTCCCTTTCTCTCTTCTTCTTTCCTTATGCATTTTTGTCTTGTGAAAAGTGCATGCAATTTTGTAGTATGTAATTACATGTAAAAAATCTAGAAAAATATCTTAAAGTCAAAGATGAGTCATCTTTGACTGAGATATTTTTGTATTTTAATATTTTATAATTTTGAAGGTTTCTCCCTATATATAGTGGAGACCTTTTTTGTAAATGGATCTTGGATAATAGAGAGCAAAAACTCTGCTGAAATTGAAACACTTTTTGAGACTTTGTGCTCAAACTTGTAAATTTAAAAATTTTGTTAAATGAATGAGAAGCAGGTTTATTTCAGACTTTGTGTTGAAATTATCTGTGTTATTTAGGAAGCATTTCTTATGTCCATTTTCTTGGTAATATCTTGTTTATCTGAGTTAATAAGCAAAGTGGGTGTGTTAATATTATCTGAGAAAGTTTCTAAAAAGTAGAAGATAGACTTTGAGCTATTTTTATCTTTGTGATTTAGTTATCTATTGTAGTTTTAGGCAAAGACTTTGTGCTTCATTTCATTCTATGGTTACGCATGTTTCGAATCGGTGAAGGAGACTACGGAAGACTTTGTGCTTACGTGAGTTTTCTTGTGAACTTTGTTACTTCAGGTGATTTTCTGCTTTGTGGTGAATACCATTCCTGAGAGAAAAGGAATGTTGTTAGCTAAGGACCAGGGTTTCCCTCTTTTGTTCTTCATACATTACCTCTGAAAAAAGAGAGGTGGATGCTATTATACCACCCCATGTGTTATTTTTTGCTTAATTATATATATATACAGCATATAAATATTCATAGGAAACATCCCCTTGATGAGAGGAGAGATTTACCTCATCTAGATTTGGTAAACCCACACTTTTCATGGGGTAAATATCCCTATGCTGTGGTTGATATACCCATTTTGCCATTAGTTAGTTGACGACAAAATATTCACCCAACACACATGACCTTTTTGACATCCTCAAATGATCATAATAATCAAAACACTCTTTTGCTCAAGCACAATTTCCTCAAACAACATTTTTTAGATAAAAACACCATGAACAAACACAAATTCAACTTATAATCATTTGTTCATATCAAATTTGAATTAGTCAAACCTCTAAAATCCATAAAAATCATCCTTAGGGAGTCTATAATACTCTCTAATATCTATCTCATCTTGAAACATCAAAATACCATCAAGAATAACTCAATTATCCTTCTTGGGTTAATTTCAAAGCATGAACAAACATAGAGTAAACTTTTAAGTTCAATAACTTTGACTGTATAAACATTTAGACCTATAAATGAATATTTCCATATGCATCTTGAAGTCCTCTACAACTTTTTTTATTGCAACATCAAATTATGCTAAGATCAAAAGTTATGGTCCAAAAATAAATAATTGGTCTTTATTTTTTTTAAATCCAAATGGTCATAGTTAAACATCAAAAACTTGTGATTACCTCATGGCTTCTTGAAATTTTGGAAAAAACTCATTCTATCTATCTCTTTAAGAGAAACTTGAACTTTAACTTGTAGTGCTCCACTATCTCAATCTTAAAACTCAAACATGTTGACCTCATCTCATGCACAATTACAATATTGACTTAATATGGACCATTAATCTCTATGGATCATCTTAGTCCTTACCTTGTAGTGATCACCATTAGATCTTGATCAGAACTCTCAAGATTATGACACTTGGAACCCTTCCTTACCTTCTAAGAACTTTACTAATAGTTCCTTACACTTTTTCCACTTGTCAGCCTCACATGCATTATGGACTCCTTGTCTTGTCCCACACCATTGATCTTTATTAGTATGAACCACAACTCACCGTTGATCTTCTACTAGACTAGTGAGCTTGTGACACTCGTTACCCATTTAGGCAACCTTTAACATGTTGAATATTACACACACAATTAAATCAAGATAATATATTACTAAAAACCATTAGATCTATTGACTAGATGACTTTAGACTTCAATGAGGTTTATCTTGATGGTCTTTGACTTGTACAGTCTGTTAGAGAAAATTTTAAGCTTTACAATTTGAGCTAGAAATCACTTCAAGTCTCCAAATTTTTAGGGTAGCTTCTTGGTACTATAAAAAACATCTCTATGTAAACCTTTAATTATAAAATACTTTATACATACCTAAAATAAATTCACAAACTTTCTAGTTCATCCATATTTGTATGACATGTAGTGATGGTTTGGCTAAGTATAAAAACATAGTAAATTATATTTGACAAGCCAAATTTTCCCCATAATATATTTTTATACGCTCAATCACATGACCTAAAAATTTGAACCATATGATCTTACATAAGGGAGTTTATTCATATATCAAGCTACTCTTGGAACCTTCACACATGTGTAATATAAGTTCATCAATATGCCTACTCAAATATTTCTATCACAGAACCAACTATGCCTAAAAAAACATAATGAAGAAATAGATTAATACCATGCACTTGCACAAGATCTCCAATCATCCTTTACCTTTTATAGGACCCATTGCATAGTCTTAAATCAACATACCGATCCCTAAACATCCTTAACCATGCCAAAACTAAAGATCAACCAAGTCTACTTCAAGCATACTAGGACAAGAACACTGCACACTTTATCATTGACACTTAGATTATCAAGACACTTCATCCACTCACCTAGACACCTCCATGACATAATTGAAAACTCTCCAATAGGGACTAGGTTCATCTTTGATGAAGGGATCATGAGATATGGGTTTGGTGTCTTGACCTTGGTTTATAAGGGTAAGGGCTTCATCATGATTGAGAATTAAATTTTTGCATTCATCTTCTTATGCACCTAGGGATAAAGACTCATCTATTTCATCCTTAATTACTATGTCAGCATGGTTCATGAGGTCTTGAATAAAGTTTTGGAAATGATGACATTGACTAATATTATACCCCCATGTTTTGTTATATGTATAATATTTATTAGTTTTATACCAAAAGGGCTTAGGCTTAGTGGGATCAAGATGTCAAATAGGAAGATAGACCATCAGGTTAGTGGAAATGAGTTGTTTGAAAAGGAATTCCAAGGACATAGGAAGAGGGGTATATGGACCCATTTCATTATGTAACTTAGATGTGGAAGCATTGGGTTTTAGATTAGATAATTGTTGACATTATTGGGTGGATATATTGGCAGTAGTTGAGGTGGCCAAGATTAGATTCCCTTTACTAGTATGGGAATGGACAGTTGATGGGTTACGATTAGTAGAGGAAGGCTTGGTGTAGGACTCATAAGAAGGGTCTTGGATGGGGGGTGAAATAATTTGAAAGGGATCAACACCTTTATCAAGTGGAACACTATCATAAGGAACTAAAAAATGATCTCATCCTTATGGGTAACTATATATTGGTCTATGAGAGTGGGGTCTAGCTTCATAGTGGTGGTTGATAAAGGATAGATGATATAGGAAGGGTAAGGATGGTTTATTAAACAAAGTGGTTTTGAAGGACTGATCTAGTATCATTAGGTGATGATGGATGAATGGATTAAATACTAGGATTAGATTTTATATCAATAGTATAATATGTGATAACAACCTATCCACAATGCCTAGGTGTTAAGCTAGTAAAATATATTATGGGTTTGATGGGTGCATAGGTTCCAAAACTATAAATACAATGATTGGATGTGTGCTAGTTGAGTAGCCAAAGATGATTAAACTAAATTGATGATGATGGGTTTTTCTAGATTTATGTTGACAAAGTAACAAAAAAAATAGTAGGATTTCAAATAAGTATGAGATCTAACCATATGATGAGCGATAGTAGACTAGGATGGTAGGATGATAGAGATGGATAAGACTAGCTAAAAACCTTAGATTTATTTGCTTAGGTTAGGATGGGATAATATTATGTGACAAATGATAATGGAATAAGGGCTAGTATACATAGGTGATGATGAAGGTGAGTAGGGATAAAGATGGAGTGGATTAAGACCCAAACATATCCTAACTAGGATAAGATAAGATGGGGTTAGATTAGATAGGTGATGAGGTGACTAGTATAAGGAAAGGTTAAGATAAAAATTTAATTAGGATAAGATGCAGGCTTGAAATAAGATGTGAATGATAAGACCAAATGTGACTAGGATGTGTGAGGGGGTATGACTAATAATTAGTGAGACAAGTATAAAATGTGATTAGAAGGATGTAAAAGATAATAAATTATGTCCAAGATAAGATATAGGTGATGGGGATGTGGCTAAGGATGAGTGGATAATGGTTGAACTAGGATGGGGTAAAGACAAGATGAGAGATGAGATATGTCAATGAAAAGGATACACAAAGACAATATGTGCAATGATAGGATGACAAGGATGTACAAGATGGAATGATGAGACAATTATATAGATGATATATATATATATATATATATATATATATATATATATGATATATGGGTTATGAAAAGACCTAGAAAGGCAATTATAGGCTTGGGTAAATGCTAACTCAGCTCATAAATAGTATTATTTTAGCACAACATATACCCAATCAAGCAAAACATAAACTTATGATTAGAAAACTCAAGGGTGTGTAACCCAATTCTTGCACCATCAAATGACTTAGTGGGTAAGGTGGTAGGTTGGTGACCCATTAAGGATTCAACCAAGTTCTCTTGACCCCATTTGCACATGATCACTACTTGGGATCTAATACTAACTTTGACAATGAGGTGCCTATTATGGCCAAAGGATCCTATGTAAGGTATGTATGAGATCTCTAGGTGTGTCCCCTATATACATGAAGATATAGTTGGGCCCAAGTCCATATAGGATTCTATCTAACTACCTTGTATATTAGAGATTAAATGCCCCTCATTTCATGAAACCCTTTATGGGGAATTTTACTTTGGCACCAAATGATAGCTCTCCTAATTTTTAGACTCTATCAGAACATGGAGTTTGTTCTAGTAAGTGGTGGTGAAATCCATGTCACTGACCCTTAGAAAAAATAAAAAGGGAAGGAGGGTTTATAGGCAATTTTTTTATCCCCAAAGAATCATCATAAGGATGCAAGGGGTAGAGCATCCACCAACCATTGCCCTTGGGATACAGATAAGTAGACCAAAAGATTAATTAATTGATTATGATTAAGTGTGATATATTTACAAGATCAAAAATATAGACAATAATATACAAGATAAAGTGATCAAAAATGATATATACAAGACAAGATGATTAAAAAATATTTAAAATTTATTTTCTAAGTGCCAAATAGAGTCTTTGACTGGTGGCCTACAAGCACACAGTTAGTAGTTTAATTTTGGCACTTAGAGAGAGGTAACCTATAAGACAAATAATCAGTAGTTTTGATTGTTAACCTTCATAGGTAACTTTTAAAGTGAAAGTTAGTAGGTTTAGATAACTTAACTTAGATGGATGAAACTTGAAAATGCACATGTTAATTCAATGCATGAGTCAAATCAAATAGATTATTATAAACAATGTTTGATTTGATTTTGAGACCAATTAATGTTGGAAATTAAATGATTAATATTTTGATAATTTTAGCCTTCGATCAATTTTTCCATAGAACCACCTTTAAGTAAAACATGTCCGTAGGTTTGAATGAATTTATGTTGAAAATTCCACCATTTCCATGTAATTGTTACTCCAATATTAAAAATTAACTATAATATTCTTATTTAATATGATTTAAATCCCCATCAATAAAAGACTAGCCTAAAGGTAATTTTTTAGATAAACATAGAAAATTAGAACTATAACCATTCAAAATAAAACTTTTAACCATTAATATAAGTGATGAAATATAATCAAGATTGTATTAATTTATAGGGTTTATCAGCACAAAAATAAAAAGTCTTTATAATTCAAAGTGAAACCAATATTCAACATCAGAGCTCTATCTTTTTGCCGAAAATTTATTGACTAATGTTGAGACACAAGATTTCAAATTTCAAATTTGCACCAAGAAACTCATAAAACATAAGGTCATTAAATAAATCCTCCAATGCATGGGTTGATGAGAAGCTTACAATTAGAGCAATTTATCAGATCTGATTGGTGGTTCAACTCTAAGCAATTTGGATTCAATTCCACTAGTTTTTGAAGCTTCTAGGGAAGTGAAAGATGTTTTTTTTCTTACTACAAAATCATCATTTATCAATTTTTTTCTAGGCTTTTTATTAATGTAATCATGCCAAAAAATCAAAAAAATATGTCAGAAGCATTGGTAACCAAGAGAAATGTTGAAGCAGAGAGTGGGGAGAAGAATAAGAGGTTTAAAGCTTCTTCTCTTCCTACTGTAAATCCTTCGAGTAAACCTACCAATAAGCATATATAAAATATTGGCATCAAGGCTAAGCCAAGCCCTGCTTTTGCTAAGATTAAGCACAAGGAAGTTAAAAATCCAAAGTATTCAAGTGAGCTTGATAGCTATGAGATGGATGATGATGATGAATATGAGGATGAAAATTATGATAGTGTGGGTGTACAAATGGGTTTGTTGAAAAATCTCGGATCATATTATAAAAATATTAGTACAGAGGTAGTTTAAAATCAAAAATTTTATAACATGTTTAGATCTTGATCATAAACAAATTTGTATAAATGAGTTAGTAATCATATTTTAACATCTTGTTATGAAAAAAAATAAGGACCATGTGATAATGGATTAAAAATAGAGAAACCAACAAATTTAATGCAAGACTACAACACAAAATCATTTGTCTATGAGGAAAACAACTTAGATCTTACTGTAAAATCATTGTTAAGAACAAATGTTTGCTAAGTCTCTATTCTTCTTACAAAGTCACATATTTTTAAATTAGATTATAATCTTATAAAGATACCAATCAAAGAAAATTCAAGTTAGTATAAAGTTACAAATATTAGTTCAAAACTATCAATCATCTAGAACTAACTATAGACAAAAAAGATTTCATGTTTTTGTGGCTGCCTATTTTCCTTCTTTCAGTCCTACAAGCTTAAAAAACATAGGCATAACAAAATAATGTAACAAAAGAGGGTTCCAGTCCCACTGTGTTTGCCAAAATGTAGAGATAAATTTAGGCACAATATGGATTTATCTAAGTAAATTCAAACCCAAACATCAAACTACTTATGCAAAGTATAGAGCCATTAGAACTAAGTGAAACTAGATGAATAAATCATTCAAATATTACACTTAAAATCCCAAATAAAAATTCTCCAAACCATGATTAAATAGATGAAAAATAAAAGGATTAGATTGACATAACTTAGACTCAACAATTTGACATTATGATGCTTGATCAAGGATGTTGGATGTTTGTGATTGAAGGATTATATTGACATGGATTTGCTATAGATTCCCAAATTAGCTCCAATGGAGGAGAAAAGTGGTTTAAATAGAAAGAGGAGGGAAAGATCAATGGTGGAGATTTGAAGTTGGTTGGAGGAAATCAAAGGATGGGAAATAAAAAGAATTTAAAATTCCTTGAAAGCCTCAAGATTTAGAGGATTATAGAGAAGGGTGATAATAGAGAGGATTATAGAATCCTCTAATCATAGAATCTTCTTAGGGATTAATTAGGCTTAGATATAGGATTAGATAGGAATTAGGTGGATGATTAGGGACTAGGGGTGTAGGAGAGGCTAGGACTAGGCTAGTGTAGGTGGGTAGGTGGGTCATGGGAATTTAAAATTATCAAATAATAAGTAAGTGGGATTAGGATGGGATAATAGATATTTAGGATAAATTAAATGATTGGTGGGGTTGAATAAGGTTATTAGATGATGAATAATGATTGGGGGATATTAGATAAATAATTAAAAAGGGGGGATAAATTAGTGGGATGAAAGGTAATAAATGAGATGAATGGAATTAGTGCCGGCTAATAGGAATATTAGTGACAATAATGTAGGCAAGAAAATTTAGATGCATACACCTAGAGTTCATGAAACCTTTATAGAGGTATTTTTTTAAACTCCACTACAAGAATGACCACTAGACCCTAGATAAGCATCCATATAGAGGGAACCTAGGGATGAAGAGGAGGATGACCTACAAAAGTCCAAAGTTTGAAGTTTTTTGGGATTTAAAAGAAAAGCAACACTTCATGAGAGTGTAAAGTCAGGTAAGGAGGTTACTCCTTTAATTACTTCAATTCCTCTTCTTTCCACTATCCCTTTGATTTCTATTGTTTTTCCACTACTATTATTTCATTAGAATCTAGTGTTTATAGAACTAGTTTGGTTTCCTTTGTCCCAATTATTTATGGTGTTCCTACATTCTCATTACATCCTATTATTTACACCACTCCCTTGGTTTTTATATTTATAGTTGTTTCCAATTTTGGTATTGGTTATCCAACCCATATCACCTCCACTTACACTATTTACACTCCAATTACCATTTCCCCTATTTCTCCCAAGACTAAAAGCATTCACTTCAATAAAATGAAAGGAGTTATGGAAAGTTCCCATATACATGTTCCTCTACTCAATTGGGATTACCAATGCCTTTTTCAAGTTCTACCTAGTTCACTTTCATTATCTAAATAAAGAAATTTGGAAAGAATAAGTTGGTGTATATAATCCATCTAGTGCCCTAATTTAATGGTATTGATCAGTCTAAGATCATTTGGCCATTATTACTAGACCCCTTATAGGATTAAAATTTGATCAATCCTTAGGGGACCTTATAGTTGAGAATATAGTTAAGGACACTCAACCAATTGACTCCACTCAGCTGGTGATTCCACAATGGGCCTAACTTGGGATCCCAGGCCTCCCAAAGGCACAATCTAATAATAACAAAGATTCCTTCAATGAGTTACATATTTGAAAAATCTATAACAACCATCAAAAGAGAAAAAAAAGAGGAATATGGAGGATGATTTTCGTAGGATCATATTTTTAGAGGAAAGATAAGATGTCTTCTCTTTATCAAAGATGAAGAATATGAGGTAGGGTGAGTCCCCCTATAATGAAGACTTCAATACCTACCTTATGAATCAAATAAAAGCTTTGATAGAGATTCATGAGGGGACTAAATAGGCTAGGAGGGAGCTAAAATAAGATCTAAAATAAGTAACAAAATAACTTCAGGTTGTTCAAGTCCCTGTGAAATTGAAAATGATGTTCAGAATGAGGCCCTTAGATTATACAATACCATGGATGCTACTAGTTTAATGAGAGATGAATTAGCTCCTCTTATTATTGAAATATCTAAATTATTTAATTATTCAAATGATGACAAAAATAAATTGAAATTTAATATTTTGTATACAACTAATAAGGCTTATAGCCATTCAAACTTGATGACACCATTAGAGGCATCTAATGCCTTGAATTTGGTTCTCATCTAGATGTAAAAATATCTAGACTAGGTTTCTAATGCAAAGGGATTAATACCAAAGTTTACAAAGCATGAGAAACTATTTTTTTTATTTTAGATGAGATAAAAATTTCCTAGGCTACAGACTCTAAAGTGTAGTTAATAAGTAGAGCTAGTTTCAACTAGTTGTCTCAACAAGTTTCAACCAATTTCAAGAACAATATTCAAGGGTTGGCATTGGAATAAATTTAATAAAATATCAATTTTGTGAGGAATAATGTTACCAAAGTGGATATTTTTAGGTGGATTTATAACCACCAAGGCTGAACATCCATGATTAATGGCACAAGTAAGCAGGGTACATCAACCACCTCTTTTGAACATGGACATTATTAGGTTTTAGCATGGGGTCATTTTTTAATATTACCAAGATTTGGAATCAAATAAAAAGGTGGTTATGGCCACACCATCCATTTCAACTCATTTTACCAATCATGTACCTCCTATTATTTTAGGATCAACAGTGTAACCATCAACCTCAACTCAACCTTAGTTTTAAGAGGCTAATTTTGTGTGAATTTTGCATGAAGAGTTGATAGATGCAACTAAAGTCTTTTTATGTAATAGGCATGTAATATTAAACTAAAGGCTATGTAAAGCATGCACATATTGCATTGTGTTATATGAGTTAATTTATTTTGGAGATACGGTTGTGATCAACTATAGTTCTAAATGTATGCCTTGTAACAATTAGAACTAGCATTCTAATTATATACATGTAAATTATTATTTTGCATGGATTTGAGGGATGAGGAAGGTTCCCCCCAAATATATATATATATATATATATATATATATATATATATATATGTATATATATATATATATATATATATATATATGTATATGTATATGTATATATATATATATATATATATATATATATATATATATATATATATATATATATATATATATATATATATATATATATATATATATACATACATACATGTAATTACCTCTTTTCAAAGGGTTGAAAAATTATCAATATAGGAAGAAGTCTTTTGATTGTCATGTGATTGTGTCAATGTTTCTCCATTCTAATTCTATGTAATTACTTATGTTTTGTTTTCTTGGTTGTTTGATTCAAAAATTTGAAGTGTGCAAAAGATATAGATGATTCCTTATTTATATTATTAATATATGTTGATTTAAGATGTGCAAATAGATATTCTATGATTAGTAAGTATCATTAATTTTATACAATTAGTGTGTTCAACAATCTAAGATATAATCTATTGAATAAGTGTGTTTAACAACAACTCTAATGGTAGAAACCTTTGGTTGAGATCTTAGAGTTTACTTAAATAGACCAACAATAAAGTGATCATTCTTTAAATCATAGAGCTTTCTATTCTACTCTACCTTTCCCTCTTTCTTAGAGTTTCTTTCATTAAAATCTACCCAATTTATAATATGTTCCATCCATCCAACTTAGCTAGTTTTTAATTTTATTTTTAGGTTTCATTCACATACACTTGATTAACAACCTACATGTTTATCTTATTATTGCATGACCTAATTGTTTAACCCATACTTGAAACTCATGCCTTGGAGTGGATTTTACTTTTATTGAGATACTAAAATGTTAGAGGTTACCTAGTTAAATCTTTGGGTGTGTATAATACCCATATCAACATAAAAAATTTGGAGCTATAAGGAGGTAAAATTCTATGCCTTCCATATTGAGAGGTTATCCCCTACATTTGAGTTACACTGGAGACACCTAAGAGAGTTACCAAGTCTAGAGCCTAAACTCATCTTTTGGTTTCACCTATTTTAGTACATTAAAGTCTTAGACATGCACTAGTTTTTCTTATGATACCTCAATCTAGGACAACTTCTCCAGTTTGAAATATCCATCTAATTCATCATCCAATGGCTCAACCACCTTGGTTAGTCAAATATACTATTATCATCCCTAGGGATGTGCATAATTTACCAAGGAATCCATATGATTATATGCGTTCTTTCTCCCCTTTAGGAGGAAGAACAATGGAGGAACATATCAAGTCCTTCAAGTTTTCTTTGAGGTTAATTAAAATTCACTGATGAAGATGTTTCATGTAGGATTTTCCCATTCACATTTAAGGATGTTGCCTATGATTGGTACCTCAATATAAAAGAGAATTCAATTAATTCTTGGAATGCATCTCAAATCACTTTTCTTTCCCAATTTGGATAGGTTATTTTTATCACCACATATTTCACCCTAGAGGAGGTTGTTTGAGCCTACTCTAGGTTTGGTAAACATTGGAATACTTCTGGGTATGTTGGTTTACCTATAGTTGAAGTAGACCTCTAGGTTTAAGGGATAGTTACTTGAATTGATACTGAAATGCTTATCACCTACTTTAACTAAATTTTTTTTGGAAAAGGGGTATAAATATGAATGAAATGAAAATATTCTAAGGATGTGATACACCATAATTCTTTCCACAATGCTATCATACTTATTTCACTAAGAAAAAATACCCACAAACTAGCTTTAAAGTCCTCAGATGTTCTAACATTAGTATTTCAATATAGAGGTGATATGCATAAGACAACTCAAGGTAAATAGACCAAAGATCAGATTATTGTATCTAAACAAAATTTTACACTTGAAAGGTTCCAAACACACTATATACACTCTATATGACCTATTAGAATGATAACTCCTTATATTAGACATGAAAGGATAAGGAAAAGCAAGGATAAAATCACTAGACCTAACTATTAATCACTTTACACACTTAGATAAGATGTTTATGAACTCAAAGTAATATTACGTATATTATTCAAAATCAAAGTAGAAAATCAAACCAATATGGCTTCACCATACATGGTGTGTAATTATGAAATAAGAGTCAAAATGGCTAGTACTTATAGAATATGAGAGAGAAAAAAGAAGAATGAAGTCCAAGAGTCACAAGAATAGGTTTCAAGATGATATAAAGTGTTACATTTATAGGAGAAATGAATATAGAACAAACCATAAAAGGTCTACTTGGATAAATGTTCTTCCAAATCATGAAACTCCTCAAATATGGCATAGGACTCTTCAATTACTTGCTTAGAAATTACTTTCATCATTTGGCCTTCCTTGAATGATCCAAAATATACTAGGGATATATGTGATCATTAAAATATGAGGTAGGAGATAGAAATAGGTTTAAAATTTATTTTATGTGTCCCTAATCATCATTATTCTTTTGGACAAGTGTTCTCACTACCTATAATGATAATCACCCTTCGTTCACTCACCCTTCACACTTGGTACCAAGATGGTCTTTAGTTTCTCAAACCATTCCATACAGAAGATGATGTGGCACTTTTAAAGGGTTATCAAGACTCTATATTCATTAGGTAGACCTTAAAATGCCTCCCAATTAGAGTTATCACTTTCTCACTTGGTGACCATTTTTCACTCATTATGTCATTCTAGACTAGCTGAAGTAGAGGTATTAGTAAAGATACCTATGATCTCTCCTAAATCAATAAATGTATTTGAGGAGTTATATTAGGTCCCAATATATCTCCCAAAGTGATACTCACCTATTAACTCCCCCTTGAATCTATAAAACATAAAAAAAGTATTAAGAAAACTAGTTTTACACCCTATCCATACAAGTAGGGTAGAATAAAAATTGATGGGAATGATCCTCAGGGAGTCCTATAAAGATAAAATTCACTTTCCTACTAAAAATATCCCTCTAAGATGCATTTCATTCCACCTTTTCTCTATTGGGTCCTTATCAAGGGTTTTGGAGGGCTTTGAGTAATTTTCACCCTTAAGGATTGTTCATAAAAGTTTGGTATTAGAACCCTAAATAAATTCAACTAGATCCTTATTTGGTACCATATTTAACTTATCTTATATCCTTAGTTTCCCATTCTAAGCCTTTATATAGGTGTGAGCTTCCAAAGTTGGCCTCTCAATTCCTTTCCTTCATTCTATGCAAGTTATCATGTTCTTGAGCCAAGAAATGGATCATATGTGGCTATCTCTATAAACCATAAGCTATATCACACCTTATAAATAGCTATAAATTATATTCAGTGTTATGTAAATTTCACTTGGTGTTGGAAATGGAATTGGACCCCCCTTAGACAATAGTCCTAGTCTAGGTCTAGTAGGATTTAACTATGCATAATTACTCATCAACACTTCTGAGTAGTTCCTCAAGTGTTGGATGGTGGAGCTTGATATTATTTTAATTCCCAATTCCCAATAATGGGGTATGGGAGGGGAAATGACCCCCCCCCACTATGGTCACCCTAGAGGTATGAAAAATGCATTATAAAATATTATAATTTAATAGTTAATTTAGACCGTTTATTATTAGGTTTAGATCTAATGGTAGAAATTAAGTTAGTAAATTTTGCCCTAATTTGTAACCCTCCTTTGATATGAGTGCATTTTAATCAAGAAGATAAGGTTGAGAGTGAAGAGGATATTGTAGTGGATGTATTATAGATTTTTCCCTTCATTTTTTTGAGCTAAATAATAAGAAGGATTTGTAGTTTCTATCTAGATGTAGCTCATATTGGGTGATCCACATTAAATCTATATCTCTATTCTATTGCATTTTATAAAATTTAAATCTATATAATTTCATTATTATTTCTCTACATTCTATATTCATAATAACTAGTATCAGAGACAAAGGTTTATTTGGTAGATAAACTCACAGGGAAAGAGGATTCTTAGTTCGAGTGGGAGTAATGGCAGAAGAAAGCAAGTTTAAGGTTGATAATTTCAATGGCCAAAGCTAATAGATATGGAAGATGTAAATGGAGGACTATTTATATCAGAAGGATCTTTTCCTACCATTGGATGGAATAGTAAAGAAGTTGATGACTATAAAGGATGAAGATTGGGAGCTTCTTGACAGAAACACACTAGGAATAATACGAAATGCCTAGTAGCATCATTGGCTTTTAATATTTAAAAAGAAAAGGCAATAACAAATGTGATAAATCCATTAGATAGAGTGTATGAAAAACCTCAGCCTCCAAAAAGGTATTTCTTATGAAGTATTTATTTAATCTATAAATGTTAGAAGGCGTGTCTATTGTTGACCATTTAAATGAATTTAACATGGTCACAAATCAATTAAGATCTATAGGAGTAAATTTTGATGATAAGGTTAGGGATTTTTTCATTGTGTTCTCATTTCTAGAAAGCTAGAATGGCTTGGTCATGGCTATGAGAAATTCTATCTTTGGATCAAACACATTAAAGTTTGATGATTTTATTGGTATTAATTGTAGTGATGAAATGTGATAGAAAATCATAGGTGAGACATCAGATAATGATTTGACTAGAAGAATAAGGGAAGACAAAAACATAGAGGAAAGGGTCCAAGGAATTATGGGAAGTATAAGAATGGTATATCTAAATCTAGAGGATCATTGGTATGATGGATTTGTGGGAAGAAAGGACACTTGAAGAAAGATTGTTGATTTCAAAAAAGAAAACAAGGAGATGGACAATAAGACAAAAATTAGGAAGAAAATGTAGTAGGTGATGTGTTACAATATGCTTTAATCCTTTCTTTAGATAATATTAATGATTTTTGGGTGTTAGATTTAGGGGCTTCGTTCCATGCTACACACCATAAGAAATATTTTCAAGACTATGATCAAGAAGATTTTGGGTAGGTTTATTTGGGTGATGGTGAACCCTATAAAATTGTAGGAAAGGGTAAGATATAGATAAAATTTTAGAATGGAAACAAATGGTTTCTAAAATAAGTGAGGCATGTTCCTAAGTAAGAATAAATCTAATTTCATTAGGGCAGCTAGGAAGTGAGGGTTGCATAACTACATTCACAAAAAATTCATGGAAGGTCACTATAGGATCACTGGTAAAATCAAAAGGAGAGAAGGTAGGTACATTGTATTTATCTAATGGTGATCTTTACTCTTATATTTCTCTAGATTCTATAGAAGTGGATACAAAATTATGGCACCATAGACTTGGGCATATTAGTGAGAAGGGGATGCAAGTTCTCCACTCAAAGAATTTGTTGCCATATTTAAAGAAGGTGGATTTGGATTTTTGTGAGCACTGTGTGTATGGAAAATAGAAGAGAGTAAAATTTCTTAGATTTGGGAGGACAAAGAAGGATGAAAAGTTAAATCTTGTGCATACAAATGTATGGTGACTAGCTCATGTATCATCCCTTGGTGGCTCTTCTTATTATGTTACTTTTATTGATGATGCAACTATAAAAACTTGGGTTTATTGCATACAAAATAAATCTAATGTTTTTAATACTTTTAAGAAATGGAAAGCTTTGGTTGAGAATGAGATAGAAAATAAGTTGAAGTGTGTCAGATTAGATAATGGAGGTGAAGACTGTAGCAAGGAGTTTGATAATTACTATTCATCCTAAGGGATTCATAGAGAGAAGACATTTCTAAAAACACAACAAAATGGTGTGTTAGAAAGGATGAGCAAGAAAATCATGGAGTGTGCAAGGAACATGGGATTGTATGCAGGGTTACCCTTACAATTTTGGGTAGATGTTGTGGATATTTATATTTACTTAATAAATAGAGGGCCTTCAAGTACTTTGGATGGTGGCATTCTAAAGGAAGCATGGACAAGTAAAATGGTAGATTATTTTTTTTAAAGACTTTCATTTGTGAAACATCTGTACATATTGATAAAGAAAATAGAATCAAGAGGCAAAACCCAAGAAATATAATTTGATTAGATATGAAGGTAATGATTTTGGTTACCATTTATGGGATATTGAAAATCGCAAAATCATTATGAGTAGAGATGTGATCTTTAATGAAAAGGTCATGTATAGAGATCACTTACAGGAAAATAAATAAGAAAATTCAAGTATAGAATATGCATTACTTGATGAAATTACTAGAAATGATATTCCAAAAGTGCCAAAAACTCAGAATGTGTAACAACTACAACAAGTACCTCAAACTCTTGGAAGTGTAGCTAGAAGATCTAATCGAGTAAGTAGACTCCCTAAACATTACTCTCCTTCACTTTTATTATTTATTATTAATTGATGGTGGTGAGCCACAAATCTATGAAGAATAAATGCAAGTAGAAACCCAAAAGAACTAAAGCAAGGCATGAAAGAGGAGATGGACTCCTTGATACATAACCAAAATTGGGATTTGGTTTAGTTTCCTATAGGTAAAAGAGCATTGAAAAATAAATGGGTTTATAAGTTGAATGAAGAATATGGAGGAAAAAATAGGTACAAGGCTAGACTTGTTGTAAATGGGTTTGCACAAAAGAAAGGTATTGACTTTGATGAAATATTTTCTCCAATTGTTAAAATAAATTCTATAAGCACTTTTTAAATTTTGGTTGGAGTAGAGGATTTTCACCTTGAATATTTAGATGTGAATATTTCATTCCTTCATAGTGATTTGGAGGAGGAAATATATATGGAGAAACCATAAGGATACAAAGTCAAAGGTAAGGAGAAAATAGTGTGCAGGTTGAAGAAGAGTTTGTATGGCCTAAAATAAGCTCCAAGATAGTGATATTTTAAATTTGACATGTTTATGATAGGAACAAGGTTATAGTAGATGTCATTATGACCACTATGTTTACTTTAAGAGATTAGATAATGACAGTTATATTATATTGCTATTGTATGTAGATGGCATACTTATTGTAAGGTCTAACATGCATGATATAAATGAGCTAAAAAGAAAACTAGCAATTTCATTTATAATGAAGGATTTGGGTGCTACAAAACAAATCCTTAGTATGATAATAACAAGAGATAGAAAAAATAGGAAATTGACATTATCTCAAGAAGAATAAATCCATAAGGTGTTAGTCAGGTCCAATATGCAAGATGCAAAACTTGTGATTACACCTTTGGGAGGACACTTAAAATTAAGCAAGGAATAGTGTCTTAAAACATAGGAAGAAATTAATTACATGACTAAAGTACCATATGATTTATAAATTGGAAGTTTAATGTATGCTTTGGTGTACACTAGACTAGATATTACTCATGTAGTGGGAGTTGTTAGTAGGTTTATGAACAATATAGGAAAAGAGCATTGGGATGCAGTCAAGTGGATTCTTAGGTACTTAAGAGGGAACACTGATAGACATTTATACTATGAAGGGTTAGATGTTACCTTACAAGGATATGTTGATGCAGACATAGATAGAGATTTAGATGGAAGGAGGAGCACCATAGGTTATTTATTCACTATCATTGACACATAATTTAGTCGGATTTCAAAATTGTAGAAGATAGTTGCTTTATCAACTATAGGGGTAGAATATGTTATAGCTAAAAAAGATAGCAAGGAGATGATATGGATGTAATGGTTCATGGAAGAGTTGAGGCATAAGTAAGAAGATTGAAATTTGTATAGCGATATCCAAAGCATAATTCATTTAGCAAAGAACTTGACATTCCACTCAAGAACCAAACATATAAAACTCAGGTATCACTTCACTCAATCAATTTTGGAGGATGGTCAACTAAATTTACAAAAGATCCATACAAGTCAAAATCCTATAGATATTCTAACAAAGGCAGTCACTAAAGATAAGCTAGAGAGTTGTTCAACTTTAATAGGTCCTCAAGGATAACAAGGAAGATAAGAAACATGCTAGGGTTAAAGTTCAAAGAAAAGAATAAGTAAGAGTTGTAGTGGTGGAGTTGCAATAATCAGTCTCCAAGTGGGAGATTATTGGATGGTGGAGCCTAATCTTATTTTAATACCCAGTTCTTGATAGGGGGTGTGGGGGGGAAACTTCCCCCCCCCTCCACTAGGGTCACCATGGGGTTTTAGAGGGTCGTGACCTATTTTGGAGCCCCCTTGGTAGGGATTCAGGGGTAGTGACCCCAAAGTAAAATTTTGTGGAAAATGCATTATAAAATATTGTAATTTCATAGTTAATCTAGATAGTTTACTATTAGGTATTAGATCTAATGGTAGAAATTAAGTTAGTTCATTTTTTCCCTAATTTATAACACTCCTTTGATATGAGGGCATTGTAATTAGGTGGAAAAGGGTGAGAGTGAAGAGGATATTATAGTGGATGCATTGCAGGTTATTCCTTTCATTTTGTTGGATTGAATAAAAAGAATGACTAGTAGTTTCTATGTGGATGTAGCCCATATTAGGTGAACCACATTAAATTTGTGTCTTTATTCTATTGTTTTTTCTAAATTTTAATTCTATCTTTATTTTATTATTATTACTCTACATTCTATATTCCTAACATCAAGGTTATAAAGCCTTATCTAGGTTTGTTCATGTCTAGAACAACTTCTTATATCTCCTTTCAAGATTTTCATAGCTCTCAACTCACCTTATCATTATATCTCACTAAGCCTATAGGGTTTGTACATCTGGGAGTGCCCTCTATTTGAGATAAAATAGAGGGAACTTCACCTATTGCATTAGAAAATGTGAACATGTAAGGATATTTATAATGTCATGGGGATCCTCTACATAAATTTTTAAGTTTGGTTTAAACTCCTAGCACCTCCAAACACCTAATAACCCAAGACAAACCTCTTGGACACTCACTAACTATGCAAGGTTTGAGTATGGACTATAGGTTGCAAGTTGAAACCTCTCTATACTATATTTACATATTATGGGAGTCTCATGAAATGGTCTTACTACTATGGACACAACTTAAATAGGTTTATCATTTCAAACTTTGTCAAACTCTCAATGTAGACCCCTCATTTGGACAAGTTTGATTGACAGTCAATTGTGACTATGTTGCTTGCTCCAAAGTACCATACCTATAGGTGAAAATTTATATATCTATGCATTGTATATCATTATGTGTTCCCCTTGAAATCATCCATGTCCCCTTAAACTTTATTTTAGTGCACTTTATGCTAAAAAACCATGTGATGAGGCCAAACTGCTATGTTAGTGCACGGTCACCCTATAGTTGACTGTAGGTGACCACTTTTGGATCAAAAAGACACCTATAAGTTGTAATGCATAATCCTTTTCATGTCTAGGTTCTCTTAAAATATTTTATTCTCATTTAATGAGTTAAATATACTCATATCATGCTTATAACTAGATCAATACACCCAATGTTGTGTTTAACCTACATTATCATATTACAGTTGGTTGTAGGTGACCCTTTTGAGGGTAAAAGTGCACCTATAGGTGGATATTTCAATTTAAACCCTTTAATTTTTGTCCCTTCAATGTTATTTGGACCCTTGGTGTTTTTATGTCAATGGGGTCATTTTCCATGGAGATGTTCTCTTATCCTACCACTTTATACTATGAGGTCATTATAGGATTCAACATAATATAGAAAACACTAAAAAAGTGCAGTGAAAGAATGCATAAGTTGGGAACCCTCTAACACTATACTCTTGGAACCAAACATCCACTCCCTTTGTTCAAATAGTCTCTCCTATGATAGGGATATATGATAGAATCATTTATACCTATATATACTCCATGTTACATTGTTATATGGAAGCACCAAAAGTATATAGGGATCTTTTTTGGAATTTTTAAGGTAACAGATCCCTGAAACAAATTTAATAACTTGAAGTGACTTCTCAATTCTACTTTCCCTTCACATTTTTACTATTGATTACTTATGACATCCTAAATATTTTAATACCTTAATTAAGGTATCCAATATGCTAAAACACCTCCATGCAACATTATTAAGTCTTTGTAAGAGCCACTTGTAGGTGAATGCGTAGTTTACAGGGTAGAGAAGGCAAGTTATCAATAATGTGCATGGTTTATGGGCTTATAACCTATATTAGACATTATAAAAGTCTATAAATGGATCCTCTCCACCTTTAATTACTTCAAACAAGTCAAATTCCTCATTTCAACATGTTTAGCTTCATTTAGGGCACCTGTAGGTGCACATTAATGTTGCAAGCCTATGTATGGAGTCTAAATTAGTTACCATAGTCTATCTTATGTCATTTTAGGGATAAAATTTATTTCTAATGTTTCAATAATATGTTCAACCTATTTATAATATTCATTTACCTTTCATGACTATGCTCATAACCTTCATTCATCTTATGATATATGGATACTTGTAAGAACTAAGTATGTGTTATGTTCTTTGACTACAAATCCATATATAATAATCATTGAAACTAAGATTTGTAATTATGGATATTCACATGTCATGAAAAACATGAAATATAACATATCACATTCACTAGATACCATTATATGAACAAGGACCTATGTACATGGTGAAATATGCCTACAACTTAGCAATGGTGATTTCATCTTACAACCTAATTTGTTTGGCTCATCCACTCACATTCAAATGTGAAAAAAAATATGGCAACAATGAGATAATTAATTAAAAACATTTATAAACAATTTAAACAAGTTATTTATAATGACCAGTTCATACAAGAAGAAAACCTGTAGGGTTTGGGGATTATCATGAAAAATGAGATAGTCAACTTATAAAGGATGGTTATTAAAGAATAGGAAATAAATAATTTAAATAATACCATAAAAATTAATTAAACCAAGTTTAATAACACCACCAAATATAATTTGACCTGAAACCTCTCTTACTAGTCATACCATCAGAAGACATGTTGACCAGTATTACATGTCTAGTGGAGCGATCAAGAACCAGAATGGTTTTTAGCCATTTTTTATGCTTCTAAATCATATAAAACACTTAAATGGAGTAAGGGAAGATAAATGGTCACTTCACATGCTTTCCACATGTGCCACACTCCTATATAGGTCATATAACTTCCAAAACCTCCTTCTATTCAACTATTTTATTGGTTTCAATTAGGAACCTAAAAGTTTTCAATTATAACTACAAGATTAATAATTTTATGTTTAAAGAGAGTTTATAACACTTTTATACCAAGTAAAACTATACTATCTTCATAAATGGCACAACTATGACCCCTAAGTGACATAGAATAACTTAGGACTAAATTGGACTATGACCAAGACTAATAGATCATTCAATGACATAAAATTGACCATGACACACCCTATAACATTATAATATACCCATATATCAATTTTTCTACTATAGAGGGTTGACCTATTCTGACTTGTGGTCAAAATAGTCAATAGTTACCAACCCTAGTTTGATATATCTACATTTCACTAGTATGAAGAGTGAGCCTAATGAGCCAAACTAGGATTTTATCACAAGATTATAGAATAAGTAAACCTAATTGAGTCTATCATATAAACTAAAATAATCTCTATCATTGGATATGTACAATAATTCCTTGGTTTTAATTACTATAATGTTTTTATGAAGATCTGTTACTACCAACACTCTAGAATTAGCATATGAATAAGCTATCAATATTGATAAATATCTCAATCATCATGTACCAAGCACCCATAACATCATTTAGTGTTTCCAAACTTTGAATCAAGTGCCTCATGTGAATCAAAATGTTCTTACATTCAAATATAATCAGTTGTATACACTACCTCCTTTGACATAATTGACAACAAATTAGAATTATGGTTATATGAACAACCATGTACAAATGAATGGTCATTATCAAAACCAAAATTCAATCCCATCCAATATTTTATTTTCATATGGTTTTGTTTTTACCAAATCAAAATCAGATTCTATACAGAGAATGGTTCAAAATTTGAGCAATGAGTTCTTGAATATGTAGAGGAAGATGGGTAATGCTACTGGTCAAAATAATAATCATAATTTTAGGTTCTAAAGATACAAAAAACCTTTAAATTAGTCTATAAATAATTCATACCAATAAAAACAACCCAATTAGTTTCCATAAATAAATATAGTGGAGACATCTATACCTAATTGGTGTAGAGTTCATAATACATCACAACATGGTGAACTTAATTGTGTTGAATTTTGTGCAGCATTTGAAATCTTCCAAAGGGAGATGGTAAGGCAAGATTTAATTAATAACCCACCAAATTTCCCCCATGAATCTAGTTCCTCAAATAGTGCTATGGTTTTTGAAACTCATGAGTCTCCTTTCACAAGTAAGGATGATAATATATGAGAGGATAATTTTGATGTGCTACATGACTTTCAATAGTATCAAAAAGGCAATTATAATTTAAGGAATAAGAAACCCTTCATAACATCTACTCTTCCAAAGAATACCACTATTTCACCGAATCTATAGGTTGATAGTAATCCACTTCATCTAAAAGGGAATGATCAACCCCAAAATAAGGAGGAACTAAGAAAAATAAGATATAACATTTTTGAAGATATGAATAAGATTAAATCAAACATCCCTTCATGAATTAGCTCATATCAGTGAAGAGAAGGAACTTAGGAGGAGGTCTATCATAGGAAAGTTTGTTGTAGAGAAGACAATGGTTGCTAATACAAATGTTATATACAAGAGTAAGATAGAAGTTCCTCCCTTATTATTGACGATCAGATCATTTACAAATAATATGCATAATTAATCTGTTGATTCTAGAGATTTGACTACTGTGATGCCAACTTCTATTTTACAAAATCTTGGATTGAATCCAAACCCATCTAAGAGGATAGTTTCAAATCTAGATAAAATAGTGGTGCATGTAGTTGAAGAATTAAATGACATATGCATTCAAGTGCCATCTGAGCCATGTGTATAGATGACTATTGACATACTTTTGGTATATATCCCAAAAGGATACAAACTCTTTCATAGTATAAGTTGGTTAAACATGTTTAATGGGTATGTAGAAACAATCTTCTCTCATATTTGGTTAACATAGAAATGTATTTCAAACTATATTCAAATTGATCAGAAACTAATAATGAAGCATCCCATCATAGAGTACAATACTGAGAATGAAGAGGTAAGCTAAAAATATCCTAACCTTTGAATTTATACCTTTATCATAAAGTATGAGGCATAAGAACCAAAAATCCATGAAAATTCCCAATTATGGGCTTTCCATTTCGATGATCCAATATCCAAGTAAGGATTGGGCATTGGTGTTGAATTATTTGGTCTAAAAGGTAAAAATTACCTAAAGGCATATATGTTATAGTTCCCTTGTACCACTAATAGAGCAGAGTATGAGACACTAATTTTTGGATTGTAGTTTACTCTCAAAAGTAATGTCAAGTAGCTACTAATATATGGAGATTCAGAGATGGTAATTAATCAAGTCAAGAATAAATACCAATGTAAGTTATCATAGCTAAAGAGGTACACACATAGATCTTAAGATATGAATGAGTCCTTTGAGGCCTTTAATATAGTGGTTATTCCTAGAGAAAAAAATTAGGATATTGATTTATTATTTGCTTAAACTACAAACTTATCACCATTGCAAGAGTTCAAGGTAAAGATATTTTTCATAGATCTAGTAACTTGCCCACTTGTTTTTTATAATGTGCAAAATTTTTAGGTCTTCAATGATGACCAGTAAAATTTTGAATTCCTAAAAAATTAAAGTCAATTGGAGTCTTAGATAATTGATGATAAGGATATCAATTATCTATGTTAGGAGGAATCAAGAGGAGTCATTTAGTTGAAATAAAATTGTCTACCTTTAGGAATGGTTTATTTGAAAAGGGAGTTTGATCTAGATCCCCAAGTATAGGAGAAAATACATCCTAAATTAAATTAATATGAGTTTAACAAGGATAATTCAGGGGACGAGTGTGATCTAAACTAAATCAACATTGGCCTCAACTGCACTCCAAAAGAAAGACAAAGGTTGAAGTATTTACTCACCCCATATAAAGATGTGATTACATGGACATATGAATACTTGAAGGTTTTTATGCCAAAGGTCATCACACATAAAATCCCATTAAATCTTGACCATAAGCCATTTAGATAGAGATAAAGGCCAGTCAATCCTATCTTGGATCCTCACATTTAGAAGGAAGTCAAAAAGTTTGTAAATACAAAAATAGTTTTCCCTATCAGACATTTTACCTAGGTCACCAACTTGGTTACATTCAAGAAAATCAATGGGTAAATCAGATTATGTGTCAATTTTAGGAACTTGACTAAATTTTTTGAGAAAGACAACTATCCTATGCCTTTCTTAGATGAGGTGATCTAGAGAGTAAGTGGTTATAGAATAAAGTTCTTCTTGGATGTATTTTAAGGATATAACAAAGTGTTGGTTGATTTTGAAGGCAAAATGAAGACTAAATTTACCACAAAATGGAATATTTATGCATACAAGAGGATGACTTTTGTCCTACTTAATGTAGGATCTATCTTTCATAGGGTAATATACCATGAATTCCAAGGGATTACAGGTAAATGTGTAATCATTTATATGAATAACCTAAATGTTTTCTTAAAGAACAAAATTGATCATGTAGGCCATTTATAGTCAATATTTGACAGATGTAGAAGGTTTGGAATATCACTTAACCAAAATAAGAGCATATTTGGTGTTATTGAGAGCAAGCTCTCAGACCTAATTATCACCAAAGAATGAACTACAATTGACTCAAATAGATTTCAAGGGATTTCAAAGATTACATTCCCAAACAACAAGAAGGATATCAAGTCTTTATTTGGAAAGATAAATTTTGTGAGGAAGTTTATCTTAGGCTTTGCAAAAATTGTTAGATCTCTGAATTGAATGCTCAAGAAATATGCTAAAGTAGAGTAGACACTAAAGGCTTGAATTTATTTTCAAGACATCAAAGATGTATTATCTCAAGCCCTAGTACTAATAAGCCTAGACTTAATTAAAGATTTATTCTTGTATGCATTCACTTTGGAACATATAATTAATGTTGTGCTTAATTAGAGGAAGGATGACAATGAAAACCTTATTGCATTTATGAGCACAAATTTAAAATAAGTAGAGATCGAGTATTCCATGATAGATAAGCAAATATTTTCCCTTATCAAAGTGGTAAATAAATTTTGACACTACATATTAAGGAATAATACCATCACCATTATACTAGACCCCACTATCAAGCTCACTTTTAGGAATTAAAAATTGGGAGAGCACATAGGAAAATGGATGGAAAAATTGTTGGAGTCTAACATAGAAATTAAGCCTATCAAAATTATCAGGGGACAAGGCATAATTCAGAGTATAATTGATACTAGTCCATACATTACCATTGAGTGGGTTTGAAAAAACTAGGTATCTAAAGAAGATTGGTATACTAACATAATTCAATATTTACTCATAAGTACTTATTCCCCTGAGCTTAATAGATATCAAAGGAGAGATTTGAGGTTCAAGTATGTTCACTACATGATCAAAAAAGGGGTTTATATAGAACACATTATGAAGGCATATAAATGAGATGTGTATCAAGAGAAGAAGATCAAGAAATTATGAAGAACTTACACCTAAGTATAGGTAATGGTCATCTATCTGGAAACACCATAGACCATAATATCTTTAGAATGGGCTATTACTAGTCAATAGTCTTTTAATGATACACATGTTCATGTAAGAACATGTCATGATTGTCAGGTTTTGGAAAAAAGAGAATTACACACAACAATGTCATTAGAGCCTATTATTAAAGGAATACATGTTGGTAAATTTTGGCCTACATACAAAAATCTACCTAAATAGACCATTTTATAAAGGTCTTGGTATGAAATGATCAACTGAGCAGAGTTTTGGATGGAATGAGTGGACCCAAATAATTAAGAAGACCATCAATTTTTCATGATGTTTCAAGCATTTAGGAACATGAATTAGGTTGCACAAAGGCTTACAAATTCATTAGATCCTTCTAAAGGGACAATGGATTCTTTCATAAGTCTAAAACAAACCAAACCATCACAAGCACATCATGTAGAAATGGATGGGTTAGCTTACTTGTACCTTTTATAAGTATGTTCAAAAACCCTAAAGGATCACATAGAATCAATGTTCTTCATGCCTTGGTCTTTCTCTACAAATTTCATGTCTCAATGAGTTCTCTATCTCAAGATATAAGTATTCAAATTTTAGCTTGTAGAATGAAATGTTTGAGTGGATGTCAAATTCAAGCCATAGTAAATAACTATTTGGATTTAAAAATCATTAGATAGGCTGATAGATGCTAATGATGGGATCATAAACATTAATCATAGGCACACAAACCTCAAAATAAAGCCACATTAAAGAAAACACTAGGGTTTAAATTCTGACAGGATTGTGGATGTCAATGATGAGCTCATAGACATCAATGATGAGCACATAGACATCAATGTTAAGACATAAAAAAACCATTAGGGTCTAAATTATGATGGTTATATAGATATCAAATAAATTCACATGAATGTCAAAAATGGGCATGCAAACATCAAATTTAAACCCCATGAAGTAGCCATTTTTTTTCAAATAGAGGGTTCATATAGATCCAATGATGCACATTTGATCATACATTCAAGATCAAAAATGAGTGGTGGGTCAAATTGGTTAGTAGATACTAAGTGTAAATGTGTGAATGATAAGTGTCCAAAGCATGTTAAACTAATAGAAGATCTACATCTCGTACTCAATTTTACCAATTATAACTAATGGTGTGAATAGGGTCAAAACATTAATAGACCTAAATCAACATTGATATCCAATGAGTGAAGGTGAGCCCAGGAGTTTTTTCATTAGAGGTCAAAGAAGCAACTTTTAACCTAGGAAAAGTAAATACAAAGGAACTGAGTTTCAATAAGACCTAGGTAGAGCCATAATTGGTACACCAAGACTAAACATCATCACTAGAGCTCTATGGAGATAAAATAGGTCTTTCTACCTAATACAAATCAAGGTTCAATAACTTATTATCAAAATGATACTAAACCACATGATGAGATTCATTTATCAAAATTAATAGCTATCAAAAAACCAATAAAGAAAATTGGTTTTCAAACTATAGAAAAGGACCTATGTTTAGATATTGAAATAGGGGAGATAGATGACTATGGAGTGTCTCATCTTTTAATATGGCCCCCATTTCTGAAAAATAACCATAAAAAATTAGACTTGGGCATGGCTCTATTAGGTACATGGATATAAGGGCCTTAACCTCATAATAAAGTAGGTGTAGATGGTGTGGAAGATCATAAAAAGAGATCTAGGGATTGGAGTAGCACAATGTGGAATTTAATGTTGTTCAGAAGCTTTAAAGATCTTCCCTCCTAGTAAGAATCATGACTCATCATGCAAAATTGGTTCTTCTCTTCTAGTGGATCTCTCAACCAATGAGAATAAATTAAAGACTACTAGAACTAAGGTGGGTTAAATTATGATTATGGACCAGTCCTAAATGGACCAAAAAAGGTGGAACATGTGTTGAAAGGTGACAGCTCATTGACTAATGCATACTCCCTCTTCTCCCTCTCCTTTCTCCTATATTATCCCACTCTTTTCTCCATTTTAACGGTTCTAAAATTGTAGAATTTTCATATTTTTAGGAGATAAGGATACTAATCGAGATTTTTACAAAAGGGTGCTCACTTTATAAGGCTAAACCTTGTCAAAATATTGTAAGAACTACTTGTTGACCATATTTGACTTTTAGGTAAAATTGGAGCACCCCTAGGTAAAAACTTGGTATTTATGTGTTTTATGGGTTATAAAATTATGTCACAAGGTTTTTTATAGGCTATTTTATGTCATTCAATGTTATACTAGCCTTGGTCCTTAGTCATTTTAGTCCTTATATCATTTTTGGGTCATTTTGAGGTCAAAAAGGGTGCATTTAATGACTTATATAGATTTTTTGGGAAGTTTGAAGGTTATAAAATGTGATGTCACATACCATGTGTCCTTATAGGTCTTAATTAGCTAACATAACTTAAAAGTGGCAAGTTCATCAAAAGAAAAGGTAGTTTTCTTGAGAAAGAAGAAAATGTCACTTGTACAGCTCATTGGGAAGTGTGTCACTTAGGAAAAGCTCATTAAAAATATTTTAATATTCCCCACATAAATCCCAATGTTTTATTTTCTCTATAAGTTCCATTTTATCCCAAAACTATTATGTTCCATCTTTGCTTTCTTAGACATACAGAAGTGACCTATAGGTTTTTACTTAGTACAGACAGTTGAAGAGGTTTGAAGTCAAAGAGTTTTGGGAGGTTGTATTAAAATTAGAGACATTAATTAACATATATTATTTTTAATAATGGTGGATTTTTCTTCATGAACCATCCTCATGAAGTTGACTATACTTTTCTACCTATTGTTTCATGGACCCTATAGGTTTTGCCTTAGTTTGAGTAATTTCATCCAAACTAATTATTGAGTTTGATGCCAAATGATTTTTAATTCCTATTAAAATTATTCCCATGATTTTTTCAATTTTCATGAGGTTTTAATGATAAAAATAGCTTAGGTTTCAAAAGGAAGCACCTTTTAAAGTTACAAAAAGTTTTTTTTATCATTTTCAAAAATTCCATGATTGTTCATGGTTTCACAGGGTTATGATAAGTCCTAGTTCATTTTTTAAATTCTATATTATTACCCTCATTTCCATTATCCAAGTAATCTCCATGAAAGTGTAGTCATTGAGTGCCACACAACTAGTTTGCCCTATGACTGTCATACATAATCAGTGAGCTACCATGAAAGAAGGGTCTAAATGTTGGAATGGATCATGAGGGATGTTTTAGACTTTGAAACATCTTGATGTGTCATTAGAAAACTATGAATGCGTATTAATTAGTTATCAAAGTATATCCTTTGAGTGTATTGATTATTTTATGCTTGTGCCCCATGATTTGGAGGTTAATTTGGAAAAGGTTTTAAAGTAGACCAAAACCTACACCATTGCATAGGTCCCATTGAAACCTTTATATTAGTATGTGGAATGTAGAAAATAGAGCTCATGTGCTCCTTGTGAAGTTAGTCAAATCAAGTTAAATTTGGTCAAATTATAGAAAATGACCATTAGGGAACAATTTGAAAATAGTTTCACTATAAATATCTCATCGTGAGATTTCAGGCATAATTTATAGTTCATGAAATGGAGTCCATATGTGTAAGTTATGGCCAGTCAAAGTTTTAGTCAAACTTGGTCAACAAGATGACATGGAAAAAATGAGGACCAATAAGGATGTGACATGTGGCAGTAAGTTCATGTGAGAAAATAGTGGGTTTCAATCATTTGTCTTTGATATGTGAATATGGTCATCTTTAATAGGCATAATGTAATAGAGCAAAAAAATTTGGGGTTTGGATGGAACATCTAGTTGGATGTCGACAAGTGGCGAGTGGTCAATAATTGGTGAGTGGATGACAAGTGGCAAGTGGAGATTGGACCATGTGGTGGGTCCTCAAGCCACCATATGGATTTACACCATTTAATTTTCCATGGTCTATTTTTAATAGTCATTTAATTGAATATATTATTAATTAATTAATAATCCTCACACTTACTATTTCCACATGACATTCATGTCCCCATATACTATTCACATTCCATACCATACATGCCACATTACAACTATCCAAAATCCATGTTACATGCCTCATATTCTATGTGAAACCCATAATCTCTCAAAAACCCCATTAGATACAAGATAATGCCAAATACTTGGCATGTTTAACCACAAACTTTGTGGAATATAAATATCCATGAAGTTTCCCCACTTTCTAATGTAGGATTAAAGATTACGATGGAGCCCAAAAACCCGTGCCTATGGATTCAAATCATGGAATTTGAGGCAAAATGATATGTATCCCACCATCATACCCATGGGATGTAATACTATATAAAGTGCTAAGACTCATATTTGAAAGCATTGAAAGTAAGCAAGATTGCTAAAGACTATAGCAAAGAAGTTTGTATGACTTGCAAAGGGTGCCAAAGGTATAATTGGGGAAAAGTAAAAAAAGGGAATTATATTAATTTTTCCCAAGGAAAAAATATATCCAATTGTTCATTATTCAATTTGGAGACATTTTTAAGTAATTTTAAAGCATTTTTCCTAATACATTGACCGATTTAGGACCCAGAGACATAGGCCATCATGCCAAACTCTGTTATCAATTATGATATGGAATGTCTTGAATTATTTTTTTAAATTTATGTTTTTTAAATCAAAATTTAAAATACTTCATAAATTAATATTTTAAATAAAAATTAAAATATCCAAGCATATTATTTCTTAAGTTTATGAATCACCCCATATGCAACTTAGAATGCTCATCTATAGGTGGTGTTTTCATGGGACTGATCATGTTGAGAAGGAGCTTATGAGCTTAGAAAGGTTATATTACATACAATGAATAAATTTTGAGTCATTGAGGATCTCAAAACTCTTTTATACCTCACAAGCCATACATTATACTAATTCATTCTCCCCACTACCTATATAGGAAAATGTGCATATATAGGTGATACAAGCAGAGAGCTAGGGAGTCTTCATGTGGTGTTGAAATAAGTAATGAGATCCCTTTTCAATTACTTACATGTTTAAGGAAGATTAACACACATTTTTAAAGTGATATATGTATAAATAAAATTTAAAACCACCTCCAAGGATGAAGACTAAGATTTACAGACTCTTTCCCTAAAAATACAAAATAGAGGTCATGAGGGTTTTTGTGAATAACATATGACATGGTTTAAATTATATTTAAGTAATATAGACAAGTAAATATTGTATCACCTATATATAAAAATAAATTTTAAATTTTAAATGGGTAGAGGGTTAGTGGAAGATTGTTATTTGGGGTCCTAAAATTGCCTACAAAACACTAAAATCCTACAATATCATCTATAAAATTGTGAGTTTGAGCAACCTCTATTTGTAAGTTGTAAGATAGCCATCACATTCACACTTTAATGGTTAAAAATGTTTTTCATGATGTATTTATGACCTAATTATCACTAATTTTCTCATCTACTATGTTTTATACTCCTAAGGTAACCTAAAGGCTTGTCTTAGTTCCCAAAATGTCCATCTATAGTAAGGAATGCAGATAGAGTTTAAGCATGATAGCCTTGTGGTGTTTTTAGTATATTAAAGCTTTATATAAGCATGATAATATAATTTTTCATTTCAAGGTTTCAAGGAATTCCTCTACACATTATGACCAAAGTTAAATATAGGCTTACACACCTGTAAGAATTGAAGAAACTAGGGGTTCTTAGTCAGAAGGGAGGACTCATTTTGGTGAGTTCAAAATGAAGGTAAGGGTATAGAGAAGTTAAAATGATACAATGATATTATGATAGATTTAATTTTAATCATGGTTATCTTCAAAAACTTAAATCAATGAAATTCAAATCTATTTGAGCCCCTTATGACCTTATGAGCACCTACAACCAACTGTGTATGACTGTGTTGGTAGTGAGTAGTGAAGTGATGTTTCTAAGTGATTAGTGTGGTAAAAACATAAATTAAGGGATTAAATAATTTATAAATGTATATTTATTCTTGGAGATAGTTATTATAACATTTCCTCAGACCTAACATAGCAATCCACACTACAAATAGCAAAATATGTAAGCAGGCTCAACCCTCTCAAGCCCAATTGGGCAAGAACACAGTCCAAAAATGTAGACATGGATAGGAAGGGTTTATAAACATAATTAGAAGATATATGATGATATTTAATACCATATTATACTATAATTACTTGGAAATAAAGGAATAATAGGTTTAAATGTTGCATCACATAGTACATTTCCTTGAGTCAAACACACAGTCAGCTATAAGTGACTAAAGATTAACAAACCTTGGTTGAGGTCTATCCTAAGTATTTGACATGGTAGGTATATAAAATAAGTTAATAAAGGATCAGTGGTATGTATTTTAATGTTTCAATAGGTCACAATACCAATTTAATTAGCTCAAATAAAAGCATAAACACCTATAATAGGGTTACCTTATTAGTCAACCTTGATTGAATAAGGAAAGGTGTGAAGGTTGATAGATACATAAAAATGACCCCAAAAAAGCATGTAATGATTATAAGATATTATAAAATGATATAAAAACTTTTTATAAATATATAAGAGTCATGGATACCTATAATTGTACCTTCATGACTTGAAACATAATCAAGAGGATGACCTCAGTTTAGAAGAATTAGGATAAGGCATGAACAAAAAAGGGTTTGAAAGGAGTATGAAAGTTTTTATGATAGATAATTGACACAAAGATAGGTGAACATATCTAATTTAACCATAATTATTAATATGGAGAAAATAAAGGAATGCTAACCTATAGCACATAGTCCTGAAGAAAATCTTATATACATAGTTTCCTTTTGATATGGTATGTTTTAGGTCTTAGAGAATTTAAGAGGTCAAAAAACCAAAAAAAGGGTTAAAAATTTTGTGTATATCACCATAAAACAAGTATAAGACACTAAATCATTCATTTTTGCCTAAGAATATAGGGGAGTGCCCTCTATTTTGTCTTAGATAGAGGGCACTCCCCTTAATGTGCAACTGACAGGATTTGGAGGAAAGTAAGTGATATGGTGAACCAAAAGCTAAGGAGATCATTTAAAAGTGTTTTAAAATATGAGATTGACCTAGTGAAAAATATTAAGTCAAGTGAATAATGGGGATTGTAAACAAAGAGGACCAAACCTCTTAAGGTTATAAATAGGCCATGAGGCATGGTTATGCCAAAGGCCAAACAAGAGGTCACTTACAATTCTAGATTTGATTTAACTTTAGAATTGATTGTGCAATGTATATATGAATATAATGTAGGTTTTTGAGATATTTTGAGGCAAGGAAAACCATCAAAAGTCACTTGGAGCTAAAGGGTGCAGTTAGGCCTACTAGGCACGTTTAGGCCTAAAATACCAAATGTGAAACCAACATCATTTCTAGATTT